>CM071957.1:27190000-27790000 GCA_036784905.1 Acrossocheilus fasciatus
CAAAACAGCTCTGCAAATTAATGAAAAATAAAACAGCACTGTTAGAAGATTGTCACTCAGAGACACAGACATCTGGCTCCTCTGTAGCGTTTGGAGGTCTTGAACAATTTCAACAGTGAAACATCACCCTGTGATCGCCAGAGGGATAAATGGGGCCTAAAATGGTGTTTAGGACTCATTCAAGGGTTGAAGACACAGGTTGTGGTAATATTCATACGCTAAACATCACTATGCTAAATATCATCTGTTCTCAAATTGGAATAAGCTGTTACTGGAAAGTCATTTGATTTTCAGAACTTGTCGTGTAGAGCTTACTTTTTGATCTCATATGAGAACAGTTAAGTTAGAACTGGCACAAAGTAAAACAGGAGATCTCGCAAACATCACGATATAGACAGTGTCACGTGTTTTCCATTTGTCACACGTTATTTATGATGTCCACTTCAAGAATGTCCTGAAGCAACTCCCTGTTTCCTTGTTTTAAAGGTCTGTCAAGATGTGGACAAAAATGTGGAGCTTCCAGCAGAGGTCCTTCTTTTATCAGTTTTATTGTGACAGGTTGCCATGTGTTGGGACAAACTGCTTCAGTGCTTTATTGTGGACTTCGGCACATCGCTTTATACAACATAAGAAGGCACAAACACATGTTCTATTCATCTGCCCTTCATAAGATCTTTGTGTGTTGAATGAATGTGTGTATTTTTCCGCAGAAGATGAGAGCTGACACTAATAGAAGACATAAAATGGTGCATGCATGGAGACAAGGACTGTGAGGTTCAGAGACTTAATGGCTACTTATAATGCATGTAAAGAATGTTTCAGCAGCATCAGCCAAATATTTAGCAAATTTTTAATCCTGTCCTAATATTTTGACAATCCTAATGCAGACTAATGCAAAAGTGCTAACTGTGATGGAATATGTTACAACTTAAAATGCTAGCAAAAATAATGCAATGGCCAAGTGTAGCATTGCATTCTCCATTTAATACTGTATTTTGCAGTAAAAAAAAACCCAACAAAAGAAGGCCAATTACAGCAGAAATTTGAATTATTTAAAAATCATGAAATGAGTGCATTTGCTTTAAAAACAGCCTTAGTGAAAAGTAAGGTAACATATGATTTGCCATTGTAATTATTATAAACTGTTCCCATTAATAAGCTTTTCAATTTCTGATTTCACTGTGAAGCTATGAGCATTTTCAGATTTCATATTTTTCTTTGATTGTAACCATTTTTAACAACTTTTAATTCATAATTTTATTATATTATTTAACTAACACTTTTTCTAACATGTCTCCATGCTGGTTAGTTACCACCATTCTGGAAATGGCATCAGATAACGCTTCTCACTGAAGAATGGTCTGACCCGGCTTTCCGATATCCAACTTCTGCTTCTTTCCAGTGGCTATTGTTAAGTAGAGGGTGAGTGAATTCCAGGTTCTACGTTTCTCAGGGGCACTGAATTCATAAATGATTTCCTGAACACAGTAAACAGAAAACAGTATTATTGTCTTTAACCATGACAGGAAAACTCATAAATGGATGATCCATTCAGATGTTCTTCTATGAAGTTGCCATGTTCTACAAAATTCTTTGAGCCCATAGATTCCTGTGGGTACCTGCTTTTTAATTTCCTGCCGAGGACCATGCATGGATTCCTCACAAATTTAATAACAGCAAAATAACCCTGCGTGACAAACATCAAAGCTGCCACATTCAAAAAGGTAGTACGATAAAACCAGAGGGTAGGTTTGCATGCCTCAACAACAAAAAGAGCATTTTTGTTGTACATTTATTTGATGACTATGTGAAGCAGATAGATATTGACTTCCACCACTGAAGTTGCACAGATGGCCAGCAATTGATGTTTTTTCTCTCAAATATATATTATGTAATATATCATTTGTAGACCTGTTGTATAAAAACAGTATCATGCACACAGTTGTGCCTTTGTACTGAGGAAAATTTGTGTTCCAGACAACGTATATATATTAACGTCTAGGTGTGCTGTTTATCTGTCCGATGTGATATTACAAAGGTAAACCGATTTCAGGGTCGTTATTGTTTTTCCAGAGCCCCTGGCACAATTTCAACTTCATTAGTGCCTTTTTGTCTAAGATTATATAACACCGCATCAGTAAATAATGTTTGGATATTTCTAGCACCTTGTGTTCCACATGTTTAATTCATGAAAAAGTTTCTTACTGGTAGATTTTTTTCCAGAGGACAAAGCTGTTGCTAAGCTCAGGCCTTTGTCCACACAGAAATGCGCTAACTGTTCTCCGGCCCTCCACTGGAGACTCTCTCAACATGCAAGAGCGTAACTCTGGTTTGCCCAGCTTTATAACACTGTTTTGGCCTGTTGCTAGAAAACCATCATTATGTGTTGTGAGGACTAAAGCCTCTGTGGACCATGCATAAAGAAGCAGAAAAGGGGAGCTGGATCCAAACTCTGTGAGGAACAGCCATGTGACCAGGTTTTGACCCTTCTCTTTAATCAAGGTGGTCTGAGTTGGCAAAGATGGATCAAAGTGTCACTAAAACAAAAGGAGCATTCACAGGAACCTTCTTCAATCTCAGGCAAGCTCATGCTTTGCACAGTGCCATATGGCGTTTAAAGCGTGCTCAAGCAGTGAGCTTATGATGCTAGCATAGTTGCTAGCTTACACCATGCCACAACTTTCTGATTTGGGGATGTGTTAATTTGAGATTCATTACAGAAGTGGCATTGATCACATTAGGTTGTATTTGTAAATTCTGACAGCATAGTTTAGTTTGCATGCATTTTGTTGATAAAGAAAAGAAATATTAGCTATTTAGCCAGTTAATGAGCTGACAGGCTTGCGTGATACAACTACACTTGCCGTAATTCACTGCGGTGGCATGAGAATGATAAAGTACACAGGCTAGCAATCAAATACACACCCACTGTCCATCTTTTGCTGTTGATTTTATTGCAGTAGCACTAAAAAGCTTCTGTTTTCTGTGTCTGTTTATTCTAACCAAAATCACATTGTTTTATACAACGCCTGAAATTTAAAGTAGGAAATTTCCAGAAGGATTGAAGGGAGTACTTGCTACTGTTTTCGTAAATTGTACCCAGACATTTTTAGTCATAAATCAGCTAATCAATTCATGTTGTTTTATCACCAGTATTAATATTTGTCTCATGTCAATTCATACTATAATGCAAAGAAATACACTATACTGTTCAGAAGTCTGGGGTCAGTAAGATTTTATTTTAAAATAAATGAATAGTTTGTTTACACTGGAATTAATTAAAATGATTGAAATGACAGTAAAGACTTGGACATGGTTACAAAAAATATTTCCATTTCAAATAAAGGCTAAACTTTGGAACTTTCTATTCAAAGAATCCAGAAAAATCAGTATTCATAAAAATACTAGGGGACACAACTGTTCCCAACATCGATAATAAATATTTCTTAAGCACCAAATCAACATATACTGATATTTTTGAAGGATTATGTGACACTGAAAAGTGGCATAATTTCTGCTGAAAATTCAGCTTTTCCATCACAGGAAGAAAATAGATGAAACCAGAAGACAGCGCTTTTAAAATTGTAGTAATAAATTGCAAAATTGCTATTTTACTGTATTTTCGATCAAATAAATACAACCTTGGTGACCAAAAAAATAAAAATATCCCTCCCTCAAACTTTTAAACAGTAATGTATTTGTGACTTATTTTATAGCAAGGGCTAACTGGACCATGCTAACTAGTCCAACCTTAACCCCTTGGTTACTACCAGGTGTAAACCATGATCTCGTCTGAGCATTTGTGATTTTTATCACCTGAGATGGATGTTAATTCCAGGTATAAATAGAGCCAGAAGCAACTGGCTATTTTTCCTACAAAATCCGCTTAAAAATCCTCCCAAATAATCATCACCTCGGCTTCATCTGCTGTACCTCATGTGGATCATGAGTCATGTGGAAATCGCTTACCTGATGAATTGAGATGACTGAGAACTGGGGCAAAACCACAGGAATACTGTTAAACATCTCCCAGGGCATTAAATCCAGCCATTAGTTGAAGTAATATGGGTGATGCATGTCTAATGAAGGACTTCACTGTGCTTTGAAGCATATACAAATGTCTAAATGAACTAAATGATGATGATGTCAGACACGTGTGTATTTATTCTGTAATCAAGTGTAAACCTCTGCAGCACACAGGACACAAATCAAGAAATGATGTTACTTGAAAGAGACAGCTGGTTACTTCATAAAATAATCTTGATTAGGATAGAAGGCACATGATAAACATGAGTCTAAATCAACAGAATATCAAACTTTAATTTAAAGTAAACGTTACTAAACTGATTGCTGCTCCTCTATTAATCAGTAATCGCACTAGATCATGTAGACATTAAGTCATTGTTGGGCTGTTTTACATCAGTTTATAGACAGATACCTCTTTGGTGACCTTTTTTTTCGCTTTGTTCAGATCCGATAAGACCAGACACCTGGGCTACATTGTGTTTGTTATGTTTTGTCATGTGAAAAGGACTTTAACAACAGAACGTAGTGAACTTTCAGGAGTAAAGGGTACAGGAACAGCTTCACACCCTTGGTCTGAAAACAGAAGAGGTCTTTAAAGAGCTTTTTGAAGTTATTTGTTCATGTCTTATGCATTTGTGAAGCAAGGTATCCAGTTACTTTGGTGAAAATCTGACAACAACAATTCCTGTGAAGTTAGGCCAAGGGTCTCAGAATTTCCCAATAGTTGGCAATAACACCTTAGCTTACTTTGGCAGTGGCTGGTGGAATGTATTGCCATAGGGATAAAGATGATTACCTGATATGAATAGGTATATGTGCACTACCGTTGAAAAGTTTGGGGTCAGTAAGAATTATGTAATGTTTTAAACAAAGTCTCTTATGTTCACCAAGCCTGCATTTATATGATACAAAATGCAGTAATATTTTGGAATATATTATTACAATTTAAAATAACTGTTTTCTATTTTAATTAATGCTGTCAAACCATTAATCGCAATTAATCGCATCCAAAATAAAAGTTTTTATTTACAAAATATATGTATGTGTACTGTGTGTATTTAATGTGTATATATAAATACAAACACATGCATGCTTATATTTAAGTAAATATAAACAAAAAATGTTGTTTATATATTACATATATATATATATATAATATAAAATATTAGAATATAAATGTATGTACATGTACATATTTTCAAAATATACTGTATGTGTGTGTATTTATATATATATATATATATATATATATATATATATATATATATATATATACACACACACAGTACACATACATATATTATGTAAACAAAAACTTTTGTTTTGCATCACAATCGTTTGACAGCACTAGTATATATAAATATACACATTCAGTATACATTTTGAAAATATTTACATGTCTTTACATGTATAGATTTATATTCATATAATTTATATATATATATATATATATATAAATAGATTAAATATATATAATGACATTTTTCTTAAATATATACATGCATGTGTGTCTGTTTATATGTACTGTACATAATACATTTACACAGTACAGACACATATGTTATGCAAACAAAAACTTTTATTTTGAATGCGATTAATCACAATTAATCGTTTGACAGCACTAATTTTGATATATTTTAAAATGATAGAATTTTTAGCAGCCATTACTCCAGTCTGCTGTGTCACATGATCCTTTAGAAATAATTCCAGGGTTCCTATGCAGTATGGAAAAGTATAGAATTTTATTTTAGCGATTTCCGTGTCTGGAGAATTATGAAAAAAGAAAACAGAGCATGGAAAAAGTTTGTGCCCCTATTTTGTTGTTGTGATTGTTTTTTATGAAAATGTGAAAGCATATTAAACATAATTCTATATTTTCAGCTGAACAGAAGAATGAATATTATTACCATTGCCTTGTGCTTGGCAGATTTTTTTAGTCTCACTCCATTCTTGATGGATCATTTTACAATAAGAAGTACTTTTTTATAATGAAATCAATAAATTTGTATGTTTTTTAAGTTATGAAAGCAAACATTCTAATTTAACTTCTCTTTATTCAGCCTTTGTATAGCCTTTGTTTGTAGTAATGTCAAAAGTACTTTCCTACCAAGTCTTTCTGCAGTACCAGTAGTACTGATTACCAGGTCAATCCGGTACTTGGTGATAGGTGGCTCCTTTCAAATGTTCCGGTATTTGTGTGAGCTCTCTGTGAAGGGATTTCATAGAAATCAGATCTGAGATATACTGTAACATTACAGTTCCCAGGCCAGAATAGATTGTAATTGTTTGTATATAATGGCGTTTTGGACAGCTGTCTTCATAACCATTACACATCCAAATTTTTCTGCTTTCGTTTCACTCAATGAGCTAAACCTCAGTGATCAGATATTGCAGCTTTGATTCATAATCTGCAAATGCAATGTGTAAATGCGTATAACCGATTCTTTCATCTGCTTTGAAAATTGTTTTTGTAGCCTACTGAGATGATGGACAATGATGATGTGTAATAGCATTAGTCATGTGTGAGTTCAACAAATTGCTTCCAGAGCAATATTCAGCTCAGACCCACATTGATCCTAGTAAAACTGGAACAGAACACAATGGATGTGGTTATGACCTGGAGTTGTCTGAATGCTCAGGTGGTCCGTCAGATTTTAGTGTTCTCGTGTTATTCACTAATGGGAGTTTCTGATTAGGAGATTTCACATAAATGTGGCAAGAATCTGCTGCAAAGCGCCTCCTGCAGAGTGATGCTGTCGACTCTTGGGAAAAGGAAGGTTTATCTCTTTTTATTGAGGGTATCATTGGAATTGTATCAGGCCAAACAAACAGAGCCCTTCATGCCTTTGGACAGGGCCTCGCAAACATAAGGCATTTATTAGTATGGATTCCAAATGATTAACAGGGCAGTACTGAAGAAGGAGGTCTGGGTTTAGTTGGGAGCTGGAGGAGGGAACGGGCATCAATCCGCTCCTTGAGAACAGACGTTTCCCTTCTCCCCCCGAAGGCTCTGCGGCAGGTGGTTCACATTTTATACAGCATATAATTGAATAATAATAATAACAACACAAATTCAGTATGAAATGGAAAATTCATCCTGGGAACACAAAGCAAAGTTTCCAACATGATTCCATCCTTGACTGAACCTCATGACACCATGTACGTCAGGTGAGAGCTGGAATGAAAGGGATCATGGGTAATAAATCCCAACACTGTTTTATAGCTGATATGGAATTCGCTCCCTGTTTAGGGCAGCGCTTAAATATAATGAAAGTGTTGCACTGTTTTTTCTATTTTATCTTTTTGCTCTTTTTTTCCCCTCATACTGGGTTTTTTTTTTTTTTTTAGTTTATTTATATAGAACATTTCATACACAGTGGTAATTCAAAGTGTTTTACATAGAAGGAAGTGAAATAGTAATTAAAGAAATAATAATCACAACAATAAAAATAAGGAAATGATACAAAAATTGATTTAAAATTTAAAACAGTTAAGAATAGAAAATGATTTTACATAAAATACAGTGCAATTAGTTCGGACATATACAGTGCTCATTCAATAAATGCACAGCTAAACAGATGAGTTTTGAGTCTGGATTTAAATGTGGCTAATGTTTTAGCACATCTGATCTCTTATGGATGCTGGTTCCAACAGTGGGCGGCATATAGCTAAAAGCGGACTCCCCTTGTTTTGTGTGAACCTTTGGTATTTCTAACTGACTCAATCCTAATGATCTGAGTGGTCTGTTAGGTTTATATTCAGTGAGCATATCTGCAATGTATTTAGGTCCTAGGCCATTGAGTGATTTATAAACGAGTAAAAGTACTTTAAAATCAAACCTAAATGTAACTGGAACCAGTGTAAGGACCTGAGGACTGGTGTGATATGCTCAGATTTTCTAGTTCTAGTCAGAATCCTGGCAGCAGCGTTCTGGATGAGCTGCAGCTGTCTAATGGTCTTCTTTGGAAGGCCGGTGAGGAGACCATTACAATAATCCACCCTGCTGGTGATTAAGGCATGAACAAGTTTCTCCAAGTCTTGACTGAAAACAAAACATCTAATTCTTGAAATGTTTCTGAGATGATAGTATGCTGATTTAGTTACTGCTTTGACATGACTACTCAAACTAAGGTCTGTCTCCAGAAACACCCCAAGATTTTTGACTTGGTTTTTAGTTGTTTGACCTCTAGAGTCAAGGTATGCATTCACCTTGAGGACTCTATCTTTGTTTCCAAATGCAATGACTTCAGTTTTCTCCTTGTTTAACTGAAGAAAGTTCTGGCACATCCAAGGTATTTTCTGCCTTTATTGGGACAGGACAGTAGAGAGCTGACAGGAAAGCATTGGGTGGAGAGAGAGGGGAGTAGGATCGGCAAAGGACCTGGAGATGGGAATCGAACTTGGGTCGCCGTGAGAGCAGGTGTGCTGTATGTCGAGGCTAACCACGAGGCTATTGGCGCTGACATAACCTCTCCCTTCTAAGTATGACCTGAACCATTTGAGTACCATCCCAGAAAACCCGACCCAGTTTTCCAGTTTCTCTAGAAGTATGTTATGATCGACAGTGTCAAACACAGCACTAAGATCTAGTAGTACCAGCACTGATATTTTGCCAGAATCAGAATTAAAGCGAATATCATTTATTATCTTAATCAGTGCTGTCTCTGCACTGTGATGCGCTCGGAAACCAGACTGAAAATTGACCAGGTATCCATTTGAGTTTAAAGCCACTTCACTAATTTGTGAAGCTCAATTATCTTTTGCTGCACATAAGAAATATATTCTTTGGTTTTTCTCATTGTGATGGATGATTAAGGGAATTTGGGCTTTGTTTTCCCTCCTATTTATATTTCTGTGAAACAGGAAGCCATGGCTGGATAATTCCATGTTCATAATCACCCTGGAGTGCCCAAAATTGTGAACATGAATGGGAATATACTTCAGAGATATTTTACTCATAAGAATTTCTAGGGGTGCCAATAATTGTCCAACGTGTATTTGAAAAAAACATTTATTTCATAATGGTACCCCCCCCCCCCCCCCATTTTAAATTCTTATTATCCAATGAAAGGTTAGATTTTTGTGATTTAAAAAAAAAAAAAAAAAATTAATAAAAGATCAAAAGGATTAACAATGCAGATTAATTTTCACAGCCTTCTTTGATCATATTTACCAAGGGGGCTGATATTTTTGGCCATGACTGTAAGTATTATACTTATTAAAGCAAAAGCTAAATGTAAAATTAAATTAATTGCGTTTCTTTTTTTAGACCCAGTTTGAAACCCTGGCAAAAGTGAAATCTGGGGATTTTAATATATAATATGATTGGTTGTGAAACATTCAAATGACTCTAGTATTTTTACATTTTACCGCTTCTCTGTCTATTCATGGCAATATTGCTTCTTTTAAACTTTGACAAACATTTAAGAGTACGTTGTAGTACCCATCAAGTTTCCTTTTGTTTTTCTTCTGATAATGTTTTGTAAGTAGTTGTCAAAACGAATTTAAATAAAAGACTAAGAATAGCAGTTTTACTAGTTCCCATCATGTGCACAAAATTCTTATATGAAATTATGTATTGTTCAGAGTGCAAATGTGGTATTTTTGGCCTTACATGAAATAAGCAAAGGCTCAATAAAAGAACCTGGTGTTCTCTTGTAAAATTGTGAATAGCTCAATAATTAATCATTGAATCAAGTTTATTATGCCCACTGCATTTTACAGCTCAGAGTCTGGATGTATTTGCAGTTACTGGAATCAAAGTTTTATTGCTGAGCCAACATACTGTTCCGGTTGTTTAAAAAAAATGTCTTGGTACCTTGTAGGCGTTATACAACAACAGATTAACAGTAATAGTTAGACAATTAAAGGCCCATGTGCTCATTTTTTCTCTTTATTCATGTTATGTACAAGCAAACAGAATGTAAAGGTAATGGTAACCTCTGTATGTTTGTTTAAAATGTTCTTTTAATGATCTGCTAATATCAGACATTATTTTTTATACACGGCCAAAAAATAATTTTGTTAAACATTATCTTTGTTTTTTTCCAGTTACGATATCTGAGCTTCTTTTAAGCAAATATTATTTGCCACTGCACTGAAAATGATACACTTATATTAAATTATATTAAAGTTCAGAAGTTTTTAAAATTTTCATTTATTTGATCAAAAATACAGTAATAATTTAAATTATTACAATTAAAAATAACTTATTTCTGTAATTTATTTCTGTTCTGAATCATTTCTTGTTGTTGTAATTGTTGAAGACAGTTGCTAATTTTATTTTATTTTTTTATTTATTTTTGTATTTATTTATACAAAAATATATAAAGTTCAAAAGAACAGCATTTATTTTGTAATATTAGCTTTACTGTCACTTTTGATCAATTTATTGTATCCTCGTTGTATAAAATAATCAATTCTAAATAAAAAAAAACACTGACCCATAAACTTTTGACCAGTCTGTTGCCTTTGATGTCACAGCAAAGGCTAATTGTTAGTGAAGTATTTTGGGACTTTGTGTTTGTGGTGTCACCAGCAAATCAGGGTTATTGTCTCATGTTATTGGTTATGTTTTGTTTTTTACAGCTCCTGAATGATTAGTCACACACATTCACAGGAACGTGGTGCTCATGGCAAACCAACTGCCTTGGGATGAATGGGAATTCTTACGGATTGCTTTCTGCAGGTATTCTACACCAATTACAAGACACTAGTGCTCTACATTACATGTGTAGCAGCAGTTTGTGTTTAAAGCCCCCCTTTTCTGCAGCATCACATATTTCTGAAGTTCCCTTTTTTCATTTTCAGAACAACAAAGCTCGGCACTCACTTTTCACTTTGATTTAAATAAGCGTTTAATTTGAGAGGCCCTCTGTGGTTTGGCCGCCTGCTCCTGTTTGTGCAGCGTAGTGGAGATGCTTTACGACGATAAAGCATGAGAGAAGCTTTAGTGCACTGCATCACCAAATGACTGGTGTTCTAGAGTCAGCCAAGAAATACTATAAAATCGATGTGGTCACCGGTGAAGCTGTGCGGCAGAAAGCTGAGGGTTTGGCTCTTTGCAAAAAGGCAGGCATAAAAGAAAATACTGAGTGATTCAATGTGGCTCGTTCACAGAGTAAAAGTTGTCAACCCAGTGACCTCTTTAAAACTCTGCTCCATGTGCCACTCACATCCGACCTCAACACAGTGAGAAAAACACTGCAGCTGGGGGCTATTTAGCGGGTGGTCTCTCGCTCTCGGCCCATTCATAGGAGAGGAAAGCTCACGTAACAATTAGAACAACATGTCCTGTTACACTGCAGATTTTTTTTATGCAGGTTTTAATCTTGTTTCCAGTAAAAGTATCAAAATATTTTATTTTTTTACTTTTTATTTTATTTTATTTTACTTAAATTGTGTTAATTTGCAAAAAAAATTGCACATGGGATAGGAAAAACATGTTAAAGATTTTTATGTTAATTTGACTTCTGATTTTATATTTTAAGAATATATATATATATATAATTCTTTTTTTTTTTTTTGAAAGAGTGCAGTTCATGCCATCCTTTGAGAACAGGGACTGTGGTTTACAAGCTTTGGCAGTATGATTATGTGTTGTGGATCATCCAGGAAAGGCCAAAAGGGAACTCTAAAAACTGCAATGGTGACATTTAGTCATTTTGTAAGGAATCGGTGGGGTTGCATGCGTGCCACTTGCGAACCTGACCCCGTACCAGAAATAGCTATGAGAGATGCAATAAAAAATGCTCCATTTCAGCCATATGAAATTCATTCAAATAACAACAAAAACCTGATACACACGGAGAAAAAAGCCCTGACTTTTTCCATGACAGAGGATAAAACATTTTCTGCCACACATGCACTTAGTTATGCTAATTTGAAAAAGAAAAAGCTGTGTTTGTTAGTTAATTCTAAGGTTTTGTTGCAGACCATGATTGGCCTTGATGGACAGTCCTTTGGACCGTAATAGAATTGAATGATTTAGGTATGAATTCTTCTTACATCTGCGCTACAAGTTTTCAATAAATCTGGTTTGGGAACTAGAAGCACTAGGACCAAGATTGCTATTTTTACAAAAAGAATACATTGAATGGCCAAAAAAACTAAAATAAGCAAATCATCGTAGTGTTAAATAAAACACACATTACCTCTTGTGACTAATCACATGGTGGATTTCCAGAGGTATGTGTCTGCGGGTTGAAAAATGTTAAGCAGTCTCACATGGTTCAGAAGATAAATGGAGGGCATGAAGGTCTCTGGAAAGTGTGAACTGGGATAAATTAGTATTGGTTCTTAACTGCCAGTTAGGTGGCATGGCAGCACTTTCACTCAATTTCTTTTCGTCTAGACCTTTTGGGGCTTAAAGTGTGTGTACTTTTTTTTCTGCTCTGCTTGTTTAAGCATCCCAACCTGCCTGACACAGCAACATTGAGTCAACCTCTGACGTAAATTGGAGTTAGTCTGACAACTTTCCCAGTGTTTGCTAAGATTTTGAGTGATTGCCAGGTGATGTTGTTAAATTGGTTACAAGGCCACTGTTAGGCTGTTGCTAATTGCCCCAAGTCAAAACTTTTACTATTATAATAACAATAAATGATGCATAATTACATGCAAGTAACCATAAGCCAAACCCTAATCCTAACCCTATCTGTATAGCAAGTATATTTCTCAGTACTTAAATGTATTACACTGTAAAAAGGACACCCTAATGTAAAGTGTAACCAAAAGCTATCACTGAGGTACCCCTTCAAAAGATGCTAATATGTACCCTTTAGGTACTAATAGGTACACTTCAGGTACTAATATGTACCTTTTAAGGTACAAATATGCACCGTTTAGGGGTAAATAAGGTACTAATTGAAAAGGTACCATCCCATTTTCTGAGAGTGTAGGCCAAATGGATAGTCTTGCCCCAAACTTACGCCATTGGTTGGATTGTTGGATGTTGGATTGCTCAAACAAACAGAGTAGTGTTGGAAGTGTTTGCACTCTGTGAGCAGTCATCCTATGAATGGCTTACTCGTAGTTGTCTCTCCATATTACGCTGAGATATAGGAAAATTATTTTAACGTTGCAAAAATACACACTTCATCATTAAGTGCTGCATGCACATTGACAGGTCTTCAGAAGTCATGCACCTGTTCCTAAACATTACAGTTGCTGCTTTTAAATGTTATATAAGCTATTCAGAATAGATCCAGCGTTGCAGTTCAAAGACAATGTTTCCGGCAGGCAGGGTTGGTTTAACTTTGAGACTAACACAGCGGAGCGAGAAGGAGGGAGAGAGAGTTTGTTTGCTGGGAGTTTGATGGCATTTCAGCCACTATTTTTCAAATGGACCTCAGCAGCACCATAGAAAGGGAGAAGAAAGTCATTATTGTCAGTCCAGGCATGTTTTGTTTCCTTCTCACATCCATTTCAATAAATGTCCCTGTCCCATCCAGCCGAAAGAACCTTAGCAACAGCAGGAGAGCTGGCTGCAGACGCAGGCTCTGCGCATACAAATGACCGTTGCGCTTCTTTTCGGATAAGTTCAGGGACAGTTTGCGAATTCCTCTGTGATCTGACATCAAGGCTAATATTTGTCCCCCACGCAAGTATCTGAGGACAGTCTTGTTTTTCCAAGTTCTCTGTGGTTCTGAACTCTGATGGTAATTTCTCCCAGACAGCTGAGCCTGTGGACCATCTGTCCTTGTTCCACTTCTCCTTTAATCAGATAATTTGGCCTGTGTGGCGTGTCCTTCCTTTTTAATATGCAGCCTGTGTGCACAAACACAGGCCTCGCTGTATCCCGCATCCCGATTTCGCTCACCACGCCGCCTAGCATGATGGTTTATTCTTAGTAGAGGGATGCAACCCAAGACGCCACTCATTAATTTTAGAGCACATCCCTTTGCCCATTACATGAGGTTTAGTAAGTGGATAAGTAGATAATGAACCAGCCTTTAATGCCTTGTCTTTTCTTAGACCTCTCTGCCTTCAGGAAATGTGAATGTGCTTTTAGCATTTTTAGGCAACACAGTTTGGGGGCCTGCTTTTCATTATATGGACTGTAATTGGGATACACTTTCGACATGCTTTGTCAAATCCCACTGAGATGTTCACTAATGATTTGAGCGATGCTTATTAAGTTACAGGAAAAAGTATACTGTTGTATTGAATTGAATAGGAAGTAGATTCTTTTTTTCCAAAAACTCAGGCATGAGTAAAATGAAATGTACAGAACAACTTACAATTTTTATATGCACCAGCGCTCTGATTGTGTATATTCTCAGTGGTGCAAATTCAAACAAATTCAAATGCATTGGCAGATCATATTCCAAACGTGAAATAAATTGGGTAAAACAAGTTTACATTTTGTGCTTTGTTTAAACTGTTTATCAGTTCTTGTGGATTAGTTTGTTAAAAGAACCATTCACCCGAAAATACTGACTTCACTTCAGTGTTAATTTTGGCAGGCATTTTTGATTTAGTCTTAGTCTTTATCATGAGATGAAAATGCTTAATAGTCTTAGTCAAATTTTAGTCATTTGAGTCTTTCATAGTTTTAGTCTAGTTTTAGTCGACGAAAAGTCATTGCATTTTTGTCAACTTTTAGTCATTACTTTTAGTCAAACTGCAGTTACCAACATTTATTTTGGTAGCCATTTTATATGTAGTCTTCAAACAAAAATAGTCATTAATTAATATCTCTTTAAATCAAGGTTAAATCAGAATTAAGCTTATTAGAAATTTGAATCAAGGATTGAATCTGGAAAAACTGGAATAAATATTCATTTTTTGGTAGATATACAAATTAAACTCATTTTTTCAGATACAGTAGTATTGTCAGTATTGTCACCATGACAAGTATACATTTATTTAATATTTTTCGTTGGTTAACATAATGACACATATAGGTAATAGGAATGCTGTCCTTAAAACGGATGCATGTAATACTGACACACATTCAGTTTTCACCCACCTGTTTACGTTCACTTAAGCCATATCCGACTGTATTTACGTGAGATATTCTAGTACACAATAGACATTTGGACTGCTGTGTATGTATTTGAGTACCGAGTACCGAGAACTGATCGCGCGCTGTATGAGAACTGAAGAAGTGGAGCGTGCGCGCGAGAGAGCGCGCTTCTATCAGCGCGATTCCGCCTATCCCGCCTTCACTAACTTTAAGTTGATCAACAACGAATTGTGACTTCCGGGAAAAACGGGACGGTCTGATCACCCTATCGCTAACCCTTCAGGTGCTGAGGCCATTGTTTCAGATCGCTGGTTTGCGTTTTGGTAGCCAATCCGTCCGCGGCTGCCATACTGAGACTAGATATAAACGCCCCTCATCCGATTGTAATCCAATGACAGGGAAGCACATTTTGAAAGACAAGACAGTTAACTTAGCCTATAGGATGTATTTTGAATGTCTGGTAGTCCCCAAATAACATTTTAGTCCCGTCTCGTCTCGTTAACGAAGACGCGGCATAAATTTCGTCATAGTTTTTATCATCAGATATTATTTTTAGCTCGTCAACGTCTAGTCTTAGTCACAGAAAAAAGGTTCGTTGACGAATATTTTTCGTCGTCTTCTTCGTTGACGAAATTAACACTGCTTCACTTACTAATCTTCATATTGTTCCAAACCCACATTACTTTCTTTTTTCCATGAAACTCAAGCAGAGAAATTCTGAGGAATGGTTGCTATTTTTGTTGCAATTACAATGAATGGGCACGGAGACTTTCATGGTTCAAAAAGGATGCACAAGCATCAAATAGTCAATATGACTTGTGCACTATATTCCAAATCTTTTTAAGACAAACAATAGTTTTCTGTGAGAAACATACTGAAATTGTTGTAGCGCGCAAATTAGCCGTATGAACCAATCATTTGTGTCAGAACTCTTTAATGACAGTTCACAAAAATATTAAGTTGTAGCACACTCTGAGTTCATGACAAAAGTAGCAATGCCTTATATGTGAACAAACCATTTGAGTCAGAACTTTTCAGCGAAACACTTGATTCAGTACACAGAAGAATGATTCATTAGCAAGTGATCTGGTTCTTGAGTTGGAATCATTGAGTCAGCTCTCTGGAGGGGAAGATTAACAACAAACAGCGACTTACATTTTGATTTGTTCCCTTCTCAAAGCTTTGGTATGACTTGAAAACACAAAGAATGTAGCATTTTGTTCATATACTTTCAATATCCTTTATGAAACCTCAGTCCACATTCTTTATAACTGCATGGAGCTACAAGTGTTCTTCAAAAGTTCTCCTTTTGGGTTCCACGAAAGAATGAAAGTCATACGGGTTGGAACAACATGACAGTGAGTAAAGAATGCCTCTTTCTGTATTCTGTTTGTTTCAGCCCTTAATGCACGAATGCAATAGAGTGTGGAGTGCATTCTTCCAGTGTTCACTTCTCCATGGCACATAACTGCACATCACACCAAGGGCCAAGCATCTCTCACCTTCGTGCTAAGCATAGCTGGGCTAAGTTTAGATGCAGTCAATGTAAATCAAGCCTGAATGAAAATCCACCTTTTTTGTGGTCTCACCTACAAAGTTTGGCTTTTAGTGAGAGGAAAGTCCTGGTAAAAGTTAAAGAAAAGGGGAGGGAATGCACTTTGCAGCCCCTGTAGACATGCTAAATATTCTGGGACACTGCTCTCAGGCATTTTTTCTCTCTGAACAAATTTTCGGAGTGTGTTTTCTCTCGCCTTTTAAAAGCAGTGGTCTTGGAGGTGTTGAAATACCTCACATTATCATGTGTTGTACAGATGTTGGGTGAAGCAGACAGAACTCGGAGCCTAGCTGAGGAATTGAACCTGACATGTATTTATCCCATCTACCTTTTTTTCCCCGTTGAGACAAGCGTTCGAATAATAATGCAAGAGTTAGTCCTAGTTGATGTCCATCTGTAATCACTTTCGGCAAAATATTATTTGCTTTTGATGATGTTGGCCGAATTAGTTTGCGTTAGCACCGTTTACAATTTCTCACACGCACCTTTGCTTTGTTCCATTTCCTTGCGGTGTGTTTCCAATGATGTGCGCATGTTCCGAGCCATAAAACTCAAAATAATTCAAAACAAAGAGGATAAGATGTTTTCCAGGGGGACATACCACTGACATGGACTTGCGCAGAGAGCACTGAAAATAGACCGCTTCGCTATGGTCGACTGGGCACAGCCAGTACAAGATGCAGTTCACCACGAAGCCAACAGGGACAAATCGACACCAGAGCCGAGGTGCAATGTTCTGAAAAGGCCAATCGGCTTGTTTATTTCCAAGCCCGTGTTTTGCACAGACAGATATGTAAATGTTTAGAAGACCGTAGGGGTGGGGGAGACGAGTGAGTGGAGCCCCTCAACTCTGATCCCGGGCGGGTCACCTCTCATTTGGATGGTACTGTATGAACTCTGCATGCGCCCTTTCTGCCTGGTTTCAAGCACAGATGTTCCTGGGACATCGCCTGAGAGCGATAGATCAAGTCCATTTGTCATTTTCTTAATCATTGTTACGCCCCTAGATTTCGTCCCTGAGGAAGCATCACCATGGAACACACACAAACAGAGGCTGCGGCCCAATCTCGAATGTGGTGACAAGCGAGCCGGCCTCTTTGTGGAGCTCAAGACTAGAGGTGTTGCATATTCCGCATGCCCGAACGCTCTCTGGATTACCGATGGGGCAAATAATGAGTTTTGGCCCTGCGACGACAGGCTATTTGAATAGCGATGTCGTGCATCAGTATTTTTCAAACAACTCTGTGCTCCCAGCGTTAATGTTTACGGATCGTTTGCTGGTGTTTTCCTCCCGGCTACAGACTTTTCAATGAAAACTCTGCTTCTGGCCTCATGCTAGTGTGTATGATTAAACATCTGTCCCTTTGAAACGCAAGTCTGTGAGACAAATTATTTGATACTGGAGGTCGAGGAAGGAGGGGAGTGGAATCTAGCGCGGCTGGATATAAACACTCAGCTCAAATGCCCGGCCGTCCTTCTCAGGCGATAATTATTCCAGTGATAGATTGATCGAGTGATGTGTTGTTTGTTAAGAGCACAGGTCGGAACTGCGTGACGTGAGTTGGATTGGGAATGACAGATTGTTGGACCGCTGCGCTGTCCTGTTCGCAACATGTGTTTTTTAATATCTGCATTCTCCAGATGACTAACCGCTTTTGGGGTGGTCAGGGTTCGCATCGCACGGCAGCACGATTCAGATCATGTGTGAGTGAAATCGGTTACATCCAAACAGACATGGAGAGAGAAATATGATAGGCATTGTTCATCTGATACGGTACAGATGCCCTTTATTTAAATTCGGTGAAAGTGCAAACATGCTTCTGTACAACAGTGTGTAAATGAGCTTTTGCTTTGTTCACAACAGCACTATTTGGCTGCCACATTTAACAATTGCACTACAGATGCACTGCATTTAAAGTTGGTGTAAACACTTGTTTACATTAGATTAAATTATGTAAATTTGAAAAATTTGCTGTATAAATTAGATTTTGCTTCGCTAATTGTGATTAATTGTGAAGCTCTACTTCAATATGGTAAAAAAAAAAAAAAAAAAAAAGCTTCCATTCTAGGATATTTAAATCAGGATAAATATTTATGTAAATTAGATTTTTCTTTGTTTGCAAAGAGTGAAGTTTGGTGAAAAACTGCTTCAATTCTACAGTATGTAATGTAAATTTGGCAAATTTAAATTTGATTTTGTTTTGTTTGCATAAACACTATTTGGCCACCACAATTACACAAAAAAGTGCAAACATGCTTCTGCTGTACATTATGTAAATTAGGCTAAATTTCTATGTGAATTAGATTTAGCTTTGTTAGCAAAAGCGCTACTTGGTCGCAACAATCAATAGTTGCAACAAATGCATTGTGTTTAAATTTGGTGAACAAAGTACAAACACACTTATATGTATACAAATACACTTCCATTCTACAGTATGTAAATCAGACTAATTTTCATAAATTAGATTTTGCAAAAAACGCTATTTCGCCTCTGCAGTTAACGTTAATCTCTCACTGTCTGTGCAAAGTGGGTAAAAAGAATATATTGTTGAACATGGTTCAATATAATTTTCTTTGGATTTTGGTTCATTGACTGATGATCAAATGATGGAAAAGAGTGAAGAAAAAAAAACTGCATGCAGACAGCATGATTATTGCACAGGTGTGCCTTAGGCTGGCCACAATAAAAGGCCACTCTAAAATGTGCAGAGATGGTACTGCAGAACATAAGATCCAGGGGGTGTGGTTGGAACTCCTCCCACCTTACATTTACCTAAACCTACCCGTCTCCACCCCCTGATCCCTAAACCGACCCATCCCCACCCCTAAACCTACGAATCTCCACCCCCTGGATGTGGATCCAACCCCGCCCCCTGGATCTTTGTTCTGCAGTGAAGGGCTACTGTATTGGGGAGGTCCGAAAACCAGTCAATTCCTGGTGTGACCACCATTTGCCTCACGCAGTGCAACACATCTCCTTCCCATAAAGTTGATCAGGTTGTTGATTGTGGCCTGTGGAATGGCTGTGCAAAGTTGCAGGATATTAGCAGGAACTGGAACACACTGTCGTATACGCCGATCCAGAGTATCCCAAACATGCTCAATGGGTGACATGTCCGGTGAGTATGCTGGCCATGCAAGAACTGGGATGTTTTCAGCTTCCAGGAATTGTGTACAGATCCTTGCAACATGGGACCGTGCATTATCATGCTACAACATGAGGTGATGGTCGTGGATGAATGGCACAACAATGGGCCTCAGGATCTCGTCACGGTATCTCTGTGCATTCAAAATACCATCAATAAAATGCACCTGTGTTCGTTGTCCATAACATATGCCTGCCCATACCATAACTCCACCGCCACCATGGGCCACTCGATCCACAACGTTGACATCAGCAAACCGCTCACCCACACGACGCCATACATGCTGTCTGCCATCTGCCCTGTACAGTGAAAACCGGGATTCATCCGTGAAGAGAACACCTCTCCAAAGTGCCAGATGCCATCGAATGTGAGCATTTGCCCACTCAAGTCGGTTACGACAACGGACTGCAGTCAGGTCGAAACTCCGATGAGAATGACGAGCATGCAGATGAGCTTCCCTGAGACGGTTTCTGACAGTTTGTGCAGAAATTCTTTGGTTATGCAAACCGATTGTTGCAGCAGCTGTCCGGGTGGCTGGTCTCAGTCGATCTTGGAGGTGAAGATGCTGGATGTGGAGGTCCTGGGCTGGTGTGGTTACACGTGGTCTGCGGTTGTGAGGCTGAAAATATCAAATTCCAAATTCTCTGAAACGCCTTTGGAGACAGCTTATGATAGAGAAATGAACATTCAATTCATGGGCAACAGCTTTGGTGGACATTCCTGCAGTCAGCATGCCAATTGCATGCTCCCTCAAAACTTGCGACATCTGTGGCATTGTGCTGTGTGATAAAACTGCACATTTTAGAGTGGCCTTTTATTGTGGCCAGCCTAAGGCACACCTGTGCAATAATCATGCTGTCTAATCAGGATCTTGATATGCCACACCTGTGAGGTGGATGGAGTATCTTGGCAAAGGAGAAGCGCTCACTAACACAGATTTAGACAGATTTGTGAACAATATTTGAGAGAAATAGGCCTTTTGTATACATAGAAAAAGTCTTAGATCTTTGAGTTCAGCTCATGAAAAATGGGGGCAAAAACAAAAGTGTTGCGTTTATAATTTTGTTCAGTGTATATTGTTTTGCGTAGTGCCCCCTCAGTGTTATCAGGTTCAAACATGCTGCATTGATATCACATGCAAACGCAACTAGTTATGTGGGCAGCAAGTTTCCCCCACCAAACAATTTGGCTAATGGAGGTCTATTAGTGGTGGGTCCCTACAAAGTCATAGAGTGTGGAACAGGAAGTGTTAACATCTGGGCAGCTGGCGTATGGCGTGGCAGTGAACTGCGGCACTGAACTCTTTCTCTTCCTCTCATGTTGAGTGAAAACAAACACAGCTCTCATGTTTTTGCCTGCTGTATCAGGGTTGAAGAGGTTTGTCTGGCTGCTCGGTGAGCGACCTGCAACACACTTTCCTCTCTGATGTCCCACTCTGGTTATTGGGGGTCAGGAATGCACCATGTTTGTTTGATTTGCATCACATTGTGTTCCTCAACATGAAACGGAACTCATTAGGAGACTAATGTGGCGGAGAACTGTCATGCAATTCGACTTGACTGGAAATTCGTCTAGGCTGAGCTAGACATGGTCCAAGTAGATTCTCATAAAAAGATTGTGTTTATTATCATGATGATGATGAACAGATTTGTCTGAGCTAAATCAACCAGGACTGCTATTTCTGTTGGTTTAGTATGACTGATTAGTATCTTGTAGAGTAAGTGTACTTCTATGTCACTTTGTTGTGTAAGATACATTTGTTTTCACCAATATGCTTGATTTAGATTGTTTGGACACTTTAGTATTACTTGAAAGTTTAAGAATGCCATTGCATAAAATATCAGACCAAGTAGCAACTGCAAACAAATGAAGCCAGGCCTTTTCTCAGAATTTCAGGTTTTTTGGCCCAAAGCGTGGCAAGAAATATCTCCCACACCATTACACAACCATCAGCTCCACCAGAATTTATACCCTACCATCTAAATGCTGAAATCAAGATTAACCAGACCAAGCAAATGGTTGTGCGTAAAAATCTGTGCAGATCAGCAATTTCTGAAATATTCAAACCAGCCTGTCTGGCACCAACAACTATTGCCATGTTCAAAGTCACTTACTGTAAATTACCTTTTTATTCCAACGCTTGGTTTGAACTTCAGCAGATCCTTGACCATGTCTACATTCATAAATTAATTGAGTTGCTGTCATGTGATTGATTAGATATTTGCATTACCTTGCAGTTTTTTAATTTGATTGTTTTTCTTTGTTTAAATTGTGCTCAGGTTTGCCCTTTATTTTCTTTTGTGTGTGACTGTAGTAGCCAAGTACCTTTTGGAGCCACTATCTGACTTGACATCTTATATGCTGCAGTTGACCTCAACACAGGTAGGATAATTTCTGTGTTGTTTTGTAAAAGTAGATTATGACTAGAGCTACCCTGGAATTGCTATTTGTCAAGTTCAGCTTCGGTTTAGTGAAAGTATTTGACATTATGAAGCAAATGGGAAAAGATTCCATTACAAGCATTTAAATGACTCTAATAATTCAGTTTAATCTGGTCAACCACAGTGTTTCTTTTAGAGAAATTTTGAGAATTTTTATATCCCTACATTCCCTAACATAAAATCATCTTGGTGTCGGTTGTATTTGACTTGGGTACTTTAAAGTCGCCTGCTGAAATCACTTAAAAAGTGCAGATTTCTTTGCTGTTTTGGCATATTTCTTTTTATTGAAACAGAAATATGGGTTTCTATTAATTAAGGTTATATTTTATGCAATAAGATTATATATTTTTTTTACATTTTGTTCTTTCTTGTGTGTGACATAACTGTATGTTTGAAATGCTTAGCAACCTACCCATAAAAGTTGTTATCATGGTACACAATCAGAGTAACTGCCAACAGACATTGGATTTAGCCTAAGATGTAGCCTTACAAAAAAAGTATTTAGCTCAATTCCTGGAAATCCTTGCCAGTTTGATGATTAGCATTGCAAGGGTGGGACAGCTTTTTGTCTGACCTTTTTAAGCAAATAACAAAAGCATGACACTGATTAGATGCCATTACTGTGATGATATTGTCAGTGGTGAGCATTTAATGTGTTTTTATCCCTGATGTTTGCTGTGCACAGAAACTCAGTGCACTTATTTTATTAGTAAGATATGAAATTATTACATTATTGGCATTTCACAGCTTATTATTTGATACAACAAGGACATTTTTTAAATAATAATTTGAATATATTTTCATATATGCATATAAAAAGCCAAGGTTCATAAACATAAACAGATACTTATATCTGGTTACAACACATTGGTGCTAATGTAACTGTGGAAGATTTATAGGTCACAATGGGTTTGCCTTGCCCTCACGAACACCCTGATCTGAAACGTGTGATTCAGAACAGAATGAAAGGAATTAGGGGTGTTATTGGGCTTGCATGCATCTAAACATTGTAGTCATCCTCACTCGGTTATCTCACTAACTTGCACTGGCCAAAATTTACAGCATTGGTCAAGATTTAATTTCAGACACCACATGATCACTTGTAATAAGCATGAGATGCTGCTGCTGCAAAAAAAAAAAAGGTCAGACAAGACATTTTGAGGTTTATCTGATGCTTGTTTTTGTGTAACTGTATTGACATTGTTGAGATGCTTTATGGACTTGTGATTTTCATCACAAATATGTGTCATTTTGCATTAATTGTGGTCATGGTCAGCCTCTTTCAGTGTAAGAGCACGCATATGCAATATACCATGATGATTGCCATGAGATTTTTGTCCCATCATTGCAGCTTGCAATTTCTGTGGCAGCCAGTAGAGGGCAGTGTGCCGTGAGACCTTCAGATTCTCTTGTTTTGAGTCCCTGAATGTGTTGAAGTATATGCATGGATCATCCTAGGAGTACAGCAGCATAACTTTAATGGGTTATCTCTTTCATTATTTTGGAAGAATCTTAAGAATCTATTTACAGCTATTTTTTAGGGACACTTTTGCAACCGACTCTTGAAGACTGTTCATTCATGTCTCAATACTAGCAGTTTTGCAGTCCCCCTAAAGGAAATACTACGGAAATCAAGTGTCTCTCAGGAATTGTGTCTTTTTTTTTTTTTTTTTTTTTTTTTTTGCTTTGCCCTTTTGAACACTGCTTGCCCATGTAGACCATTGAAACTGGTCCTCCACACATTTGCCCGTTCTGTGTTTACTTACCAGAATCAGAAAATAAACACTGCACTGGCTCCACTGTAATCAGCCGGTTATGTACACAAGTAATTTAGTTATTTCATGGAGTGTTTAAAGGGATTTTGCATTCCAGACAGCTGAGTAATACGACCAGAGTCCAAACACCTTATGTTTTGGAATATGACGATTCAAATCTGGACATTATATTTTCATCATGGTCATGATATTTGATTTGATTGTTATTATAGAATTATAAATTTCGTTATTTTTTATTGTTGTATTTTATTTTATCGTAGAATTATAGAATTTAAATTGTATTGTATATTATAATATTTTATAATTAATGTATTTTATTTTAAAATTATGAAATCTTAATGATATCTTTGATGAATTATAGATTCCATTAGTTCATAGTTGTATTTTCTATTTTATTATGGAATTCTAGAATTTTATTTAATTTTGTATTATCATATTTTATATTTAATTTATTTTATTTTAGAATTATGAGATCTCATTATTTTATTACAGAATTATACATTTAATCAGTTTATTGTTGTATTTTATATCATGAAATTATAGATTTTTTTTGTGTGATCAACTTTTTTTCATTAAATTAACAAAACAAAACAAAACAACATCCATTCAAACAAGCAAAAGGGAGGGGTGAGCGACAGACACACCATCAACAGTTTCAATTTGTAGTAAAAAGGACAAAACAGAATTCACATGAGTCTAAAGATTGACAACAGTTGGACATTCCCAAAACATGTGGAGAAAAGTATCTGCTGATGCAGTGTTAGTTTCATTTTAAACCTCTTATAAGGAGTTATGTATGCTCTATGGATGACTTTGAAATGGATAAGATGATGAGCCAAGTTTTTAGAAGTTAAGATTAGATTAGACCACACCCTCTCCCAGTCGACCGATAAATCAAGATCTGTTAATTCATGAATCCAGATAGATTTAATAGAAAGACACTTTGCAGTGTGATGATGAAGTTTACTATATATTAAAGAAACAGATGGCTGACCAGAGGGTGGTGCGATCCAATCCCACATAGGATGAGAGGAAATAGAGGATGCCCAGGGAATTCCATAGGCCTTGAGAGCAGAACGTAACTGAAAAAAGACAAAATATGATGATGCTGGTAAACAAAACTTAGTTCTTAGTTCTTGAAGTGAGCAGAGTCCCTGGTTATCATATGTCAACGCATGTGTTTCTGCCCAATGTAGACCAAGAGGGCTGGACAAATGGCCGATTTCCACATAAAAAATTAAAGTTGTGCCATAAGGGTGTGCTGTTACAAAATTTGAAAGGTCCTCCCATCAGACGTTCCACCCTTTTTAGAAAAAAGTTCTTAGATGTAGTATTCTGGATTCTCCAAAGATCGATTACATTAAGGTCAGTGATAAATTTATTCAATAGCTTAGCGGATGGGTTAGCTGTAGTATCAGGGTTAGACTTATCCAGTGCAGGATTTAAATCGGCATTAAAATCACCACCCATCACTAAAGTACAATCAATCTGCTCCAGTAACATATTGGAAATATTTGTGAAAGATGCACTGTCTGCCTCATTCGGGCAGTAAATGGAGACCAGTGCTAACCTGTCATTATGTATTTTACAGCTTATAGAAACAAATCTACCTTCATCATCATTCCCGGTATGTACAATAGTTAAATGTAACTTCCTATCGACTAAGATAAGCACCCCCTTAGTTTTATTAGGAGCACAAGAGAAGGCTGCCAGTTTGTAATACTTGTTTTGAAAACGTGCCACATCGCATTGTTTTAAATGAGACTCTTGTATCAGGGCACAGGAAATCGATTTATGGTGCAAATATTCTAATATCCAGGTACGCTTAATAGGAGAATTAAGGCCATTCACATTCAACGATAAAATATTCAGAGCATGCATTGTGTGCTTGCAATGCCAAGATTCTGTCTAAGTGAAGAGAAACAAAAGCAATGCCATACTGCCAGTGACATGTAACCATTAGTATGTATCCTAGATACCAGTTCACATAGAATCATTAGTCCTTTTAAAAGAAAAGCAAAATAAATAAAAGTATTGATGTCTGTTGAAGGGAATAGAAAAAAACAAGAACAAGGAATGTCAAACAACTGTGTATAAAAACCAAATAAGACCGCACATTACCGAGAGTGTAGGTCTGCATAAACAACAGAAACAAATGCTGATGCGTGACCAGTCCACTTCAACTCAAGACATGTCCCCAAAAGGCCCACTGAGCCAAAAGCGTAGTGATTGAACCTGTTCTCCATTAGCCCGAAAAATAATAATAATAAAGAAAAATAAAGAAAATAAATCATTATTATTTACCAATCAGCAGACGAACGTACAGTGTTCCAAAAAGAAATTAACAAGTGTCCATGGCCACCTTGTTATTGTCCACTTCAGGGCAGTTAGGATCACCACAGACCTCATCGTTAATTTTCTCTCGTTTGAGCTCAGAGGTTGGAGATGGTAGCCAACGCCTTCCCGCTGCTTTGTAGTGCTGCAGAATACGTCTTCAGTGACAGTGAAGTAACAAAATCCTCCACCTTTTGAGGAGAATCGAACATCATCTGCTCACCTTTGTGCCGTAGTTTAATTACCGCCGGATAGGTGAGAAAGGGCTGGAGACCAAGTGCTCTCATCTTCTTCAAGACTGGATTAAAGCTTTTTCTCTTGGTAGTTGTGGCTGGACTAAAGTGGGGAAAAAATAGTAGCATGACATTGTCCTCCGTATATTTCACCAGATATACCTGCTGAGCACCCCTCAGGATCGCCGATCTGTCATGCCATCTTAGTACACGGAAGATGAGAGTATGCGGCCGATCAGAGTTTTTCCTTCTGTCATACAGGCGATGGGCCCGGTCAATCTCGATGTCACGGCCTTTCAGGGAAGTGATCCACTTGGAAAGATTAGCTCTGAGGAAGCCAGCTGCATCGGAGTCCTCCGCCCCCTCCGGCAACCCAACCAGTCGTACGTTATTTCTCCTGCTCCTATCTTCAATGACCGTAATTTTTTCAGTGAGTTGCTCCAGCTGATTTCTTAAGTTTTTGACTGTCCTCCTATCCTCACGTGCAGTTGCTTGAACGGAATCAATGCAGTCACATGTCTGTTTTGCCGCGATGGCTAGCTTTTCAACTTCTGGTTTTAGCTCCTTTACAGAATCGTTGGTTGTTTGTATATCCAAATGTAGATCACGGAGTGCTGGGGTCAGTACAGAGTCTATCGCTTCTCTTACAGTCGAAGCCACAACAGAATCGAGAGTAGGCCTACTTTGTTGCTCTTTAAGCGCTAGCTTGATACCGTTGAGAATTTTTCTTTATTGGCGATCGTTCACTCTCTCTTTTCCGGCTGTCCTTGACTGCTGGGGTACTCATAGTGAGCTAAATAAAGAGTGGTTCAAAATTTACTGACAGGATATATACAATTTCTGACAAAGTGAGCAGAGCGAAGGACTATGCGTGCATTGCTGCCGAAGGTTCACGTCATTCCTTAAATTATAGATTTTTGTTTGATGTAATTTTATGTTTTAACACATTTTATAAGTAAAGCCAGCCATTATATTTTCATCATGGTCATCATACTTGATTTGATTTGATTTGTATCATTGAATTATAGATTTTATTATTTTTACTGTTTGTTGTATTTTGCATTTTATTTCATTTTATATTGTAGAATTGTATTTTATTGTATATTATCATATTTTATTTTATTTTAGAATTATGAGATCTTAATGAGATCTATAATGAATTATAGATTCCATTAGTTTATAGTTGTATTTTCTATTTTATTATGAAATTATAGAATTTTATCTCATAAATTTTTTATTTAATTTAATTTATTTTATTTTATAATTGAGATCTCATTATGTTATTAGAGAATTATATATTTCAGTAGTTTCTTGTTGTATTTTATATTATGAAATATAGAATTTTGTTTGAACTTTGTTCTTGTTGTTTTTTTCATTATTTCATTATTTTACTTTATTGTATTTTAAATTATGGAATTTGATTTCATTTTAAGTTGTGTTAGTTGTATTAATAAAAATGTATGCATTTCTATTATTGTATTTTATATTTAATACTGTTACAGAATGATAGAATATCTTGTTACAAATGTTGAGTTGTTGTGTGGTTCCAGCTTTTAAACATGAGAAATGAATAATTTCCTATAATTCAGAGACCACGAGATGACGGAGTGAGTGTGCATAACCTGAGTAAGAATATGTGGTCAGCTCCCTTGTGACTTTTGCCTAGAGTGGTGGAAAGGGAGGGACGGCCGCGTGTCTTTTCAAAGAGGAAGACACCCCCTCCCGTCCTTAGTCACTCGCTCCTTTTCCTGTCTAAAGAAAGGGAGGATGAGAGAAACGAGGGTTAAAGCATGCATAGAAAGAGACTAAACTACTGCTTTCTTCCAGCTCATCTGACCTTTGGCCCAAATAAAAGGTGTGATAACCGAGACGGGTCCAGTTCTGACTGAGGTTCATGTGAAGGGACCCCATGGCTTCCAGATGTCACATGACGGCAAGCAAAGAGTAAGTGAACAGCTTGAAAGACCCCTTCTCAAAATTGCAGACCATGTATTTTTAGGCTAACAGGAAAACATGCTAACAGGATATACATTATTGTCTGCCCGTATGCGACCCAGACAAAAAGCTGTTAGAGTAAGACCATTGTCTCCGTAAGCACCAAAGGAAGGTTTTAAATGGGTGCCCACTCCAGAAGATTGTTTGGAGAAGCTTATCCTGTTCAAACGCCCACTTATTCAACCTCATCCTGTTCATCATGGAGAAACAGGCCACGCTTGTTTTAATAGGTTTATGATTCACTAGTTGGAAGAAAAAATTCCCTGCCAGTTGACCTTCAAAAAACTCCATCTACGTGGTGATTGAATACCAAGATCACCATAACAGAATTAATCACTTCCCACTCTTGAGTTTTCAGTGGGCATAAGGCAATTGCAAACTTTCTGAAAGTTACTGAGACGTATGCTAAACGTTAACCCGCCCGGGGATGCCTTGGTACGTAAGCCCTGCTAGCGTCTGCAGGCAATTATGAGATGTTCTTTAGAGATTGTAGCGTAGCTGCTGCCTCGCAGCTCAAGGAACTGATGACAGATTAATTCGACTTCAGCTCGGCAACTCCGAGGCCCAGACGGCTGGAAATGGCTAGCGTGGGAGAGAGTGGCAGTGTGCGCGGATTTCCTGCCATGCTCTTGCCTCCTGGAGAACGTTCTCCCAGGAGGGGAATGAAAGGCGAACTGGGCTGAGTGCTTCCTCTGTGCGAGGCTGCAGCTGCTTGACTGAGGGCTTTTTTCTTCGACAAGTGCTTTGTCAGCATGCCACTGCAGCCCGAGACAATGGAAGTCTGACTTGGGCCAGGAGCGAATAACAATTGAGCGTCCTCTAAACGTAAAATCCTTACATGTCCTCAACCTGAAGAGGTTGTACAGTGACACAATAGAACAAATGAGTGCCCAATACTAAGAAAAGTTGGATAAACTCAGCCTTTTGCTGAAGGATGGAATATTAAATGAAAGTATCTGACATTGTATGTGGCCTTCGATTGCCGTTGCATCTTTTGTATTGTGGTTTGATGGTATTGCTTAGGCCTCAATAAAAGGCTGAGGGCTCAAACTTCCCCTGAGAAATGAGCCAGTGGAGGTTTTGAGCTTCTAGCATTTCCTGTAGCACTAACCGCAACATTGATTTACAAATCACAAACAACCACAAATCACGGAATAAATCGGCATCATCTGGGACACATGCATGTCTTCTAACCAGATTTATTGGAAACCCTGACCTAAAATGATACCCTTCATTAAATACAGGGTTGCAATTTGCATTGAAATGTTGTATGTCAGCTCTTTAGTACTTTTTTTTGTTGGCCAAGATCTCTCGATTAAAAAAAAAAAGAGCTTTAAAAAAATATATATTTTTTGTAACCTAATATACACATTTAAATTATATATAAAACCGTAATTGTGTGAAATATAATTTTTATTTGAATATATTTAAAAAATGCATTCTTAAAATGCACATTAAAATAAATATGCTTTTTTAGTACTCAAAAATATTTCTTAATTTTTGTTGAAACTGTTATATATATACATACATACATACATACTTACACAACACAGTTTAGGTAACTCAATACATTTTTAAGTCAAATAATTAAACTGTACTAAAATGTCCTTACATTTACCAGGCAATCTAATCAGGCAAAAGAATGCATTTTTTTCAACATGTTTGCTTGTGTATGCCTCATTTAGTTCTGCAAAGGTCCAGATAAAGGTTACGTTTCTGAACCCTATATGGACCTTTCGCCTACGTAGATCCAGCATGGGTGACATAATTGGAATAACAACAGCCCATTTTTGGATGACTATGTCATCAACACTTCGAGAACACCAGCACCAGCAGAATTTTCTCCACCTGAGCTAAGAGTGCTGATTTGAACATTTTCAAACCCAACAACCCCTAACAGGAAATATATTTATTCCACAGCTATAAAACTGGTTCCCATGTGTCACATGATAGAATTAATGGGTAAAGAAAAGCATTACAACTCCCCAGCACCATCAGTGTGGATGCACTGAGGGATGTTTGAGGAATGCAATGGTTTAAACACTGAACAGTTGAGCGACAACATGTGTTTGTGTGTGATGAGATGAAATTTAAACTGCAGTCCCCAGATGAAAGAAAAAAATGTTTATTGCAAATCTGAAAACGCTACCTTGATAAACCAGTGAAAATTGGATTAGTTTGTTCGTTGAAAGAGGCAAACAAACCAAACTCGACTTGGAGCGGCACAATGGAACATTTGAATAATCACATACAGTATGGCTCAGTGTTTACCTGTTTATGTTTTCAAATATTCTCAAAGTTGTTTAGATCAGTAGTTCTCAAACTGTTTGTACCATGTGTGATGCATTCAAATATTCCAAGTACCAATTAGACACAACACTGCTGGCATATGAACTCTTTTGGCTTTCATTATGCATCATTAGATGCACATATTTATATTAAACAAATCAGATATGTAAATAAAATGTACATTGTTAAATATGTTAAAGGAACACTCCACTTTTTTTTGGAAATAGGCTCATTCTCCAACTCCCCCAGAGTTAATAAGTTGAGTTTTACCGTTTTTGAATCCATTCAGCTGATCTCCGGGTCTGGCGATAGCACTTTTAGCTTAGCTTAGCATAGATCAATGAATCCGATTAGACCAGTAGCATCGCGTTCAAAAATGACCAAAGAGTTTCGATATTTGTCCTATTTAAAACTCGACTCTTCTGTAGTTATATCGTGTACTAAGACCTGCGGAAAATGAAAAGTTGCGATTTTCTAGGCTGATATGATTAAGAACTATACTCTCATTCCGGCGTAATAATCTAGGAACTTTGCTGCCGTAACATGGCCGCAGAAGGCGCAGTGATATTACGCAGCGCCTGAAAGTAGTCCCCAGCTAGGTAACTAGTTATAATATAGCTGGGGACTACTTTCAGGCGTAATATCACTGCTGAGGGAGTTGGAGAATGAGCCTATTTCCAAAAAAAGTGGAGTGTTCCTTTAAGTATTTTAAATTAAATCATGTGGCATGCCATTGGTGGTACATAGTATAGTTGGTGGTATAGTGTAAGAATGATCATCACATTTGTTGCTTTGTTTGGATTAAAAAATGTAGGAAGTTTGTATCCCATTTGCAGTGTGAATGTGTTAAAATCAATATGCCAATCATATGCAGTCACTCCAAACATAACAATCCAACTGTAAATATAGAATGTAGAGAATGGTTTTCTTGTCATTTTCCTTTAATAATCTTGCATTTTTCTTAAAAACATATAAATCTTGTTATACTTAAAAAGATAGTTCCCTCAAAAATTACAATTTGGTCTTCACTTTTTGAGGAACCTTGAGGTCAAACAACAGCGGACTTCACTGACTTTCATTGCATGGGCAATAAACAGACATTATTAAAAAAAATCTCTTATTTTTGTCTTTAGAACAGCATACAGGTTTGGAACAACATGATGGTGAGTAAATCATTTTTAATTGAACTATGCCTGTATGGAAAACCCATTTGTCAACTTACTTCATTAATTTGCTCACAAGTATATTGATTATGACATACATGCAATTTTACATGCAAATCAACATAAGACTCAGTTATAACTCAAAGTGATTACAAAACGGGCCATAAAAATGAAATGAAACCAGAGAGAATTTGCAGAAATGGGTGGATGCCACGTATGCAAGACAATACAATTCACAAATAAAATTTATAAAAAGGCCCCTTAAGGTAATTCCAAAGATTATTTTATATGGCATCATTATTTCACAGGCACCAGGGAGGTTGTCGTAATTGCATTTGTAATATGCACTGCATTGCTGGAATGAAGAGTAATGGTTATTTTCAGAAATGGAATTCTAGTGTCACTTTCCAGTTTGGATGGGCAAAAAGGTGCAATGTGCTGGCAGACCTCAGCGGCATTTAAGTAAGAGCACCAAATAATCAGACTGTTAAAAGAAATGGGATTCTGGCAAATGCATTCTGCATTCATTCCCTCTACCTGTCACATACAATAGACTTTAATGGAATACTGTGAGGTTGGGAATTCACCAAGGTTCTATATATTAAAATTCTTAATTGGGTATAAAGTACAAGTTTACTGCATACAGTACCTAACAATGCTATTTTCAGGCTGTTAGCGTATTACAGCATGTGCTGTGGGACTTCTGGAGGGGGCTAAAATCTAGGAACCAGAGAATGGTGCTGTTTTCAATTAGCATGCCAGTCTGAATGGCATGTCCGGCTGACAGGGCTTTACAAGCGGCTAAACACAGGGGCCTATGGCAGTCGTGCGTGCCGGACTTTTATCGGCACCCCTGCAACCTGTTCAGAAAAAGAGACAGTAGCTCTGCTCTGATTTGCAAGGGTGCCTTGAGTGTTCACTTCTACAGAAAGAGACAGTGTGTGAGTGTGTGTGTGTGTGTGTGTATTCATATATATTAGTATTAACATAAAAATGGTTCAAATGTATATTACAATTTTTTTTTATATGTTTTGTTATAAATGTGTCTTTAATATATTATAAAAATGTAGTATATATTCTATTTATATTATTATTCATATATTTATTTTATTTATATTATATTAATATTTTATGTGTCTCACAACCAACAATTTTTAAATCCATGAAGTTTGCATACAAAGAGCCGAAGAGCATGCATGCTTGAGATGAAAAATCAAGGTAAATATATATATATTTTTTCTTTTCAATTTGGCTGTAATTTTAAATAAATAAATTTTATGTATTTAGGAAACATAAAAGCCAGATGTGGAACCTTCTCAGTAGGCAGAAACAACCAGGCTTTTTCAGAGGAGTTCAGAGTGTGCTTGTGGTAATTGACAGGTCAATGTCAGTCTAAAATATGTCTAGTCTTTTGTAGCTCTTCTACGAAGCCAGACGTCTCGCTCCAGCAGAGGTGAATTCCAGGAACAAATAAGACCACTTTATTATGCCCCTTTAAAACTCAGATTATTTATTCTATAGATTGAGTTCCACTGAACAATGTGCAAATAAACTGAATTGAAAACAGCCAGACAAGGTCAGTGTCCAGCTGTGATAAATTATATAAAAATTTGAGCATGGAGATAAATGGCACTTTAACAGCCGTGATTTTCTCTGGAGTCAGTTGCTATGATTCTCAAAGCTTTTACAACTTTATGAAGTATAGTTTTTGTAATGTCATTTAAGTTCTTTCTTATTGTCAAAGCCTGTTTATTTATTTTAATATGGAAGAGATTGTTGCTTTGTGTCATAGATATTATGTTTTATATTGATATTCTTTCGGCTTTTCAGAGATATGGCAAGGTGTCAGATGTAATATGGCTAGGTGTTACTGCAAATTCAACAATAAAAACATGCTAAATTGCCCACATTTTTTCATGCCCAAGCTTTTCTTGAAGGGAATTTACTTACCAGCATATTAGCCTGGTTAATAACTTTAACCATCCTCCCCGGAGCCAAACACGCTTTGGAGTCTAATGCCTTTTCATAAAGCAAAATACTTTGATTTGCCAGGCTTTAAAGGGGCTCTGAGGAAAGAGGAGGCCCTCCATGGTTGTTTGTGAGAGGCAGAATGAGCTTTTTATTTCCATTTTTTGGCAGCACAGCCAGCAGTAGAGGCCCTCAAAAGAGTCCGTATAGAAGCCCAAGTGCTCAGTGAGCTCTTCACATTTTCCCAGGCGAAAAATCCTGTGCTACTTTTGTTCCGTTCGTTTGCGCAACCCGGGTAGGATGAGCAAACTTCTCTCTGGATACAGTGTTCATCGCTGATGACAGAACACACATGATTTACCATAATGATCCAGATTATTTGAAGCAACTCAAACGTGGCCAAATCACTTGGAAATGGCTTGATCAAACAGTGCTTCTTTCATCTCCATGTTATAGGTCATTAACCCTGGCAACAAACTAGTTAGTTGTTTTCATCAGTGAGAAGTCCAACAGAGGTCTGAAAACCGGTTTGTCCAAGTTTATTTTTGATGCTAATGTGTCTTATCTCACTAGTGTAGTGTACTAGTGTGTATCTCATCTGAACTAGTGTAGCTAGAGATTGTTTAGAGAATGTGTGTTGGTAATCTGTTATCAAGTGCATAGAGCAACAACAACAAAACGGTCCATTGGTGCTATTGAATCTCTTGAATGTATTAATCCAGAAATCAGATTATGAATAATTTGAATGGTGAAATGCCAGGGTTAAAGGGATTCCCCCAAAAATGAAAATTGCCCCACGATTTACTCAGATGTATATGACTTTCTTCTTTCAGATGTTATATATTATATTAAAAATTTAATTTGTGAAAAAAAAAAAAAAAAAAAATCTCTATATTTCAAACTTTATAAACCATAATCTCTAGCTTCCACTAACTATTGTAAGCTCCAGTGAGAAGTGAGGAATGCAGAAGCACAGAGGAGAGAGCAAAACAAACACTGGTCACGAATTACCGTATTGACCCAAATATAAGACGACCCCCCTTTCTCCAGATGTACCTTTTTGAAATCCAAATCTTGTTTTTTTTTTTTCTTTCTCTTTTCATATTGCATATTTTTCCTATTTTAGTAAGTACTAGTAAAATGTACCAAGGATGACATTTAAAAATATACACTTTTTGATATACCATAAAAATAAAAGGTAGCCCATCTGAATTAGGCTATATAACATTTAGGCTATCCATCTCATAGTAGCCTACCAAAATTTAATTAGCAGTAGAAGTGAAATCTCATTGTAGTCTTCAAATCTGGGTACTGAATTATGTTTTAAAATCACTTACAGAGGAAGTTTGTTCCCATCAGGCTAACATGACAGTCACGACTCGTGCCGCTGTAAGCTTTTCTTTTTCTTTTTCTTTTGTTTTCACTCGCGATCTTTACAGCACACATTACATTACATATTTCATGGCACACTCGTTTTATGCGTGTTTGGCGCCACCTATTGTTGTGGGTGTATTATTGACATGTCAAAGTCTAGACCCTGAATATAAGATGACCGTGTTTTTTCAGGTGTATTTCCAAGAAAAAAAACATTGTCTTATATTCGGGTCAATACGGTATACAAAATGTACCAAACGAGGATTTGTAAAGAAAAATGTATGAGGATTTCGATATGGAAGCCAAGAGGAGACTGGTTTTCCTTTGCTTGAAACGAAACTTGGTTTTCATAAGACTAGCATGTTCTTACCATTCTCTTATTAGCGGCAGTTAGCGGAAGCTGGAGATTACGGTTTATAAAGTTTTAAAAAAGGATATAAAATGCATCGATTCACTTCAGGAGGCCTTTATTCACCCCACGTAGCCTTTTTATGATGGATTTATGCACTTTTATTTTGCTTCAAAATCTCATGCATATCTAATATGCATATGTAAGGATAATATTGGAAGCTGATAATTAAAAAAAAGAGACTTCATTTCCAATCATTTCGACTGCATAAACCCCTCCCTTTTTTACAACTGATTGCAAATTTGAATTCAAATCTGCCACCCAATCAACAACCAATGGACAGACCCAAGTCCCATCCTTGTAAGCCATTGTAAGCAAATCAGCTTGCAGATGTTCTGGTCCTTCAAAATTGTCGGCAATGAACAGACACAAATTTGGAAGCAAATCTATGATCCAGGTAGAACTTAATTTGCTCATCCATGTGTATTTTGTTTTTAGAAATGGCTTTTGCTCCCTATAGACCGAGTAAATGCAAGAAAAATCTTTTTTTTTTTTTTTTTTTTTTTTTTTTTTTTTTTACATGACTGCTAATGCATGACCTCTCTTCTGTGTTACTGTCCTCCTATTCCCGTTTCTCGTAAATTGTTGTTTGTCAAAAAAGATTATAGGTTAACTCAAACGATAATTTATCTCTTACTGGAACTCATTTACACTGACGTGATCTTTAGGTCACCTCGCAGGTCAACTTAAAACACAGTCTTCAGGCCTCTCATGCTCTGCCCGGCAAGGTCTAAGCTGAGGACAGTAGTAAATCTGACACTTGTTGAAGTTGTTAAAGAAATTACTTAATCTCCAGGCAGGGGTGACTCAGTCATCTATGAAAGAGTAACATGGTGCACAAAACAAAAGGCTCGGGTAGGATTAAGCTGTCAGTCTCTCATGCTATGGAGCTGGGTGCCGATCCAGACTAATGACCTGTAACTGGGACTCAGAGGAGAGCTCTTCCTCTATCCCGGGAAAACAGCCAGGGCAACCCTGCAAGCAGAACTGTCTCAATTAGACAAAGGCCTACTCTCCGGAAGCTCGCAGGACAGAGTTTACCAAAACATTTACTTCCCTCTAAGTTGCGTCGTCCTCTACTTTATAACTTATTTACAAAGATTTTCTGTACATGATGATCTTTATCATTTCTTAATTATTGTGTCTTAAAGGGATACTACACCCCACAATGAAAATTTTTTCATTAATCACTTACCCCCATGTCTTTCCAAACCCGTAAAAGCTTTGTTTGTCTTCGGAACACAATTGAAAATATTTTAGATGAAAACCGGGAGGCTTGTGACTGTGCCATTGATTGCACTGTCAAGGTCCATAAAAGTATGAAAAACGTAGTCAAAGCAGTCCATCTGCCATCAGACGGGCAATCTGAATTTTATGATGTGACGAGAACACTTTGTGCACAAAAAAAAAACAAAATATCGACTTTATTCAACTTTTTCTGCTTTTCCGTGACACTTCCTGCAAGCGTGTTCATGAGTTCACTAGCAGAGCACGACGCGAACACGACTGTTTTTTAAGTCCCGCTCCCGCGAGGTTATATCCCGCACCCACCCGCTACCGCGATATATTTACTCTTTGTTCACCCACTGTCCGCTTAGAATAATTTTCTTCCCGACCCGACCGTTCCCGCTAAATTTAGATCTCGTTTCCAGAGTAACACATTTAAATTTCCTCTACTGAAAGAAAGACAGATAGGCTAACAAATAAAAGTGTAGTCTGCACAAAATTGTATTTATTTTATTTGTCTTGTCAAGAGTCTTTTATTGACAGCAAAATGTTAAACGAATTTTGTGTCTTAAGAAACAAAATTCGTTTAACATTTTGCTGCCAACACATAGGGAAAAAAAGTGTCACAGAGAAAATAAAAATGTACAAAAATTGTATTCCTTATTTTTATTCGTCTTGTCAGGATACAATTCGTTTAACCTTTACAACACAATAGGAACAAGTGTCGCAGAGAAAAAAAAATGTAGGGTGTACAAAAATGGCCTATTATAATTTTATTCGTCTTGTCAAAATACTAAATTCGTTTAACATCTTGCTGTAAACACAGTAGCCTAGGAAAAGTGTTGCGGGAGAAAAATAAATTAATAAATAAATTCGACATCTGTCATTTAAAATTATAGGCTACTCAAAATATAAACAAAACCAAGTTGAGCGTTCTTCAAGGACAGCGCATTCACACTTTGCTCCATCTTTATTCTGCTCTGTCACTCGTCGACAACCTGCCTGTTCTGTCTGCGAGCCGTATATTCATTCACCACTGGTAGGCCTGTGCTGAGCATCGTTATGCATATACTGCGCACAGACACGAAGCACTGGTTCATGCGTGCAGCGCCTGCATAACAGTCGAGTGCAGGCTGTACGGTGCTTGAATAAAGCGCAGATATGCTGTTCTGAAAAGATGTCGGGAACGGGATATTGTTAGACCGCCCGCTCCCGTTCAAATTGTACCAGAGTTACCGACCACAACCGCGTTTTATTCGGGAATTTAATCCCGGGTCGCAAGAAATCTGGTCGGTTCCCGCGGGACAGCCGTGGGAATGCAGACCTCTAATTCAGCTTTCAAAATTAAAGTAAAAACAGTTAATAATGTAGTTAGTTTTACTATCAGTTAAAGCCCGAGAGAGTAATAGAGTCTCTTACCTCCTCCCCTAGGTTCATAAAATGTGTTGTGATAACATCTGGGTTGTGCTGTTCTGTTGTAAGTATCTACTTTCGGAAGGCCAAATAAAGTCCTTTTGCTTTAGCATAGAAACACACAGCTTCTCCCTGTTATGGCTGCTTCAACACTACTGCGGTTAGTGAAACCACGCCTTATGCAAATATTTCCACATCGTGACGTAGACATGTTGGGGCATGTTTGAATGAGCTGTTTTAGGTGGGCGTGGCAGAGTCTTAACTTTTATAAAGAATATCTCTTTGGTTTGGAGACTTTAGTCTTTGCAACTTCAGGGATCTTATCTATGCACAAACAGCGTGTAACACTCCAAAGAGAAAGGAAAACTTGAAATCGCATCATATGACCCCTTTAAGGCTGTGGAGTGTAGGTTTTGGCCCCAGTTGACCTTTCAAAAAAATGGCAAAGCACAAGATAAATGGAATGACATAAATGCTCTCTAATACAATTGTCTCTTAGGTTTGGACCGAAAGCTTGAAGAATTCTGCAGTCTAGCAATTTTATTTGATCATATTCCTGGTCAGGCCATTATTTAAATTTCCGACCAACAAACAATTACGAGTTATCAAGCCGGCAAACAACATATTATGAAGTCAGTGGAAAAGCTGTGGGCAAAAGCCATAACGCTGTGGAATATCGGTCAGCTCTTGGATTGTCACTGTTGAAAAGGACTTCTTCATGCCTGCACGAAAGCTTCTATATTATCACTAACAGATGGAGAACAGATGAAATGCTGCAATGCAAGTCTGTATCTATCTGTTTATATCAATCTCAACCATTTTGACTTGAATGTACCCGATTGTCTGTCTGTCTGTCTGTCTGTCTGTCTGTCTATCTATCTATCTATCTATCTATCTATCTATCTGTCTGTCTGTCTGTCTGTCTGTCTGTCTGTCTGTCTATCTATCTATCTATCTGTCTGTCTGTCTGTCTGTCTGTCTGTCTGTCTGTCTATCGTTATATCTAACATTCTGTCATTCTATCTGCCCTTCTATCTATCATTCTGTTGTTCTATCAACAGTCTGTTCTATCTATCTAGTCTGTCCATCCATCCATCCATTGTTCTATCTATTTATCTATCATTCTATCTATCATTTTATCTATCGTTCTATCGTTTTATTTATTATTCTATGTATCATTCTGTTGTCCTCTCATTCTATCATTCCATATTTTGTTTGGTCTGTCGTTCTATCTGTTGTTCTGTTTCTATCCATCAATCTGGTCTATCTGTCATTCTGTCTGTCACTTTGTCTGTGTAGGAACATCTCTCTGTATGTCTATCAAATTATCTATATTTCTGGCTGTGTAGGAACTTGCATTAAATTGTAAAAAAATCACAACCATGTCATGCTATGTGAGCAGCAATGAACCATGGACATTTGTTTCTTATATTACTCTGAAGCCACAATGTAGAAGTTCAGCACTTGTGGAGTTCTGGGTGACTGCACTGACATAAAACAAGCCCAGCGTCTTAATCTGTTTTTCTGAGAGTCTACAGAATGCATCCCATATGAGAAAGTATGTGAAAAATATCCTATTAATCAGCTACAACAACTGGATTGACTCCACAGAATGTTAGTTGCAAGAAAGGCAACAATGTCACTTTGAAATACCAAGTGTACAGTAATTAATGAGATTGGGAATGTTGTAGAATCTGAATTTTATGGACTACTGTGCATGTAGTGCATGTCTTGAGTCTGCATTGTAAATTCCATGGCCCTGTTTAAAGTATGTATGAAGTAACTGCCAGATGGATTTGTGATCAAGACTATTAAAAAAAAAAAAAAAAAGAACATAAGAAGCCAAACATTTGTGCTGTAAAACAAAGACAGAACGGGGAACAGATGTATAGCAGATACTTGGTGGTGAAGTGTTTTTAAATTAGAGCAGTTTCTTTGTGATCTTAGCACTAATTATCATCCTAGCATCAGTTTCACGTCTGCAACCAACTCCTTCATGTAACATGTTCAAATGACTTAAACATAAACACGTATTTGGCTGATTGTTCAATTGGGTAACTTTTCTGGTTGTAAATAAATAAATATATATATATATATATATATATATATATATATATATATATATATATATATATATATATATATATATATATATATATATATAAATGCATTCACTGTTTTATTAAAACTCCTATTTTAAGTGAATTATTTTCTTCAGGTTAGAAGTAAACAAAGTACCTCTAACTATAGAATCACCCATATCTGCATGCTATAAGCAGGTAACACTTGATATTATTGATACATATTATGATTTATACTTTACTGCATTTATCTCTTATTTGAAAAACTTTGCTAGCCAAAGTTTGCAAGGTCTTAGCAAGGACCTGTTAACAGATTTAATCCTCCTTAGTGTCAGGGCAATTTCTAGGCACAGTGGGAGAACAAACTATATCTTTAGAACATTTTCTCCTTCACAAATCACATTAATGAATCCTTGCTGTTATAATTCAAGACAGAACGCTTTGAAATAACTGCAGCATGTATAATACATTTGCCCTTATGCAAGGTGGAATATGTAGTATGCATACTTTGGGAATTGTGTACACCTGGATGAGCGGCTGCATTTTCCAAAATGTGTGGACTAATGTACATTTTTGCATTTGGCATGAAATTTATCCAAAGCATCTTTCATTGCAATCAAGTTTTACATTGTATCAGCCGAATTAGCTCAACTATTCGGCAGGCTGTGCTCTCAAAAGGAAAGTAAGTTTAATACTATTACACTCCTGGCTGTTCTCTCTGACCTGCAAGTGTTTGAAAATAAACATAACTGTGATAATGTTTTTAAATCATCAGCACTGAGCGGATTGTTCCAGATTCTTAAGATATATTGCAGCAAATCAACCAGTAAATGTCTTTAAAATCAACTGAAGGAAAATGAAACTCTTCAAATAAACAAAGTAAAATAAAATGGCGGTTTAATAATTTCCCTGTTATTATAGTGGAAATGGTGCAAGCGGCTCTGCCTCTCTCTGTTTTTAAAGTCTACCATTAGTTGAGAATATTAAAAAGATTTATTATGTTCCTTCCTCTGCGTCACCTTTCCTCACCTCTTCTCACCCAAAGCGTTTGTTCTTATGTCCAGTGTCACTGCTTGACAAAAAACATGTGCTAAAAGAACTGAGAATCTGGGGCAATGGGAGATATTATTAAAATATTATTGTAGATATATTCATATTGAAGTAATTTATGTTTTTCAGGAAAGGTCCGTGATACATCTGTGGGAAATGCACTTCACAAGAGTTCAACCATGAGTAAGCAAAATTATATTTGAACTCTTTTAGTCCTCTTTCTTAATAATGTTTTATTTTATTCTTCCTTTAATTTATCATTTAAATCATATTGTAAATGAATATTTAACTCCAACCATTTAAATGAAATTGTCACGATTTACTTACTATTTACACTATATACAGTACTGCTTGAAAGTTTGCGAACCCTTTAGAATTTTCTATATTTCTGCATAAATATGACCCAAAACATCATCAGATTTTCATATGAGTCCTGAAAGTAGACAAAAAGAACCGAATCAAACAAGCGAGAGAAAAAATATTTTCCAGTGTGATGATCCAGTGTTACATATCTGTACGTTGCAAAAGTATGTGAATCTTTGCTTTCAGTATGTGCTGTGACCCCCTTTTGCTGCAGTATTGAAGGTAAAGTTTGTAAAAGTTTGTAAATGCTGATCAGTCCTGCACAATAACATGTAGATGTTTTAGCCCATTCCTTAGTGCAGAACCACTTAAACTCTGTGATGTTTGTGGGTTTCCTCATATGAACTGCTTGCTTAGGTCCTTCCACAACATTTTAATTGGATTAAGATCTGGACTTTGACTCAGCCATTCCAAAACATTAACTTTGTTCTTCTTTAACCATTCTTTGGTGGAATGACTTGTGTGCTTGAGGTTGGTGTCTTGCTGCATGACCTACATTCTCTCGAGACTATGTTCTTAAACAGATGTCCTGAAGTTTTCCTTTAGAATTTGCTGGTATAATTCAGAATTCATTGTTCCATCAATGATGGCAGGCTGTCCTGGACAAGATGCAGCAAAACAGGCCCAAGCCATGATACTACCACCACCATGTTTCACAGATGGGATAAGATTCTTAAGCTGGAATGCAGTGTGTTCTACATAATACATAATAGCTTCTCATTTAAACCAAAAAGTTATATTTTGGTTTCATCCATCCATTAAACCTTTCTCCAATAGTCCACATGATCTTTAGCAAGCAATTTCCTTTTTGGAGAACAGTGGCTTTCTCCTTGCAACTCTGCCATGCACACCATGGTTGCTCAGTGTTCTCCTGATGGTGGGCTCATGAACATTAACATTAGCCAATGTGAGAAAGGCCTTTAGTTGCATTGAAGTTACCCTGGGAACTTTTGCCACCTCGCAGACTATTACACATTCTGCTTTAGAGTGATCTTTGTTCGTCAACCACTTCTCGGGAAGGTAACAGTGGTCTTGAATCTGTTTGACTGTGGATTTGTGGAGTCCAAACTCTTTAGAGATGGTTTTGTGACCTTATCTAGCCTGATGAGCAACATCAACTCTTTTTCTGAGGTCCTCAGTAATCTCCTTTGTTTGTGACATGATTCACTTCCACAAAAATGATCAGACTTTGATAGATCCCTGTTCCCATGTACTGACATTTGATAGTCATTTCACTGATTGAAAACACCTCTGCACAGATGGACTCTAATTTCGCCTTTAAATTAACTGCTAATCCAAGAGATTCACATACTTTTTCCACTCACAGATATGCAATATTGGATCATTTTCCTGAATAAATAAATGACAAAGAAAATATTTTTGTCTCATTTGTTTGATTGGGTCTACTTTCAGGACCTGTGCGAAAATCAGGATCGGGAAAGGTCTGCGAGCCGGGACTCAAACACGGAATGCCCGAAGCGCAACGGCGCTGTAGGTCGACGGGCTGCCCACAAGGCTATTGGCGCTGACAGCACTGGGTTGTATTTAACCCAGCATTTTTTAGAGTGTATATACAGGTGCATCTCAATAAATTAGAATGTCGTGGAAAAGTTCATTTATTTCAGAAATTCAACTCACATTGTGAATCTCGTGCATTAAATAAATTCAGTGCACACAGACTGAATTTAAGTCTTTGGTTCTTTTAATTGTGATGATTTTGGCTCACATTTAACAAAAACCCACCAATTCACTATCTTAACAAATTAGAATATGGTGACATGCCAATCAGCTAATCAACTCAAAACACCTGCAAAGGTTTCCTGAGCCTTCAAATGGTCTCTCAGTTTGGTTCACTAGGCTACACAATCATGGGGAAAACTGCTGATATGGCAGTTGTCCAGAAGACAATCATTGACACCCTTCACAAGAAGGGTAAGCCACAAACATTCATTGCCAAAGAAGCTGGCTGTTCACAGAGTGCTGTATCCAAGCATGTTAACTGAAAGTTGAGTGGAAGGAAAAAGTGTGGAAGAAAAAGATGCACAACCAACCGAGAGAACCGCAGCCTTATGAGAATTGTCAAGCAAAATCGATTCAAGAATTTGGGTGAACTTCACAAGGAATGGACTGAGGCTGGGGTCAAGGCATCAAGAGCCACCACACACAGACGTGTCAAGGAATTTGGCTACAGTTGTCGTATTCCTCTTGTTAAGCTGCTCCTGAACCACAGACAACGTCAGAGGCGTCTTACCTGGGCTAAGGAGAAGAAGAACTGGACTGTTGCCCAGTGGCCCAATGTCCTCTTTTCAGATGAGAGCAAGTTTTGTATTTCATTTGGAAACCAAGGTCCTAGAGTCTGGAGGAAGGATGGAGAAGCTCATAGCCCAAGTTGCTTGAAGTCCAGTGTTAAGTTTCCACAGTCTGTGATGATTTGGGTTGCAATGTCAACTGCTGGTGTTGGTCCATTGTGTCTTTTGAAAACCAAAGTCACTGCACCCGTTTGCCAAGAAATTTTGTAGCACTTCATGCTTCCTTCTGCTGACCAGCTTTTTAAAGATGCTGATCTCATTTTCCAGCAGGATTTGGCACCTGCCCACACTGCCAAAAGCACCAAAAGTTGGTTAAATGAGCATGGTGTTGGTGTGCTTGACTGGCCAGCAAACTCACCAGACCTGAACCACATAGAGAATCTATGGGGTATTGTCAAGAGGAAAATGAGAAACAAGAGACCAAAAAAATGCAGATGAGCTGAAGGCCACTGTCAAAGAAACCTGGGCTTCCATACCACCTCAGCAGTGCCACAAACTGATCACCTCCATGCCACACCAAATTGAGGCAGTAATTAAAGCAAAAGGAGCCCCTACCGAGTATTGAGTACATGTACAGTAAATCAACATACTTTCCAGAAGGCCAACAATTCACTAATTTTTTATTGGTCTTATGAAGTATTCTAATTTGTTAAAGGGGTCATATAATGCCATTTTTGTACAAGCTAATATGATTCTTTAGGGTCTAAATTGAAAGTTTGTAATATACTTTAATTAAAAATTCTCATTAGTATTGTAAGAAAACACTCATTTTACCTGCTCAAAAACAGCTCTGTTTTCAGCACACCGTTTTAGTGCGTGTGTTTTTAAATGCTAGTGAGCTTTGCTCGCCCCGCCCCTCTGTTCTGTGGGGCGTTTTTGACACAACACACGTGGAGTGTTGCCTTGACAACAGTTGAGGGTATATTTTGAAGAATGGCAGTAAATATGTGATCAGATAACATAACTTATACTGGCATAATATTGAAAAACATCAATTAGAGTATTTATAGTCTTGGATCATATGCATTTGCAGGATGTAAACAGTATTTTGCAGGTATTGTGTTACCATTAATTTTCATGCAGTTATAACTGTTTTTTATTTATTTAAATTTTTTACATTACTTCTTAACAGACACCGTTATAAACCATCTACAAAAGTAAGCTTAGTGTAGTGTTATCATGTTAACTTTAATACCTGCGTACACAGTTTGTAATAACACAATAACCATAACGTTTTGTTCATTATAAACGTGGGATTATTAATTATATTGAGAACGTCGTAAATAGAAAACATGCATGTACCCTGAATGTAAACATTAGCCACATACATTGTGAAGCGTGCTAGCGATTTGCAAAGATTAATATAAAGGTTAATTAAACGTTACACTCACTTCTTCTGGAGGTTCAGCAGGAACACGAATAGTTGGTACCGATTCTTTTTTCAGGAGCAGCTTCTTAGCAAAACCAGCTTTATACTGACCTTCATTTATAAAGCAGTCTGGTGAAAAATGATTTGCTCGTGGGGAATATTCCCTTCAAAAGCAAAACTCAGCCACTGTGTCTTCAGCGGTTCAGACTCATCAAAATGACTGCTGTGTTCATTATTGCACCCGAGAACAGAACACCACAATCGCTTAGACGCCATTCTGCTCATAGACAGCTCCAGCGTATATCAACAATGACGCGCGGACTATGATTGACAGCTCGCTCACGAGCAAGGGCGGGTCTGTGTTGAAACACTGCTGTCAATCAACCATCGTGGGAGGGGCGTCCGACCCCAGCTATATTATAACTAGTTACCTAGCTGGGGACTACTTTCAGGCGCTGCGTAATATCACTGCGCCTGCTGCGGCCATGGTACTGCAGCAAAGTTCCTTGATTATTACACCGGAATGAGAGTATAGTTCCTAATCATATCAGCCTAGAAAATCGCAACTTTTCATTTTCCGCCGGTCTTAGTACACAATATAACTACAGAAGAGTCGAGTTTTAAATAGGACAAATATTGAAACTCTTTGGTCATTTTTGAACGCGATGCTACTGGTCTAATCGGATTCAGTGATCTATGCTAAGCTATGCTAAAAGTGCTATCGCCAGACCCGGAGATTGGCTGAATGGATTCAAAAACGGTAAAACTCAATTTATTAACTCTGGGGGAGTTGGAGAATGAGCCTATTTCCAAAAAAAGTGGAGTGTTCCTTTAAAAAAGATTTTTATTTAAAATAAATGCTGTTCATTTGAACTTTTTATTCATCAAAAAATCCTTAAAGTATCACAGGTTCCAAAAAAATATTACGCAGCACAACATTCATAATAAATCAGCATATTAGAATGCTTTCTGAAGGATCACATGACTGGAATAATGATGCTTAAAAATTCACCTTTGCATTACATGAATAAATTCTATTTAAAATAGAAAGCTGTTTAAATTGAAGTAACATTTCAAAATATTACTGTTTCTGTATTTTTGATCAAATTAATGCAGCCTTGATGATCACAAGAAACTACTTTAAAGAAAATCTTCCTGATCCCAAACTTTAGAATTTTAGGTTGAATTATTCTATTAATATATACATTTTTCCTGTATGAACATATGAACAAACTCAACATTTTTTTTCTATATGAACAATTCACACATACAGAAAATGTAGTTTCATCACTGCAAAGTCTGAATCATGGCACGTGATGAGACATTCTGCTCTACATCCAGGCCTGTGTTTGATAGCCCTCCCATCCGACGGCTGCCAGCTCTGTAAACATTTACTCATGCTATTAACACAGACCACTGAATTCAGCACTGTCTGACCACATATTACATAGCAGCTATAGTTAGAATATAATGTCTGACTTGTACCACTGCTGGGAAGCATTGTAACATACACAACCAGTTCATGACTCATTGTAAACAACACAGAAACAAATATACAACAGAGACAGGACATATTAAGGCCCTTTGATATGTGAACCGGGCTCCATGTCAAATAAAACCTCCGTTTACAGATCCAAGAACTGAAAACACATTGGCCGCTGTCCCATTCCCATGTGTTGAGCACAAAATAAGCTGTGAGATATGTTTAGGATGTGGATTATAATGCTGTGATAATTACAGGAATCTGCAGGCGAATGACGGCACAACTCAGTCACTTCATAGTTTGCTTCTATGTCTAAATTAAGATCTGATGAGTCAGAGAGACTGGTAGTGGAGACCTGTTAACAACGACATTACATTGACATCGAAAGGTATTTGCACACTTAATTCATGCATAGAATGTATGCATGTTGTTTCATTCCAAAATATTATATGTAATATTTTTTAAAAGAATTAATACTTGTGTGCAATGATGCATTAAACTGATCAAAAGTGACAGTAAAGATTTTTACATTATTACACAAACACAAACTTTCTTATTCATCAAACACTCTTGAAAAAATGTTTCAATGTTTCATGTAGCACAACTGTTTTCAACATTGATCATAATAAGAGATGTTTCTTGAGCACTAAATCATTATATCAGAATGATTTCTGAAGGATGCATGTGACACTGAAGCTAAGTGATTGCTGAGTGATTATGATAAAATATCATTATAATATTAATACAACTTAAACACATTTATTTTAGAGTGTGATCTAAGTTGCTGCCCTATGTGTTACTTTTTTGAGTAATGAAATCACTGCTTTTTGCTATAAAAGGCCCTGTGCATTATAGAGGTAATGAGCTCTTGATGTTGTTTCAAGACAGAGAACATCAAACTTCTGAGATAAAGATGGCACACAAAGTTTATTCTAGAGATATGAGAGGTTTTTGCAGTGACCAAATCTGTGTTGTTTAAAAAGGGTGACACAACTACAGATGTCATCAGTTTCATGGATAGTCATGTGATAATATCATGTGATAATATCTCATATTCTCTCTTTGAAGTGAGCCCGCAGCTCTGGATTGTCTTAAAAGGGAAGGTAACAACAAGAGGACGACATCATTATTTAATCAACTCTATATTTGGAGGTGAACCTTTTCTTAATTTAAAAGTCCATCAAAAAATTTTGCTTTTTGATGAGCAACAAAACTCAGCTGTGAATCACACCTGTGATCAGACGCAATCTCTTGTCATGGGAATGAAACAATAAAATTCACCAGGTTTCAATACACAAACTAGCCAGCTAGATTTTTACATACTCTAAAGAAAATGAGGTTCACTGCAAAACTAACCAACTTGCTAAGGTGTTCTGGGTGTTTGCTAGGCTATTTCTGTGGTTTCTAGGGTGCTATGAGTAGTTGTTAGTGTGTTGCTAAGTGGTTCCTCTTGTAATCTGGGTGGTTTCTAGGGTGTAAATGTCTAACCTTAAGTGTGCACAATAGTAATAGTGATTCTTGTCTTAACAAGCACCACTAATTAGCAAAAAGCCTCCCTTCTGCTTGCACGATACTGTCAAATGCATTTAATGAGAGAGGAAAAGAAACAATAAGCACATGCTACTCATTACAGGTCTGTTGTGTTGGAGGAGGGGTTCTCGTTTGTGAGTTCTGAGAAATTAGTTAATTTGTGAGAAATGCATTAATAGACTCAATAGGTGGTGAGGGGAATCCTCTCCAGACTCTTTCTTTCCCACCCGCCTCCTCTTCTAGTTATAAACACAGAAGCATGTGTCTGTTCCCTAACTAGTTTCCCTTTTTTTTTCCAGGTAGCGTCAGTCTTGTGCTGGTTTAGAGACTGTCCTGAACTTCATCTGTGGTTTATACATGCTTCACAATCAGCCTGAACTGTGCTGTCTCCTCTAGTCCTGGCCTGATTTGGTTGCTTTGAAATAATGGTGAGGACAAAACACAAGCCGTGAGATTAACGGTGAGAGGTTTTTATGAAGTGCATGACATCTAATGACTGTTCCATCAGCAATGCCAGTCACACTGTTGTGAGAAACAAAGCAATTAGATCTCACCAACTACATAATGTGTGAGACCATTATTCTTGTCTTGATTTTTCTTGTGTTAATTTAGTGCGGTTCATTATTTTAAAACTAATAATGCAGCTAAATTCACGAATTATCACTCTGTAACATGTATAACATATTCATTTGATTTTTATTTGTTAAAATAAGTTTTGGATATGTGTTTGAAAGAAGATTTTTATATTCATCAATGCTGATTTTTTTATGACTGTAAAATGAGTATTATTGCAAAAATATTTTTACAATTTAAAGTAACTGTTCTCTATGGAAGCCCGTTTCTGCCACTGAATAAAAAATAAATAAGAAAAGGTAATTGTGACTTTTTTTTTACTCACAATTCGGACTTTTTTACTTGCAATTGCGAGTTTACATCTCCCAATTCTGACCTTTTTTTTTTTTGTCAGAATTGTAAATTCGTGATATAAATTCGTAATTGTGAGTTTTTTCTTAGAATTGCATGATACAAACTCATAGTTGCGAGTTATAAAGTCAGTATTGCATGCTATAAACTCACAATTGCGAGAAAAAAAAAACTGAATTGTGACAGAAAAAAAGTCGAGATACAAACTCGCGTTTGTGAGAAAAATATATTTTTTTGCAGTTGTGATTTTATTGTGCATTTTTATTTCACAATTCTGAGAAAAAAAAGTCACAATTGTGAGATAAAAACTCGCAATTACCATTTTTAATTTTTTTTTAAAATATTTTTTTCAGTGGTAGAGACGGAATTCCATATTTTTCTGTTTTTATGTATTTTAAAATGCTATTTATTTCTGCGATGCAAAAGCTGAATTTCCGTCAAGCTTTACTCCAGTCTTCAGGGACCCATAAATTCTTCTAATATGCTGATTCATTGCTCAAGAAACATTTTGGACTTTCTGTTGTGTATATAAATGCAACATTGTTCTGGAATTCTGCACACAAAACGTTTTATTTACAAATTTGGTAAATGCTTCACTTTGGGATAAAGGATTTTACAGCAAATTCAAACCAGTCAGTCACTCGGCAACTCTGAGTCAATCAAAGCTTCCTGTACCAGACAGCGAGCTTAAGAGCCAGTCACTTATTTTTGATGTGGAAACGCAGAACGTTTCAAATTGCCATGAATCAGATCATTGCAAGAAACATCTTTTACCACTGCATTTGTGTATTTCCAGGAGAGGGATTAAGGGAAAGTGATTTTTATCCTAATCAGATTCAGGCAGGATTTGAGGGGCTTTAGCAACCCTCCGAAGAGTAATTCTCTCCGTGACGTGAGCAGACGTTAAGGCATGTTTTTTAAATTCGCATTCTGACAAATTATGTTTAAATCTCAGTGATACTAAATATTTTGCGGCTGACTGTGTGTGTCTTTGGCAAGGTGCTTAAGGCTGGTTTACAGTGAGCACGTGTGTTTGTTTATTTCTGGGAAGAGGGTCAGAGCGGGCAATCGTGAGGATCTCAGATCTGCAGAGTCGCCCTGGCCGACTCTGTCGAGAAACATTATGCTTGGAGCTCGGCCCTGTTCGGAGAGGCAGAGGGAGTAACAAATCCTTCACGCGACAAAACTCCCAGAAGGCCCTATGATGAGTCATAACCGCAAAAAAGCATGATATTTATTTAAAGGTGCACTCAGGCTTCCTCGTCCCAGTTGATTTAGACCTCTTACTGACACCTACTGGTGTGGAAGCATGAAATTGTTTACTAACTTCTGCTGTGACCATCGTGTGTTTGCACTCTGCCCGACGTGTATACTTGCTTTGTGGCATGTGAGCTGCGTCGCAACTTTTTCCAGCGTTTCAGTGGGAAAACTGTTTGTTTGGACATTTTATTTTTCCACTGCACTGTCTGGTCGCGCACATGCCAATTCATCACTCCCGACTATGCTGTTGACTCAGGCTCCGTTGTTATGTTGTGTCTGTGGTTTGTATATTGTATATGTTGTTATATTGTTTGATGTGCTTGTTCTGTTTAAATGTACTTAGATGTTTATGCTTTCTAAAGCGCCTTGAGCTCTGAAAGCGCTATATATTAAAACGTTTGCGCAAAAAATTACTGAGTGCACCTTTATTGTTTAGTTTAAAGGAATAGTTGAAAATTTTTCAAAAATGAAAATTGTGATTATTTACTCACCCTCATGTCGTTCCAGAACTCTGTGAAACATGAAAAAATCTATTTTAAAGAATGTCGGTAAACAAAACATTTCCGTTCCCATTGACTTCAATTGTATTATTTTATTTTATTTTTTTGCCCATGGAAGTCAATTGGAACGAAACCATTTGGTTACCAACATTCTTAGTGAGTGAATGATGACAGTGTTTTCATTTTTGGGTGGACTATCCCTTTAATAATACTGTCCGTTCTTAGATTCCTCTAGTTTACAAGCACAGAGAGAGTGATGTGCTTATTTAATCGGAGTTGTACATCTCAAAGCACTTTGTAAGGACATTTAAAGAGCCTAATATAAGGTTTGAAAACACTGACTGTTCAGCTTTGGAAGGCAGACTGAAGGTCTCGCAGTGATTAACAGCTGTGTTTAGAAATCAAAGCAAACACTTCACTTCATGTGCCTCATAACCGAAGATGAATTCTCTTCAAAGTATCTACAGCATGGCGATGTTTTGTAATTATTCATGTTTATCCTCGGGCGATATTCAACCATTTGTTTTAATACAGCTGCTTCAAATGCAAACAAGAACATTGATTTAATATGCTAAGCACTAACATAACTTGCCCCCAAAGCAAACACACTTCTCTTATTCATTCTATGAAATGATGGCCATATTACCGCTATGGTAGCCTAGAAATGTATGAACTATAATGGAAGACTTAAAGGTATAGGTGAGAATTCTGTCATTTTTGCTATACTATATACTTTACTATACTATTCTACTTCTACTCCTAAAATATAACAAAAGTTTTTGAGGACCGAGACACTCAAAAATGACGAAAAAGTGCCATAAAAATGGTTATTTAAAATATTAGCTCAAAGTGACAAAATATACTATTCGTTAAAATCATGCAAGGGTTCATGCGAGATGTAGAGAGTCTTTTCAAACGATTTCATTCATATCTCCAAATGGTCTCATTGTGTTAAAAAAGAACCTCATACAGGTTTGGAACAACACATAAATGATGATATAATTTTAATTTTGGGTGAACTATCCCTTTAAAACTGAGAAAATCTTCCTTTCAACAATGTTTTAGCTCTGTTTTAGGCCTTAATGCTGGCGCTCATAAAGTAGATACATATGAGATCTCACTTGAGCTTTGCAGATGTTTTGTGGATACAGTGTAAGGTGTTAACACAGAGCCAGCTCACAGGTGTTTGGCCAAGACCTCGGTATTTAAAAACTCCTCAAAAATGGAACGGAAAGTCTAAAATATCAGGCACTGTTTTCATTTTGTAAACCTGTAAAAGCAGGATAAAGACCTAACCCACCGAGCTCAGTCCAGTATTTCACCCTGAACAAACGGAGGTCAGCTCAGCATGATAACATGCCTACCACTTTCCCAGAGTTCCTACACTGACTTCTGAGCAGCTGCCACGTGGCAGGCAAATCTGTCTTTAGTAGGTTAGGATAAAAGAAAGCTACATAAACAATGTGAATGTCAGGCACATATCAGGAATAGTGGGGGCCCAAAAGCATGAGCGAACATGTTTGTGTTCTAATTTAACACTTAAAAAAATCTAAATTTATATTTGTCATATGTATTTCAGTGACCCAGTGAATATGTGCATATATATATATATATATATATATATATATATATATAAGTAATAGCTGATTAAAAGTAATAACTGATTCAAATTCAGCTTTGCATCACAGAAAAAAATAGATTTTAAACTATATTAATATCACATGTTTGAGTTCCTGTTTGCCCTTATTTGGTAGTTCCTGTTCTCATTAGTTAATCCTCGTTATAGTTCATTAGTTTCCACCTGTGCTTGTCAATTATCCCATTAGTTCCTTTTGTTTGGTTAGTATTTATAGCCCCGCCTTTTCTTTGTTTCTTTGTCCTGTCTAACGTCATTTTAAGTGGTTGTATGTTCCTTTATGAATTTATTAAAGACTGTTTATTTTGTATTATCTGCCTCCTTTGTTCTCCTTCGAACTCCTCACCTCGGCAACCCGTGACAATTAATAGTAATAGCTGATTAAAATTCAGCTTTGCATCACAGAAAAAAAAAAGATTTTCAACTATATTAAAATAGAAAACCATTATTTTAAATGATTATAATATTTCACAGTATTACTGTTTTCTTTATTTTTTGTCTTTTTTTTCTGGATTTTTGTCAAATGAATGCAGCCTTCACAAGCATTAGAGATGTCTTTAAAAAAATAAAACAAAGAAACAATAAAAATTTTACTTTTTTTTATCTATCCGTTTATCTATCTTTCTATCAATCACTTTATCCTTCCTTGAAAATGGCTTTGGAAAATCAAATCATGTAATTCAGCTACACATAAGAAAAAGGGCTTAATTAAGTGTATTGTGTGGGTTTCACATTTAATTAGGTTCTAATCATGGTCATTTCCAGTCAATCAACAGCTATTGAAAATGTGCAAGTGTTCCCCTCTCTCTTATGGCACCTGGCATTTAAATTTAAAGCCTCTGACTGAGCTAAAGCCTATATTGACCCACATACTGTACATGGATGTCATGTGAGTGTAAATAAGGCCTAACTGCAGGGCCAAGGTCAGTATATTGTCTCACATTTCTCCAGCTCTAGATCATTAAAGCCTCCTTAAGCCAGATAGGCAATGCTAGGAAGGACCTCACTAGGGCTGGCCCCTGGGCTCTCTCCAGCAACCTGACAGCCCTACTCCACTCTCTCTAATACGTGCTAATTGCATTCCCTCTTACTCACTAGAGGGGAAGAATGCACATGTTATTTCTGCACCAGGGCCCATCAGCAGATTCCAGCTTTGAAAGTAAAAACACGGCTAGTTGAGTCAGAAAGGTGCAGATACGGTGCACTGTGAAGCAATATCTTGTTGACTTTCTGTATTACTTTCTTTTTTTCTGTTGAACATAAATGAAGATATTTTGAAGTCCCCATTGACTTCCAGAGTATGGAAGTCAATGAGGAACAGCAACTGGTTACTCACATTCAAAATATCTAATTTTGTGTTCAGTAGAAGAAATGAGTCCATGATGACAATTTTCATTTTTGCGTGAACTATCCATTTAAAGTTTCATTAGAGAAATACTGAACAATATTACTGTATTATTATTCATGGCTTCATTCATGGCATGGTTCAAACTTTTTAAAAGCATTTGAGTGTGACATAATCATCCTTAAATGAAATGACAATATGACTTAAGGAGTTGTTCGCCTAAATAAATATATAATATTTCTCTGAAAAACAATCAATACATTATGAAACAGAGATAATTTATCATATCCAAGTTGCTATGAATTGGTTTCCAGTTCATATAGTCTCTAGTTTCACACACACACACACACATTACACACATTACTATTCTTATTACTATTAGTTTTTTAATGGATTTTTCTTAGATTTTTTTCTAAATCACAGAATTAGAATCGACTTTCGGTGCATAAGGACTTCCATTCACGTTTGCTGAACCAGGGCAATTGAGCTTCACAGCAGAGGGATTTTCCAGTTATTTAACACATCTGGCTTACCTGACTCCTCTGTGCTTTTTTTTCAGAGGCTGGATTTACAGTAAAAGGTTTAAAGATCAAATTTAGATCAAGGGGAAATTACCCAAAATCATGCCTTTGTTGAAGGTAGGCTTATCTGGCGAAGGAAAGTATAATCACAAGCTTTTGTGATGTTAAGGTTTACATACATTACCATGTTATCATGGCTCTACGGAGAAATAACAGTTGTCTAAGGGGAAACATTTATTTGTGAGGCTTTTGCCATTAGACTGAATCCCACTGGAGAACAAGGGATTTTACCATAGGATCTTGCGAATGAGGTCAGTCAGTCATGTGGTCTTCACTTACTCCATATTCACAGGACATTATGCAGCAGAGATGATTGATGTTAGTCTTGGTATTTTGATGACTTATGGCTGAGTTGATGACTTTTCTTGGAGATTCAAGCTAGTTCTTTATCTTAATAGTGTAATGTTCAGTTATTTATGTGGGGGGGGGGGGGGGGTGTCTTATTTTTCTTTACATGTTCTCCACTGTCACTTTAGAGTGTATTTGTAAAATTCAAGTAAACACGTTAATCATATTAAGACCAGTGAACAGCTAAAGCTGCCACACACTTCACATACTTAACAGCTCCCAGTTGTATTATTTTCAATTCTGTTGTTTGCTAGCTAGCTACATACTGTACTACATACTTTGATATTTAATTAATTTACACACCCACAGATGGACTTCATAAGTCAGTGTATTATGAACTGTTGATATTTCTATTTGGCCAAACACAAGCCAGAACTGCTAATCTTTAGGGGATATTGTAGGATGTTTGCTTTTTCATTTTCTATTACTTTCCTAACACATGTGTTTTTTTCCTCACTAATGTGTATCTTCCCAAAAACCTCTCTGAATGTTGCAAAATAATATTTTCGTGCTTTAGTCATAAGAAAAGATTTTTTATAAAAGTTTTTTTTTTTTTAAACGTTTACCAAGGCTGCATAGATTTAATCAAGCATACAGGTGCTGGTCATATAATTAGAATATCATCAAAAAGTTTAATTCCATTCAAAAAGTGAAACTTGTATATTATATTCATTCATTACACACAGACTGATATATTTCAAATGTTTATTTCTTTTAATTTTGATGATTATAACTGACAACTAAGGAAAATCCCAAATTCAGTATCTCAGAAAATTAGAATATTACTTAAGACCAATACAAAGAAAGGATTTTTAGAAATCTTGGCCAACTGAAAAGTATGAAAATGAAAAGTATGAGCATGTACAGCACTCAATACTTAGTTGGGGCTCCTTTTGCCTGAATTACCGCAGCAATGCGGCGTGGCATGGAGTCGATCAGTCTGTGGGCACTGCTCAGGTGTTATGAGAGCCCAGGTTGCTCTGATAGTGGCCTTCAACTCTTCTGCATGGTTGGGTCTGGCATATCGCATCTTCCTCTTCACAATACCCCATAGATTTTCTATGGGGTTAAGGTCAGGCGAGTTTGCTGGCCAATTAAGAACAGGGATACCATGGTCCTTAAACCAGATACTCGTTGCTTTGGCACTGTGTGCAGGTGCCAAGTCCTGTTGGAAAATGAAATCTGCACCTCCATAAAGTTGGTCAGCAGCAGGAAGCATGAAGTGGTCTAAAATTTCCTTGTAGATGGCTGCGTTGACTGTGGACTTCAGAAAACACAGTGAACCAACACCAGCAGATGACATGGCAGCCCAAATCATCACAGACTGTGGAAACTTCACACTGGACTTCAAGCAACATGGATTCTGTGCCTCTCCACTCTTCCTCCAGACTCTGGGACCTTGATTTCCAAATGAAATGCAAAATTAACTTTCATCTGAAAAGAGGACTTTGGACCACTGAGCAACAGTCCAGTTCTTTTTCTCCACAGCCCAGGTAAGATGCTTCTGACGTTGTCTCTGATTCAGAAGTGGCTTGGTAGCCCTTTTCCTGAAGACGTCTGAGCGTGGTGACTCTTGATGCACTGACTCCAGCTTCAGTTCTCTCCTTGTGAAGCTCTCACAAGTGTTTGAATCAGCTTTGCTTGACAGTATTCTCAAGCTGGCGGTCGTCCCTGTTGCTTGTGCACTGTTTCCTACCCAAATTCTTCCTTCCAGTCAACTTTGCATTTAATATGCTTTGATACAGCACTCTGTAAACAGCCACACCTTTCAGTAATGACCCTCTGTGACTTACGCTCTTTGTGGAGGGCGTCAATGTTCGTCTTCTGGATCATTGCCAAGTCAGCAGTCTTCCCCATTAATGTGGTTTCAAAGAACAAGAGATACCCATAATTTATACTGTAGGGATGGTCATTAATTGAAACTCAAATGTAATATTCTAATTTTCTGAGATACTGAATTTGGGATTTTCTTTAGTTGTCAGTTATAATCATCAAAATTAAAAGAAATAAACATTTGAAATATATCAGTCTGTGTGTAATGAATGAATATAATATACAAGTTTCACTTTTTGAATGGAATTAGTGAAATAAATCAACTTTTTGATGATATTCTAATTATATGACCAGCACCTGTAGAGTAAGAACAGCAAAATTGTGAAATATTATTACAATTTAAAATAACTGCTTTTTTATTGTAATATTTTTTAAATGTAATTTATTCCTGTGATGACAAAGCTGAATTTTCAGCATCATAATCCAATCTTCAGTGTCACACGATGCTTCAGAAATCATTTCAATATTCTAATTTGGTGCTAAAGCCACATACTTTTTTTTCAGGATTCTTTGATGAATAGGAAGTTCAAGCGTTTATTTGAATTTTTGTGTAACAATGTAAAAGCCAAGCTGATATAAATTTGCCATTGGCCAGGCAATCTGATAAGTGCTATGTTGTGTCAACATTAAAGATATGGCACACTTCACTTTTAATGATGCCTAAATTTGTAAAGCTAATTTTAATTAAATTAGTGGCCAAATATTTTTATAAAAAATTGAAGGGTGGTCCCCACCAGTGACTCCTTTGCTTCCTAACAACTGAAGTCAACGTTAACTCTTGTTCTGGCCATTACTGGCCATAATTACTGAATTTTGGTTTCTTAATTAAGTCTCTAGTTTCTAATTATTTCTTATTTTGTCTACCATGGTTTGGCTCTCATCTTCTGCTCATTTGTCAACAGGATGTGGGAGGATTTGACATATAAAATAAAGCAAATAAAACTGATTTGCCAACTTTATGTCTTTCATAAATGTCCAGATGAGCACCATAGCGCTGTCGTAAACTCAGAGAATAAAAGGATTTCTAGTAATAAATGTCAAATACAGCCACTTGACATTTAAACAGACTCCCACAGTAAAACAGTCTTGCGTCTTTGACCGGCATGGTGCCGCATTTTGTACTTAGTGGTCCAGTGCACAAACTTTCCTCAATAGCAATTTGTCCAAATGAAACGCAAGTTTCATACTTTATTTTAGGCGAGTCTTGCTAAATTACAGACTGGTCACTGGTGCTGAAACAAAAATGCTGCTGTTTGTGTGGTAGCTGCTTTTCTCAAACCTCTGTTGAAATGCATTGCTGTTTATCTAATCTCAGATCTCTGCGCGCTTTCTCCAATCATCTAAGTGAGTGATTTGTACATACGCCAGTTTATTCAACTTCCCATGAAAATGTTTACTGAGCCATTGCTAATCTCTGTTAGGTGAGTGAGCTTTATTTAAAACTTGGAAAAAGCAGTCCTGAAACTTCTGAAGGAATGTATTTGTGGATATATTGTCCATGGATGATTTATATTTTGTAAAAAGGGAACATGGTAATCTTCTGCACTCATAGTTTTCCCATTATCAAGTGAGAAAGTACGGCAATCATCCATAATGTTTCTCAAAAGTGAAATCAAAACAAAACCATTGTCTGAATGCCTGCTTAAACATCCCTGAATGCTGAGTGCATTGTTTTCATAGCATGGATTTGTAGGAATCACAGAGCTGAAGCTCTTCTTAGGAGAGAGGATTAGAGGAAAAATGCGATGGCATTCCAGAAGTGTTGCTGTAGAAACCGAGGAGTTGGCCAGTGTAACGGGTCAGTAGCTTCTGGACAGGTGATGTGCTAACACAGCAGTGAGGCCCATAGAGACTCTGAATCCCAAAGCACACCTAGCTCTAACAATGGCCCGCAATTTCGAGTTTTTACCACAAGATACTTCCCCCCGGGGTGAAGGACTCGGCATCATAGGGAAATTTAATAATGCAATGCAGCATTGATCTGACGGTTGTACCTCCTATTGTTCTCTGTTTCTTTGACTACGGATGCTTTTAGGGGTTGATTTATATTAAAACATTTTCTTTTTGTTGTATGATCTTGGAAATGTTTTACCATGTCTTCATTTTTTTTTTTTTAGATGCCTTTTATGTTTTGATTTTATTTTTCTTTCTTTCTTTTTTCTTTCTTTGTTGTTGTTCTTCTTATTTTAACTTTTTAATTTTTTTTATATTATTTTCTTGTCACAAATTCAGACATTCTGTCTTAAAATATGAATTTTTATATTTCTATAAAATTGAAATTATTTACATTTTTGTACTCTGATAATCTAAACTAAAATATTAAAAATATTGTAATATTTATTATTTGTTTGCTTTTTTCGGCAGTGTCAGCATTGTATAAAGAAAGCAGAAAAAATAAGGTAAATATTGACTTAAGAACAGAATATTTTTGTTGTGCATTATTTCAGATCATTCAGTTTTTGTGAAATTATGAAAAAGTGTGAAAATATTATTTGTGAGAAATGATGCCTTGGCAGTTTTATTCATTTCTGTAACAGATAAGTAACAACATTTTTTTTTTTTAAATGGTTTTAATTTTAGTTTCGGTTTCAATTGTGGTTAATTATAATAACCCTGGTGATAATTATGAAATTAGATCAATGGAGTCCCCTTTTATTATGAAAATGTTTAAAATGTCATTTCCACCACATATCAAATATAGTAAATAATTTGAGATATATTGGATGACATTTGCTAGTTTAGAAAAATGATTAAAAATTTTTTTGATAAATGTGGTGGTTTATTGCCATACAAATTAAGTAAACTAATGAGAGAGTGTAAAAGCATTTCTCAAAGTCCACATTGCCAGTAGTGTCCACAGTTGAGGGAACACCCAGCCACTTTTCACTGAACAAGAGAAAATATCAAAGGGGATAATCTGGGATGGGTGTAGGAGGGTGAAGATGAAGGTGGGGGCAGTAGCTTGGAGTTGTGCACAGTCTGTCCGTCCTGGGAATTAATATGGATTGGTGATTCCCAGTATTGTGCACCCCTCCGGAGCTGGAAGATTAAAAGTGTCCTGCTCATTCAGCTACCGCTCAGGAATCGAGAATAAACAGAGTAACACGCAGCTGAGTCAAGAAGAGCAGGGAAAAAGAGTGATTACACTTTTATGGGAACTCGACTCTTCAACCTTTTGTTCTCACAATGAAACCCTGCCTCCCAAGGTCTGTACCTGGGGGCCCGGGAGACGGAGGGAGGTACCTGGAAAAAAGACAGTGTATCTTGGCTAGCAAGACAATAATGGGAAGTCCAGTGAGGTTGTCCCTGTTAGGGGTCTTTTTCAGAGTACCAAAGACAAGGGCAAATAACAGAGGAAGTAAATTAACTTTCACATCCTTCCTGGTGACAGTTTCATATACATTCTAGATTGATTTGACTGTGAATCTGATTCTTAAAAGTGAGAGCAAAAGAAACAATGCTCAGTTACGAGAATATGCAGAAGGACCGACAGCTCACAGGAAGCCGTTGAGGGTATTTCGACAGCCACTAGAGTCTGATTCACCATCCCAACGCGGTCAATTGCTTAGGTGGGAACGTTGAACACATAAATTTGTGTTCCTAAGTACCTGGACATCAGCATTAATGGCCCTTGGCGGATTGCATACTGAATTGATATACTTGAAGATCAAAGGTCGACTGGAGGTGTAACACTCACGCTGTGGTTTTTGCAGAGACTCGTCGCTAATGTGGCAGTGACGTCCGGACCGGAGCTCAGGGGAGCACGGGTGCGGTCAGGCCTGCTTATATTTAGCTTCCTCCAGAGTTGTTTCGACTGTGTACTCATAAACATGTGCTGACAAATAGTCACATTTATGGGCGGTTTGTAGCATTTTATTATAAACAGATTGAAGACGTTTCTGACAGAACATGGAAGATCTAGAAGAGATGCGCATAAAGTTGTTTGATGTATTAAGCAGTGGCGCCAAATGTATTTGGAAATTAAAGTCACACTTAAATCACGCAAACAAATGACACTGGAGTTTTCTCAGAGCTAACTTGAATTTTTGGAGACTTTTTTTTTTTTTTTTTTTTACTTTTAACTGTTTAACTTATGATTTTTAGTGGATGTATAAAGTCAGTACTCCTCAAGTTCACACAGGTGTAGTTTATCTCATGGGTCAACTATGGACATTTTCCACTAACATTTAACCATTAAACAGTAAAAAAAAAAATGTTGTTTAAAAAGGATGCTTGTGTTATATCATTCTTCAGATAAATGTCACATGATTTAATATTTTGTTATGTAATGCAATCAAACACTACCATTTAAACATTTGGAGTCAGTAAGATTTTTGAAAGAAGACTCATGCTCATGAAGACAAAAAATACAGTAAAACAATAATATTGTAAAATACTATTAGAATTTTAAATGGCAATTTTTCTATAATATATTTGAAATGTAATTTATTCCTGTAATGGCAAAGTTGAATTCTCCAGTCTTCAGTGTCACATGATACTTCAGAAATCATTCTAATATTCTGATTTACTGCTCAAGAAATATTTATTATTATTATCAATGTTGAAAACAGTTGTGCTGCACAACATTTCTGTGGAAACCATGATACATTTTTTGAAAGTCTTTTTATAAATATAAAGTAAAAAAAAAAAAAAAAAAAAAATTACCACTTTTGATCAGTTTAATGCATCAAAGATTTAATTTCTTTCTTTTTTAAATCTAACTATGAAATGTTAAATATATAACATATAATATCTAAATGCTTTGTGTAGTGGCTGCTGTTGATGTTCTGTTGTACCTAACATCTAAAAGATCATCTTGTGTTCTTTTTTTGTGTGCCAAGGTTGATTGCAGTGGCCTTCAGAGTGGGCACGGCGTTTTTTGAAGGGATTTACAGTGAACTGCAGGTGTCGTGGCCCTGTGGGCTGTATGGTACTATTGTGAGAGGAACAATGGCGCAGAAAGCTTGGGAACCGCTGCTTTGCTTTGTTCTCGGCTATTGTCTGTTCCCAGGATGTCCTTCAGGAAAATGACAAAAAAGGTCAAGCAACTGACACTCTACATTACCTTCACAAGACGATGAAATGATTGGCAGGGGAAGACAAAGGAAAATTTTGATTTTTAATCTCACACCGTAAAGATTTATAGTTTTATGTCTGAGAGAGATACACTGAAAAAATTGGGTGATGAAACAATATTCACACAGATATTACTAGAACATTTCACAAATAATTACAAAGAGACAGCAAGTAACACATTGAAAAATATATAAACTTTTTTTTTTTTAAAGTAGAAAGACTAAAGCTCCAATAATCTTTGTTTTATTTACAACTTTGGAAAGTCTTTTTTACAGTGATTCTCTAATGTTAATAACGCACTGACTTTAAATGGAAATGTGAGTGCTGCTTGCCTGGACAATACTTGCTGTGATGCTGCAGGTTTTGTGGAAGGTTGCCAGGGTGTTGCAATATGGTTGCTTAGGTGTTGTCTACACTCAAGAACCCAGTCTGTCAGATTGAACCAATACAAGGCTTCACTGATGTGGAAGATGTGATTGAACCAGCCAATCATTACTTAAGCTACATTAGGTTGATAGGATGTTATTTCTGTGCTTTTCAGGGGCAGTCAGACATTGCAAACACACATGCCAAAGCTGTACAGCAAACTTGGCATAGGTCAGATGATGTTTTGTAATTCCTTGCACATGCATGGCAGAATATATTTGATATGAAAGACATTCCTTGTACAGTTCAAAATTTTGGGGTCAGTAATTAAAACAAACAAACAAATATATATATATATATATATATATATATATATATATATATATATATATATATGTGCGTGTGTGTGTATTTTATATTGTTTTCAACATTGACAATAATAAGAAATCAGCATATTTGAATGTATACATGCGTGTAACAACAAATGCAGTGTCCCTTAGTGTGACACTGAGAAAACCCTCTTGAGTGTTGCTTTTAGAAGTACTGAGCATTGTTAGAAGGCCTCTATTTATGAATACTGTTCTTTCTTCTTCTTTTTTTCCAAGGGAAATGATGCTTTTCACTCGTCAAAGCTATTTATAATTAGGAGTGACTGTTGCATGTTGGGAAGGCAATTACAACAGGATGTGACCCGTGTCCACGTTTACAGTTCTCAAAGCAGGGCAGAGAGAAGCTCAAATGAATCAAAACAGTCCTCCCCAGTAACAAGTGCCTGAAACCAAAGTGCAGAAACTGGGATTGGGGTCAGAAGTCAGATGTTACAGTAAACACATTTAAGAAGCTCATTATGAAAGAAAATGATGAAACATCAACTTCTGAGAACAGCTGACAGCACACATTTCTCAGCATTTCAGTGTGGGATATGTTACTGGCTGTTATTTGACCCATTTAATCAGTTTATTAAAGTAATAAATTAATTTGTTTGCTAAAAAGGAATTTTTCTTAATTAGTGTGTTTGTCCAAATATCTAAACCAAATATCTATAAAAGAAGATACATTTTGAATACACACTGTATGTATTCTATACAGTTTCTTAAATTTAAATTGTAGGCTTGTTTTAGAGAATACATATTTAAATTATATTTTTGATTTGAATATGACATTGAATCAGTGTCTGTTCTTTCATTTGATCCCCCTACAACAATTTAAAAACAATCATCCAAAATGCTATGCGTGTATGTTATATAATGAAAGCTTGTGTAAAAATTTTGTAGCATATTTGAGTTAAGGAATGTTGTTTTTTTTGTTGTTGTTTTTTTTAATTATACAGCTCTATGACCTTTAGCCCATATGCACATTTGCTGTAGACCAAAAGATGGCTGCTGCTCCTCAAAACGTTCCTTATTCAAGCACAAGTCATAAAACTGAAAGACAAAGCAAACACGAACAGTTGTGGGCGACTGACCTTGCCAAACTTTTAGGGAAAGTCAGCTGGAACAGTACTTGATGTCGTTTCAACAAAACCCCTTTAATTAGAAAATAGCAGCCTAAGAAACTGGATGGGGACATGGAACGTGAGCTTTGTTTGTTAAACATTTATTTTTGTATATTAAGTAGCGCTAGTTAACCTTTCATAATCGAAAGGAACGCTGACACGACAAAAGCACGATTCCCTGGTGAAAATTGATGCTTCGGCACCAAAGGGTGATGGGAATGGTGGGATACGCACCTTCGTCTAAGCTCTTGTTTGTGTCTGGCTATCATCAGTATCATTACAGTGCTAATCTGGGTGTGGTTGGCAGGAAGAGACTCGGCCCAGTGTACCCAAAACAAAGACTGGAGCAGCGAACCCAGTGCTTCAGCAACTACAAAGCAGAAATCTGTGCGGTTGATGAGTTTACTGTGAGTTTTTCCAAAACATTTTCTTCTGTATGCTTAAAAATAAAGGTTCCTAAAGGGAGGTTTCACAGTCGTGCTGTAGAAGAGCCATCTTGTGTTCTCCAAAGAACCTTTCAGAGAACAGATCTTAAAAGAACCATCTCTTCTTAGTGTGAAGAACACTTTAGAACCTTTTTCCACTGTACAGAACCTGTTTAATGGAAAGTTTCCATGGATGTTAAAAGTTCTTCATGGAACTACCCAGCAGGTTGACGTCGGACAAACGTCGCATTTTGGTTTGAGAATGAAAATCGAGTTGACGTTAGTATTTGACGCCAATTTGACATTGACTTTACGTTGGATTTTGGTTACACAACCTAAAAACAACAAATATCAACATCAGCTAACGCCGGGATTGGGCATCAATTTAACATTGACAATAGTTGAATCGACATTGAATTTTGGTCTCATGACGTTGTGTGCATGCTGGGCATAAATGCAATAACCAGAACCATAAATAAAGGACCTTTATTTTCAAGAGTGTAATGAACTAGGAATAAAGATGCTAGCCTCAGTGAATTCAGAGCATAGACACAGTTGCACAGTTGGCCATATTATAAGATAAAATTATGGTAAACCAGTATAAATGCTGAAAATAGACAGGGAGAGGAGTCTATTGCAGATGTGAGATAAATGCTGTTCCTCTGAACGGAACCCATGGGATTAAAAGAGAGACATTTCTGGTTTGATGGCAGAGCCAAACCCTCAGAGACAAACAGCACACCAAAGAAAATCTGCAGCCTGTTGCACTTACTCTCAGTCTTTGCAGTCAGACGATGAAGTGAAATTATGAATTGAGTTCATGCACATTGTACTTTTCAACCTCATAAATCTAAAGTGTGTTCTTTCTGACATTACAGATGTCTTTCATATCCTGTTTTCTCATCTTTGACCTTTCTTTTCCTGATTTTTCAGGGATTCATGTCACATCAATGATGTATGGAGGCTTGGTTCCACAAAAATGGTAACTGTGACTTTATTTCTTTTAATTGCACCCTTATATTTCAGGATTGTGACTTTATTTCTCATAATTGTGACTTAACTTAATTTTTTTAAAAGAAAATTAATACTTTTAGTACTTTTAAGTTAGTAAGTGACATTGTTAGGAAAAAATATTTATTTAAATGAATGCTGTTATTTTGAACTTCAAGGAAGTATCAGTTTCCACAAAAATATTCTATTTTCATATATATCATAATAGGAAATGTTTCTTGAGCAGCAAATTAGTACGATTTCTGAAGTATCATGTGACACTGAAGACAAATAGAAAAATATTTCTGAAGAGAAATCAATTTTAAATATATGAAAATAGAAAATTTTGTTTGAAATGGTAAAAATATTTTACAATATTACTATATTTACTGTATTTTGTCATCAAATATATTCAGCCTTGGTGAGCATAACAGTTTCATAACAGTTCATTTAAAAAAATCTTACCAAGCACAAACTTTTGAACTTTTTTTTCTCTTAATTGTGATTTTAATATCTTTAATTTGTACTTCCTTCTTCATAATTGCAGCTATGTTATGGTGACTTATTTAAAACATATTTAAATCTCTATTTTATCTCACAACACCTTCTATTTTTTACTCTTGAGGCAGAAATAGGCTAAATAAAGACATGTCCGTCTTAAGGACGTGGTTGTTTCTGATATCACAGAATATCTTGTTCTCTCCATAGAGTTTTTTGTAAGGTTGTGCCATTATAAGCAGACTCTTCCTTTTCCCCTGTTCTCACACAAACAACTCACCTATCAACTTCATATCAGGAAGTTCATATCCTGACAATGTGATAGCTAATGATATACCGGCTGTGAGCACCTCTTTCCTTACCTCTTTGTGATTGTTTTCAGTATGATACTACTAAAGGATAAAATATATTTCCCTCTGCTTTCATTAAAATAACAGTGATAACACTGTATCAACATGATAACATTGACATATTGGATGTTGTGTCACCCCAGGGAAGCATGAATCAGATGTCGTAACGTCCAGCTACATGAGTCGTCTACCTTGGAAACCTGCCCTGATGTATCGCACATCATCGGTCATGGCGTTCACTTTCATTTGTCTTCATGAAAATAGTTTAGACATGAATTTGCCAAACAGTTATGAGGACTTTAGATTTCATCTAAAAGATTTAGCGCCACACTGAGAGAAAATACCTTGAAAGAACGATTTCAGTTCGTACCGATCTACTAAAATGACTTTTGGCAAACAGGGGTGTGCTGTTTTGCTGTGAGTTGTGAAAACAGTGTGTCACTGGTGGGGTCTGTCCGTGATCTGACACACTGGGGAACAACACAAAACTCTTAACGTCATAATTGCATTAGCTCTTAATTGATCAATTACTTATGGAACAAACGACAAAATAAACAACGGCAAGGTTCTTGGTGGTAATATTAATGCACTTAAGACGTCATGTTATTGTGCTATAAACAAATTAAAAAATGATTGAATTTAGATTTTATCAGTGAGGAAAACTTGTTCTCACCCTACTATCTCATTTCTAGCATTGTTCTAACTTTCCATTCTGATTTACATGCGGCCAGGAAGGATTAAAATGAGTAATTCTCGAGCAAAAGTCCTGTTTATTTTATTCGAGTGTATTCAGAATATGAAATATGAATGGGATCGGGGCTATTTTGTCATGGAATTTTAGCTCAACACATAACAGTAGTGTAAGCTCTTCCGTTTGGTTCCTGTAAGGAATGCAGAGCAGACAGTCACCAAGTTCTGCTCACCTTTTATTGAATCAGTACATTTCTGTGTAATTGGCAAGAAGGGACAAGCAAAATTTGATTACGTGATTGAAAATTAAATCATACAACATTTCTTGACTCCGTTGTTTATGTAACTCTTCCTACAATGGTACGGGAAGTATCCTGTTTAAACATTACATAATAATCATTTAAAGTTAAAGTTGAAGTTTAACACTGAGGGGTTTTCTTATTTGAACAGTGAAATCAAGATTAACTATCATAGATAGATAGATACATAGAATGATGATTGATGGATGGATGGAAAGAACAATAGAATGATAGATAGAACATTAGAGAAAATGATAGATCGAACAAAAGAATGACGGATGGATGAATAGAAAGAATAATAGAATGATAGAACAATAGAGAGAATGATGGACGGATGGATAGATGCATGGATAGAACTATGATGGATGGATGAAAAAAAATAGAATGATAGAACAATAGAAAATGATAGATCGAACAAATGAACAAATGATGTATATGGATGGCTGGATAGATAGAAAGAACGATAGAGAGAACGATGGATGGATAGAATTATGATGGAAGAATAGAACGATGGATGGAACCATGTATAGATGAATAGAATGATGCATGGATGGATGAATAGATATAAAGAATGATAAAACAATAGAAATAATGATATAAGAAATTATGGATGGATGAGTAGATACACAGATAGAAAGAATGATTAAATGATAAAGAGAATGATAGGACAAAGGCTGGATGGATGGACAGAACAAAATAGATAGATAGATAGATAGATAGATAGATAGATAGATAGATAGATAGATAGATAGATAGATAGATAGATAGATAGATAGATAGACGTTAAGACACATAACAAGGACACAAGTTCATTTACAGAGTATTGTTCTCACTGCAGAAGGTTTAAAAAGAACAAACTCGTTCAATAACATGATACAACATCAACATTATTTTGGCGATTTTCACACGCAAATACTAATTTAATTTTGCTCAGTTACAGTAACATGCCATGAGAGTTTTCCTAGCACGTCAAATCTCAGAGTTTAATGAGTTTATTCCTCCCCCACGCTCTTTTTCTTTCTCTGTTTATGATCTCCGGTCAGAGCCGTGGAGCTGTGTACATACAAATGGTTAATGTGTGGTGTCACACACACACACACACACACACACACACACACACCAAACATAGCAGAGTGTGTCTGTTTGCTGTGGCAAGGGAGCGCTGACGTGTGTGACACCAGTGTGTGAAGGCCGGTGGGCTGAGTGTGGCCGTTCCAGTCAAGTGCATACGACTCTGGGAAGGTAATGATGTGTCTGATTGGTGTTGTGTGAGTATGTGTGTGTGTGTGTGTGTGTGTGTGTGCAGTCCAGCACGTTTAATGTACATTGTCCCAAGTGCACTCTTCTGCACAAATAGTTCAACTTCCTGTGACTGCTCCTCTGTGGGAAGAAAAATAAAGCCCCGCTGCAGAAAAGGCCATGGGAGATGTCGGGGTTAAAGACAGACCTTCGGATTTGTAGGAAAGGTTGTTTACACATACACAAGCATCAAGGCCAAAAGAAAGCAAATGCTAAACTTTTGAAACTGTTCTTTGCCAATTCAGTCCCCCAGTTCAAGTATTTGTTCCTCTTTTGGTGTTTTTTACAAGCTTTCAGAAGAGCAATTAAAATATTTGTTTAGCCACTCACAAAATAATTTAAAGATACCAACTTTCTTGTAGTGGTATTTTTGCACGGCAGAGTTTGAGTTACAACTAATTGTTTGTCTTGAATTCATTTTGCTCAAAGAAAATAAAGCCTGTACTGAAAACCTTTTTTTGTTGTTGTTGTTGTTTGACGTTTTCATGACACACAAGTATTTTTGCATTATGGTATTAATTAATGTTCTGCCCTTAATTTAGATTTTATTTTAATATATTTTAGAACATGAACTAACATTGAGCAGTATAGGCTTGACAGCATTTATTAATCTTTGTTTGTTAATAAAGATACAATTCTTCATTGATTAATCATATTAGTTCACAATGCATTATGTTAACAGATACAACTTTTGATTTTTAAAATCCATTATTAAATGTTGAAACTAACATTATTAACAATATAAACATTACTCTATTTTTCTACTGTAATTAATTAACATTAACTACATATTAATGAGAATATGGATTTAGAAAAATGGGAATTGCAATTAATTAATAAATAAGTAAATAAGTAATTGTTAAAAATAAATGTAATGAAAATTTGGCTGGATAATTGCACTGAAAATAAATTAATGAATTTTTGCACAGCAAGGTTTTAGGTTATTGTTTGTCTTGAATGAAGTAAATATGTTTAATCTTACAACTTGTCACATTTCAGCTTAAGATCAAATGATAAAATTGCTTGCTGAAAGAAAATGTCTATTTTAGAATACAAACCCGATTCCAAAAAAGTTGGGACACTGTACAAATTGTGAATAAAAACAGAATTCAATGATGTGGATGTTTCAAATTTCAATATTTTATTCAGAATACAACATAGATTACATATCAAATGTTTAAACTGAGAAAATGTATCATTTTAAGGGAAAAATAAGTTGATTTTAAATTTCATGGCATCAACACATCTCAAAAAAGTTGGGACAAGGCCATGTTTACCACTGTGTGGCATTCCCTCTTCTTTTTATAACAGTCTGCAAATGTCTGGGGACTGAGGAGACAAGTTGCTCAAGTTTAGGAATAGGAATTTTGTCCCATTCTTGTCTAATACAGGCTTCTAGTTGCTCAAATGTCTTAGGTCTTCTTTGTCACATCTTCCTCATTATGATGCGCCAAATGTTTTCTATGGGTGAAAGATCTGGACTGCAGGCTGGCCATTTCAGTACCCGGATCCTTCTTCTACGCAGCCATGATGCTGTAATTGATGCAGTATGTCGTCTGGCATTGTCATGTTGGAAAATGCAAGGTCTTGCCTGAAAGAGACGACGTCTGGATGGGAGCATATGTTGTTCTAGAACTTGGATATACCTTTCAGCATTGATGGTGCCTTTCCAGATGTGTAAGCTTCAATGACACACGCACTCATGCAACCCCATACCATCAGAGATGCAGGCTTCTGAACTGAGCGCTGATAACAACTTGGGTTGTCCTTTTCCTCTTTAGTCCGGATGACATGGCGTCCCAGTTTTCCAAAAAGAACTTCAAATTTTGATTCGTCTGACCATAGAACACTTTTCCACTTTGAAACAGTCCATTTTAAATGAGCCTTGGCCCACAGGACACGGCAGCGCTTCTGGACCATGTTCACATATGGCTTCCTTTTTGCATGATAGAGCTTTAGTTGGCATCTGCAGATGGCATGGCGGATTGTGTTTACCGACAGTGGTCTCTGGAAGTATTCCTGGGCCCATTTAGTAATGTCAATGACAGAATCATGCCGATGAGTGATGCAGTGTCGTCTGAGGGCCCGAAGACCACAGGCATTCAACAAAGGTCTTAGGCCTTGTCCCTTACACACAGAGATTGTTCCAGATTCTCTGAATCTTTGGATGATATTATGCACTGTAGATGATGATAACTTCAAACTCTTTGCAGTTTTTCTCCGAGAAACTCCTTTCTCATATTGCTCCACTATTTTTCGCTGCAGAATTGGGGGAATTGTTGATCCTCTTCCCATCTTGACTTCTGAGAGACACTGCCACTCTGAGAGGCTCTTTCTATACCCAGTCATGTTGCCAATTGACCTAATAAGTTGCAAATTGGTCCTCCAGCTGTTCCTTATATGTACATTTAACTTTTCCGGCCTCTTATTGCTACCTGTCCCAACTTTTTTGGAATGTGTAGCTCTCATGAAATCCAAAATGAGCCAATATTTGGCATGACATTTCAAAATGTCTCACTTTCAACATTTGATATGTTATCTATATTCTATTGTGAATAAAATATAAGTTTATGAGATTTGTAAATTATTGCATTCCTTTTTTATTCACAATTTGTACAGTGTCCCAACTTTTTTGGAATCGGGTTTGTATTTTCTGAAGTGTGACATTTTGATTATCAAATATTTTGCATTACGGTACTTTTTTTTTTTTTTTACTTTTATGTCTGCAAATTTGTATTACAATAATATTTTATCTTATACAAGAAGCATATTAGAAATGCAAAGTCGGCAACACCAAAGCTCCAAGTCTGAAGTCTGATGAAGAGCCTGTGTGCTCGAAACGTAACACACTATGCAACATTTTTTTAAATAAATTTCTTTGATACTTTTGGAGCTTTGGTGTTGCCGACTTTGCATTTCTAATATGCTTCTACTTGTTTTTTCGTCGAGCACCCATTTGAGATCGATGTGTGTTCCTTACTCTTTATCTTATACAAGAAGACAATATAAATTAGTTGATAGATTCTTATTACATTTTAAATTATTACAGTAAAATCACCACTGAGAATAATGGGAGTTGGAAAAAAAATTCATATGCTGTAGTAATACAACATATATAGCAGTAATAACATATAAATATCTAAATTGACATGAAAATGAATAATGAATTAGTATAACAATTGTCAATTAAAGGACAAAATTATTCACTAAAATACCTGTGTTTGTGAATGCAGGGCCGTTGTTGGAGAATGTTCTTCCAGGACCTGTGAGGAATGGGGCGCTCTAGTGTCTTTCCGGCCCCATGAATTTAAGTGACATCTCTAGTGAAAGGCCATTTCAGTGCACAACCGTTTTGCAGATTTCTGCAGCACAAGCAAATGGAAACCACACTGAACAGATACCGAAATAGAACACAAAGTTCAGGCGAAAGAAGAACTGTCATTTGAAAACCCTGACAAAGCAAGCTTTTAAACCTCTTCCCTGAAGCAGTCCAGTAACATTTACACAGACATACCAAAAACAGTCATTGCCGGTGAAAAAAATATGGAGGCTTATTTTGGCCACCAGACCTTCTTGTCAAACAGTGAGCATGTGCACATCCTCTCTCTTGAGAAGTGCTGACGTAACAACGCGTTGACACTTCATGTTCCAGCGACTGTCAGGCATCGACATTGGCTCAGTTTCCTTCCCATTACTCAGAGAAACCTGATCCCAGGTCGGGTGTTGAAGGGAGGACGTCAACCAGGGAATTTAACATGTTGAGGAGATCTTGGCAGTACAAAAGTGTGTTTTCGGGATGCTAAAGCATCAACACAGTCACCCTTCTGCCGTGCAACTTTTATATGGGACGAGAAATTGGGCCACGTATGTGTTGACAAGCTGTAAAGTGAGATCCAAAAGCCTTTTCCCCAGTGTGGCTGTAGCTTTATTAACATTCCAGTTGCATTCTGGGAAAGCGCCGTTATTGAAGGCCACCCATTAGTCGTGGAGGCAGGAGCCGAAGACTTTGCCAGTCTCAGCTGTTGCCTGGAGACGGCGTCTCCCGAGCAGCGGAAGCGGATATCACGCGTGCTGGGGTTCGGTGTCGGATATGAGAGGGAGAACCGACTCAATCCTCTTCCTGTTGATTCCACTTAGGATCCCCAAACTGCCTCTTCCCACGTTGACACAAATACTTGGGCCCATGTGACATCCTGTGTGGAAGAGGCAAACAATAACGAACTAGTACGTCAAGACCTGGGAACTGCGCTGTGAGAGACGTACCATCACACCTCAAACACATCAAGCCAGTTTCGCACTCGGCTCTTCAGTGTTTAGTGTCTCGTCACCAAGGTTCATTTCCCGCAATACTGGAAAGGAATGTGTCAGCGCTGATTTTTTTTTTTTCTTTTTTCTGTGAATACTTCAGTGGCAGTATAAAAAAAACGTTGTTTTTTTTTTTTTTTTACTTTTTTTTTTTACTTTGTATATATTTTTTTAAATAAAAATGTTTTTCGTAGAACTTACTTTTTTTTCTAGAATGGCTAAAGATATTAAATAAAATAATAAAACATATTAAACAAATGCCAAGTAATAAATAAATAAAGCCTTTGATATAATATCATATTTATTTTTTTTTGGGAATAATGTTGATTGTCAGACATCGATAAATGTAACACTACAATTTGTTTAAGAAATAAGAAAATGCAATGAGATTATTAACTTCACATCATGTTGCATAAAGGGTCGAAATAATGTTATTTATTGAATGTCACAAATTGAAAGAAATATTACACTCTTGATAATGGTAGAAAATCATGTGTTAACAGGATTGCATGCAACATTCGGGAAAATAAATACTGAATATTAAACATTTTATGTGAAATCCTTTTACAGCTTGTTTTTGTGGTATTACAGAAAGAGTAACACTATTACTTCCACAGAAATAATATTATTTGGAACCTTTCATGTTCATCATTAAAAAATAAAAACAAGAAAATTCAATGTTAAAATGATGGTATGACTTTAATTGCTAGATATAGAGACAGGACAGGCCAAAAATCACCATTTTAACTCCAGATACTTTTAGGTTAATTTTATGCCAGAGAATAGTTTATCTAGCATATCTAATTGGTCTTATGGCAAAACAAAAAGGAGCTTAGCACCTCTAATGCTTTAAAAAAAAAAAATCATGGGACATAGTGTACTATAATAACTAAAACGACCAGGTGCATTATAATCACTGTAAGCTGTATGGATAAAACACACACACACATTTTACGCCTTAGTGACTGCTGAAAGTGTTAAAATGGTGAAAGCCACAGACCTTAACTACCCCTCAGTTGTTGGTACATTGCTTAATGCCCTAAAAACGTGTTAAATAACAGTGCTGGAGCCAGAGTACTTATGCAGTAGATTTTCTCAGGAGCAATTAGCCTTTTATGCTAGATCTGCCAAGATAAACAACCTTGTGCTTCATTTAGTGGCAGTTTTCTTTCTACCCCTCTCTTTCAGTGCAATTCTCTTGTCTTTCTTTGATTCTCACTTTCTCTGTTTTGCTCTTGCTGTGTAGATGGAGTGGAAATAATAGCGCTAATGATGCTGGTGTATTTAGTGAGACTGACTTCACCTTTGACCTCTGATGTCTCCCACAATAATTTCAAAACTCAGGTGGTCACTCTGTTAAATAATAATTTACTGAAAAGATTCTGTCATCATTCACTCACTCATGTAGTTACAAACCTGACTTTAGTTTTTCTGGAAAAATGTAACATAATGTTCTTGCTGTTTTTTTTTTCCAGTGAGAGCAATGCCGAGCATTCATAACATTGTGAACTTTTTTTTTTTCCTTTGTTTTTTTCATGGAAGAAATTTATTCAGGTTTGAAATGACTTCCTTGCAAACAACACATTTTTGCTCTATCTTATATTCTATTCCGCACTCCCATATTATACAAAAGGTATGATTTTATTTATTTAAAGACTTGTCCAAGTAATTAGATCAGTAAAAATGCTAACAATTTTTTTCATCATCACAGCATGTCACATCTGAAGAACATATTAGCATCAAACAGCTCTACCCAGATCTGTTATCCAGATTTGAGTTGGCCTGAAAGAAGCTGCTTTGAGTTTTTATCTTCAGTATTGGAACATGATAAGTGGAAGCACATCTCTTTCCCATTCACGTCGGTGCAGAGTGAAGATGTGGCTTTTGGCTGTGATTCAAACCTCTGGCAGATGGAGTTGACGTTGTCAATTTACGTAACATGTGAGTGCTTCATTTCCACATACCGGTATCATTTTGTAAAAATATGCTCTATATAACAAATGCAGGAGTGCCAGAAATTAGATGCTTTTGGCCATGTCCGTAAAGATGATTCAAGTTGAATTCCTAAGGAACACATGTTTAGCATGACTTCACTGACTGCAGTTCATTAAATGATATACTAGAGCATGTAATTAGTGCTTAGGGAAGCATCACTGTTACTATTGCTTAAACTTAGGGTTAGAAATTTCAACAAACCCCTAATTCTAAGTATTAAACATTAGTGCATCATTTGTGGTGTTGACATTTAAATCATGTGGCTTATTGGCGAGAAGTATATTGTTACTTTTCTAAGCGAACAGGTGTATGATTTTTAACTGCTGATTGATAACAGAGTAGAAGATCCATTAGACTTACATTGATGGAGGGACTTGAAGCATATTTAGTGACTACGATATCATAAGCAGAGTTTCCAAGTGTTATGCTAATTTTGAATTTAAAAAAAAAAATGAGTAGAAACACCAAGATTTTAATACATTTTTTAAGGGTGGGAGGGAATGCCATGACTTAAATAAATGCAAGTTCCATTTTCACCACATTTATTACTATGTTGCAATTAGTTTGAACAGTTTAATTTTATGCTATTAAATTAAGTTCCTCTATGCAAATTATGTTCTTCTAAATCAATAAAGTTTGTTGGTTAAACATCATTTCATTAGAAGTTGCCATAAATCAAAAAGATTGATGCAATGTTATTTATTCATGTATTTATTTATTTAGAGCCAAATGTCAGTGTATATACTTTTTAATTGCTAGAAACACATTCGTTTACATTAATTTAAATAAGCACCTTGAAAGTGTGTATATATATATATATATATATATATATATATATATATATATATATATATATATATATATATATATATATATATATATATATATATATTAGTGCTGTCAAACGATTAATCGCGATTAATCGCATCCAAAATAAAAGTATTTGTTTACATAATATATATGTGTGTACTGTGTATATGTATTATGTATATATACATACACAGACATGCATGGATATATTTGAGAAAAATATGTTATGTTTAGATTTTAAAATATTTATATATATAATATCAATTACATGAATATAAATATATACATGTAAATACATGTAAATATTTTCCAAATATATACTGTATGTGTGTATTTATATATACATAATAAATATACACAGTATACACACATACAGTCTGTAAACCAAAACTTTTATTTTGGATGCGATTAATCGTGATTATTCGTTTGACAGCACTTATAATGGCTAGAAATGCATTATTTACATTAATTTATATATGCACCTTGAATGAAACATAGCAAATGAGCAAATGCACTGAAATTAATTTAAACATTTTTTACCCAAAAATTGCTAGTGTTGTATAGTATATGTATTTATTTATTTATTTTATTTATTTATTTATTTATTTTACAGTGTAAGCAGCCCTGGAAACCATATAGCATTTCGTCAAAAAATGTCAAATCTACTTGTGATTTATTGCTGAGTCTTGCATGTGATAGTTCCTCATGACTGACACAAGTTGTCTTGCAGTAGTAGGTCAAGTTCTTCCAGTATACTTCCCTGCAGTTGAGAGTGGACACAAGCCGGGTGGGAACAATCAGCCCAAGCGGTTACCAGCACGTTCTTTCTGGGAATAATTGCCAAAGGTTAGTGTCCAGTGTGTATTGTGGTTGTTCGAGGGGCTTGACCCCTCAACCACAACAGAAAAATCTCAACCACAACAGCTGTTCGCCTCAAATGGCCCTTCATTCCTCTGTTCCATAGCGAATTTACACAGGCACCAACAACAATGCTGTGCATTTCAGGATAGACAGATAATCTTTTTATCCTAAGTACAAGAAAAATGTTGAGCTTTCTTTCACCTTTTTCAAAAATACAAAGATGTAGAATGGGCTTTTCAAAAGAGTTTTGATGAATAACATGCACATTTTCCCCTCACAGTTCTTTGTATCCTTGTCCTGTAAACATGGCAAAAATAAGCCTTTGATTTTAGGTTCAAAGTGAGAGCCGTACTGGACAAAGTCTCTCAGCACCCACCTCAAGCCCTCAAGCTTGGCATTGACCACAAAGTGAATCTACTCATAGCTATATAGTTCAAAGTTACAAACGCAACATTTTTAGGTTTAGAATACCACAGTCTATTGCACAAAGTGCTTTTACAGTAAAAGAGAAAAGAAATACACAATCTGACGTTCCCAATTGGATCACTTTAATTAGTTTGGATTTGCTGAACTTCAAATTAACTTCAATGGCTCTCTTTCTGTGCTGAACTTTTTTTTTTTTTTCAGTTCAAATGAGCTTGTGAAGAGTTCTTTAAAGAACAGAAGATTTAGTGTCAGTTTATTTCTGAGGATTAAAGCATCTCCTTCTGTCCTCCCATCCCCCTCAGATACACTCTCAGACCGGCCCAGTGTCCACTGAACTGTTTCTTTTAAGAGGACAGAAGTGGCTTCTATTGCATGCATGGAAAAGTACAGTAGCATGCCTGAAGCATTTATTGTTTAAAACTAATAAGCCTATAGAAAAACATATGGTTAATGCTGTTTTGTACACTGAACCATGACACGATGTGTTTTTGAAAGGAAATGTGTTTGGTGCTTAAGAAATGTTTTTTTATTTTTTATTATTATCAATGTTAAGGACAGTTGTACTGCTTAATATATATTTGGAAACCATTATGCATTTTTTAGGATCTTTTAATGAATAGAATGTTCAAAGGAACAGCATTTGAAAATTATTGTGAAAAATGTAAATGTCTTTACTGTCATCATCATTTTGATGGATCCTTGCCAAATTAGTGTATTCATTTATTTAAAAAGAAAAAAGTACTTTATATAATTATACTTTATGTATAATTCATTATGAAGGGTTATTAAAGGGTATAATGCATTATAATTATTCATAATGCCTGTTGTAATACATTATAGCTTGTCGTAAATAATTAACCAAATTTAAAATGCATAGTGTAACAATGAATTGACAAGTGTTATAATGTATTATCTGTGGTTACAATTATTCATGAGATAGTACAATGCATTATAAGGTGCATTACAAGGCATAATTAATGCTACTTTTATAATGCATTATATATAAAGGCTTTAAGTAAAGTGTTACCAAAAAAATCATACTGACCCCAAAATGCTGGTGTATAAATAATTGATTTTTGTTACTTTGGAATATATGTACAAACCAAATTATACAGCATAGATCCATTACTCTTATATAGGCCTATTAGCATTTCAAGAATACTGTCAAATATAAGAATACTGTCATTGTCAAAGCGATTAATCGATCAGTGACTCAACCAATTCATTCAAAAGCACTGATTCACTGAGGAAGGAACTGCCTTTATGAGCATGCCATTTAACAAAAACATTGATTCTGGAGTGAAACCAGTGATTGTTGTAGTTGTTTTTGTTGAGTGAGTCATTAAATGACTGACTTTATGGAACGTTTTTTGAAAACAGTGATTCATTTAGGGACAAAACATTACCAAAACTTTCTGCTGTGTTAATACAGAGAACTATTCTCATCGACACAGCAAAAAGAGACAAATTAACTGTCGATACCGTGCCGAAAAAGTCACTCAATATTAACTTATTTAATAAACCGTTGTCTAAAAGCAATATCACATACTAAATAATCTCACGCCTAACAGAAATATTTGATTATCATTGGTCAGTCGCAGCATTCTGTGGTCAAATATTTTTGTGTGATGACCTTTATAACGAGACCAATTTCCTAGTCACTTTGCGGGGTCCTAAACACCCTATCTGTGTTTGACTGTACATTTTCCCTCCCATATTTATAACCCAAAAAGAACAAAAAAATGCTGTGTGTGGATGATTCAGCAGCCAGAGCTTTTAAAGCTCTCATAGCTAATGTGATACTCCTCAGGATGTCAACCTTTAGCTCTCTCTCCCTCTTTTTTCTTCTCTTTCTCTCTCTTTCAAGCACAGAGCCACTAGAAGGAGGATCACAGCCAATCCAAGTTCTTTTTTTCTGCTTGAACCACTGCCTCCTGTTTTTAGTGACCAATTACATCAAGGCTGGATCAGCACATGTCCAAGTTACCGCCCACTTGCATGGCCTCGCATGTGAGGACATACTGAACAAACACGACTCTATGCCCAATTATAAGGCCACCTTTATTAAAGGATGCTTCTGAATGGTATGAGAAAAGACCTTTAAAATCCCACTTATGTCATCATCTGGGACCCTGGAGGCTTTTTGAAGTATGCATTTGGAGTTATAAGTAGCAAAGTCATGAGGACGGGTACTTTTAATTGTTCGTGGTCATTCACTGCAATCACAGCCAGGCCTGTTAGCCGTCCTCTTTTTATTGTGCAGAAACGCTGGCCTATTGTTTGTCTCCAAGCTCTGGAAATTTCTGATCAGTTTAGATGAATAAGCACTGAGCAGCTCTCGTTCCCTATTGATTGTCGCATAAGCCAAAGGCAGTTAAAAAGAAATCCCTGGTGAACCAAATGAGGTGCAATTTGTTTGTTTCTCTTGAAGCTTGTAAAGTGGAACCATGTGAAACAGACTTATATCTCTGAAGACTTTGCAAATAATTGGAAGTCTCAATTCCTGGTTACCACGTTTCAAACATAATTACAAGTTGCAGGCATAGTTTGTTTTGTCTGATGTGGTTCTTTCATTTGCTTGCTGCTGTTTTCAGCCCCGAAATCAGCATCAATAAATTCAGTTTTTCATGTTTTATTTATTTACCCAACACAATGCCATGGCATAAAACTAAAGACCAAACAAAAGCAATCTTTAATAGCTCACATAGCTTACAACACACTCTTGAAATGCATGATTGCACTTTAGTATATGGTTTGCCAAAGAGTCTTTTGGTTGCCTGTATTCATACTGTGAGAACCATTGAGAGTGAAATGCCGCACACAGAATTGCTTTCTGATTTGGTGCTTGAGCAGAAATAGTGTGATCAGGTGGTCAGTGTTGACAGCAGTGGGGATGTAATGATGCAGAAGACATGGGGCGGATGTTCTCCTCTTGATATGAACGCTGTCCAACAACATACACTAAATCACACAGACAGTGAGACTCCTTACTAAATCACCCAATGCTCCAGATGTATTTATCTGTATGACTGCAATTGGACAACACAATCTTAATCAAATTATGGATAGACATTTGTACACATATCCAGGCCGGGGTCTCAGGACAACGTGAGAGTTACCCGGTCTGAATTCTAGGCACGAATCATCGACCGAAAAAGCCTGCAGGTCCCCTACCCTCTTGACTGAGGCCAATGCTGTGAGGAGCACTGTCTTCAATGACAGAAACTTAAGCTCTACTGACTGCAGAGGCTCGAAGGGCTCCTCCTTCAAGGCCGTCAGGATCAAAGGGAGATCCCAAGAGGGTACCAGATGAGGGCGTGGAGGATTTAACCTCCAAATCAGCTGGACTGTCTCGGGGTGGAGTCGCCATTCTCCCGGAAGGGCGGGCTGACATGAGAGCTCGTCGGCTGCACGATTGAGCTTGCCTGGGACATGAACGCGAGTTACGACATGCGACGGGAGCGTAGACCCTCCTGGTGGTTGATGTATGCAACGGTCGCAGTGTTGTCCATACTGACCAGTATATGCTTGTCGTGTAGCAGCAATTTGAAGTGGCGCAGAGCAAACCATACTGCTAGCAACTCGATGCAGTTGATATGCCACTGCAGTCGGATCCCTGTCCAGAGCCCCGCAGCTGCGTGCCTGTTGCACATGGCACCCCAGCCCATGGCAGAGGCATCTGTTGATACAACAACATGCCTGGACACTTGCACTAGGGGCACTCCTGCCTGAAGAAAGGCAAGGTCCGACCACGGGCTGAAGGTCTGACAGCAGGACGGGGTGATAGAGACCCGGTACGTGCCGCATCGCCATGGCCATATCGGGACCCGGTTGTGAAGCCAACGCTGAAGCGGTCTCATATGAAGCAACCCGAGCGACGTGACAGTGGCTGCAGATGACATATGCCCCAGGAGCCTCTGAAACTGTTTCAGTAGAACCGCCCTCTTGCGCTGGAAAGACTCCAGGCAATTCAGCATCTACTGAGCACGTGCTGTGAGGTTGACCGAGTCCAACTCCATGCCGAGAAAAGAGTTCCTCTGCATAGGGGAGAGTTTGCTCTTTTCCCAGTTGACCCGAAGCCCCAACCGGTTGAGGTGACTGACTGCTTGTGAAGGGCCCAGTTCAGAACACGCAGGTCCAAGATTGGTCGTAACCCACCGCCTTTCTTCTGCACGCAAGACAGGAGCATCTTTGTTCAACACAGAGGTGAACCGAACGCCCCTGAACTTGGAAGGACGCTGGGCGAACTGAATCGCGTAGCCGAGTCTGATGGTTCTCAGGAGTCAGCGAGATGGCCTGGGGAGCGCTAGCCAGGCCCCCAGAGACCGTACAAGCGGTATCAGGGGAGCCACCGAAGTACCCGCGGTGGAGCACCGGGACCCGACTCGGGAGGCAGAGCGTCCCAGAGTGGGGTCTGAGTCCTCGGACCGGACCCTGCTGCCCGCTGGCGAAAGGAGAGGGGGACGGGGGTGTAGAGACTGTGTCACGTGCACCGCCATCCTGGCCCTCTTGGGACCCAGAGAAAAAGGAAACTGCTCTTTTTTTGAGGTTTTGGGTACCACTGGCTGGGGAGTCAGTGGCAGAACAAAACAAAAAGGGAACAAAAGATTCTCCACCCGGCCCTCCTCCGGGGGAAGGAGTGATGTGGTCACCATCTCCTGAAGAGCAGGATCTAAAGACTGCGGCCAGCTCCATGCTGCGGCCATTGTGAAGGCTGCTGCTGGGGCTGAGCTGGAGCGGAGGTGGAGGCCGCAGGAGGGTGCCACTCGGCGACAAGCAGACAGAGGGGCTGCAGCCGGCGGCTGGGTGGAGACAACAGCAGACCGCCGGGGCAGGATATGACGAAACGCCTCTGTCTACTTCTGTGCGGCAGAGAACTGTTGGGCAAAGCCCTCCACCGCTTCACCGAATAGGCCAGCCTAGGAGATCGGGGATTCCAAGAAGCAATGCTTGTCAGTCTCCCTCATATCCGCCAAGGTCAGCCATAGGTGGAGCTCCTGGACCACCAATGTGGACATCGTCTGACCCAAGGCCCACGCCGTGACTTTCGTCGCCCTTAGGGCGAGGTCCGTTGCTGTGTGCAGTTCCTGCAGCACACCTGGTTCAGCACCACCCTCATGCAACTGCTTCAACGCCTTGGCCTGGTGGACTTGCAGGAGGGCCATGGCGTGCAGGGCGGAAGCGGCCTGTCCAGCAGCACTGTAAGCCTTAGCCGTCAGAGCGGATGAGAACTTACAGGCCCTAGACAGAAGGCGTGGATTACCCCTCCAGGAGGCGGTCCTTTGTGGGCAGAGCTGCATGGCAATAGCGCGCTCGACTGGGGGGATCTCCACATACCCTTGGGTAGTGAGGACGGAGGAGGGGCCAGACTGCCGGTGATCGGCCTGCGCCCCCAGGAACCAATCGTCCAGCCTCGAGTGTTCTGGAGAAGGAGGCAGCCTCCAGTGCAGCCTGACGCTCTCGGCGGCCCGGGAAAGCATAGCAGTCAGCTCTGGATCTGACTCTGACAAAGCCACTCTTCCTGATGGAGGCAGCGCAGCCGAATCATCATCTCCAGAGCCTAGCTCACCCTCCGATGTAGCGATTGACATCCTGTCATCTGCTGGTGCTCCGAACGAGATGCTGGGCCCTGCCCTGACCCTGCCCTGTGTGGAGACGCACTCGACAGGGGAGCTCTCACTGTGATACTCAAGTCACCCTGACCATGAGCCAAAGTAGCTATAACAGGGCATGGCAAGGGGGATACCTTGTATGGATAAAAACACTTGAACAATTCTTCCACAGAGAAATAAAAGTCATATAGGTTTGAAATAACATGAGGGTGAGTAATTAATGACAGAATTCTTATTTTGATTGAAATATCCTTTAAGTCAGAATCAGTAAAATGGCATAGTCGCTTGTAGTAGCTGGCTAAAGAATTCAAATTAACGCTCTTTAAGGTTCTAATGATGTTCATCAGCATTCACCAGGTGACTGCAGGCTTAAGATAAACGCCCCTGACAGGCTGATGGATGGTGTCTTTTTTCCTAAGAGGTCTCCTTCAACACAGGAAGAGGGTAATGGTGTGTGCAGCAGCCAACGGCACTTACTGAAATGGATCATTTTCTTTGTTTCAGCTCCATAATGACTGCATGCAGGACAAACAGAGATCAGCTCTATTAAACAACCTCAAGACCTTTTAGGAAGGTGTTCTGCATGAAACTCAGTGATAGGCATCGGCCTCATGCAGCAGACGCCAAAACATTCTGCATCTCTGTCCTGAAACTGGTGGCTTACTGGATATCTCAGATCTGTACGCTCAAGAGCGCTCGCTAAGAACAAGAACAGCTTTACCTGGCTCCTCTAGGAGCTCTTTATATCAGCTCACAGGGGACAAAGCGAAGATATTGGGATTTTTCTGTTGTCTGCAACATTAGTGGAGATTGTGTGTAATAAGGCCTTGGATGGCTCTGACAATCAGAGCCTGATTGCTTTGGCTGGTCATAAGAGTACCAGCGCTGTTTGATGTGCTGACCAAAAAGGCCGGAGCTGCTCTCTGATGCCTTGCCTCATCACGATATGAGCGTTTAGCAATGTAGAAGTAATGGGGAGCTCTTGTCTACCAGGCCTCCAAAAGATAGAAACCAAATAACAAAAACCACAACAGGAAAAAGTGACTTCTACATAATCTTTAGCTGTATTGTTATGTTGTTGTTGAAGGCATATAGGCATGTCTTCTGAGAAACTGTATGAGAGAAAGATCTTATTGGTGCATACAACTAATTAAAAGTGTCAGGCTATATAGAGAAAATGTTTCTATCCACAAAGAAAATCCAGGATCTTGGCCAAAACGCAATGCCACACAAAGAGCTTGGGAAAAAAATAAATGCTTAACTGAAAACAGATATTTGTCTCTGTGGCATCAATCAAATGGTCTGCGCATATCCAGGAGAATAGAATTCTATAAAAAAAATTCAGGGTAGCATTTTACGATAAGGTCTTATTTGTTATTTTTGCTTAAAAATGTATTACCAAATGTTGAAATAAGGAATAGTTCACCCAAAAATGAAAATTTGCTGAAGGTTTACTCACTCTCAGGTCATCCAAGATGTAGATGAGTTTGTTTCTTCTTTTAAACAGATTTGGAGAAATTAAGCAGTACATCAAACAAAGCAAAAAAAACTACAAGACATTTTTTCACTGGATAAAGCAATATTATGGATAGACAACTTGCATTTTGGATTACTTGTAGATTATTGTGATGTTTTTATCAGCTGTTTGATCTCTCATTCTGACGGCACCCATTCACTGCAGAGGATCCATTGGTGATCAAGTGATGTAATGCTAAATTTCTCCAAATCTGTTCTCGTCTACAACTCGTCTACATCTTGGATGGTCTGAGGGTGAGTAAATTTTCATTTTTCATTTTGTGGTGAGCTATTCTATTCTGTTCTATTCTATTCTATTCTATTCTATTCTATTCTATTCTATTCTATTCTATTCTATTCTATTCTATTCTATTCTATTTGTGGGATTTTGAAATATATTTCAGATTCCTGCTACTTCTGTAAAAAAAAAAAATATATATATATATATATATATACACACACACACAATAAAACAATTTTAGAGTATAAAGTGAGTGTCTTCTCATGTGTCTTCTCATGTGTGTGTGTGTGTGTATATATATATATATATATATATACACACACACAGTAAAACAGTTTTAGAGTATAAAGTGAGTGTCTTCTCATGGGCTCCCGAGTGTCTATGGTTTCCAAGAGGAATGTCTACAACAAGCAGAAATGGCCCCTCAAACAACATAATTCTTATTTAAAGGGCAGATCTATTAGAATCACGAGGAAATGTATGTGTGCCGGCCCCAGTCCAGTTTACTTGAGTATCAAACATATTTAGAGTATAAATCTTTGAGAAAGTATTTGCATCTTTGTGTGTGTTGATGGATTGTGTGAGATTTAGACTGCACATTTTTTAAATCAAGTGTCTCTCAAGCTATTGTGTTGTGTTTCATACAGACATGTCCTCACCCTCTGCTGACCACTAATTTACAGCCACATAAATAATGCCTGTAACATTTAATCAAGCACAAAATAACTGCATTTAAAAAAAGGCAAACTCACCCCATATTTTTTGTAAGGATCCACTATTATAGCTGATTATCACATAGGCATTTTCTGGCATATGTAACTATAGAGGTTGTTGTCGGGGGGTGTTTAGATTTAGTCATTCGTCATGTTCTTGACATCATAGTGCATAATATGCTATTATCCTGTATTGCATAATTGTATGTTAGTATAGAAGCCAAACCAGGTAGACATTACGATAACAGCTTTAATTGGTTGTCTGGTGCCCCTGACTGCCCTGATTACCACTGAATAACAGATGTGAGTGTAGGGGAGTGAGCTGTGCCACTTTTTATGTAAGTTCTCCTCTAGACAAAGATAAAGCTGCCATGTCAAGACAACAGCTGTATTATATGTAAATAATTTTCATCTAATTCATCTAAAATGCAAAAATAACCGTAAATGAGTTGTTTATGCCAAAAATATCCCAATCTAACGTGTAATTTGGCTAGACATTATTTGCCTTTCCTTTTGTTCCCAAACCAGCCAGGAAATGTTTTCAAATTCAAAAATGCAGTTACCAAAGAACATATTGGTTTTTGCAAACATAAAATATGTTATGTAACCTTATGTTTCCTGATTCTTAGAAAACAAATTAAGAATACAAATTTAGAGTTTTACTGGATTCAAACTACGGTGCTATTTTTCCACATTCTCACCAACAAGGTTAAAGGGAAATATGAAATGTTGATCCCTGTTTGCATTTCCCCCAACTGTGTGTGTCAATATAATTTTGAGGGAAAAATCCTTGATTATTTTCTTTGAAAGTTGATTATTTTCTTTGAAAGGTCGGACTCTCTTCATCTGCTTATTTTTTTTTTGGTACTTCAAAGTGATTGGATTCAGTTTCAAGTTTATTCAACGACACCCTTGTAATAGTATCACCTGTATTTGTATAAAAAGCTTACTATCACTGTTAGTTAAGCCACTGACACATTTTACCCAATTGCAACTTTGACACAATTTTTTTTTTTTTTTTTTTAGCATTATGTATGTATGTGTGTGTGTATGTATGTGTGTGTGTGTGTGTGTGTATATATATATATATATATATATATATATTTGTAGCAATAACCAAAAATACACTGTATGGGTCAAAATTATAGATTTTTCTTTTATGCTAAAAATCATTAGTATATTAAGTAAAGATCATATTCCATGAAGATATTTTGTAAATTTACTGCTGTAAATATATCAAAACGTCCTTTTTGATTAGTAAATATGCATTGCTAAGAATTTATTTGGACAACTTTAAAGGCAATTTTCTCAATATTTCGATTTTTTTGCACCCTCAGATTCCAGATTTTCAAATAGTTGTATCTCGGCCAAATATTGTCCTATCATAACATACCATACATCAATTGAAAGCTTGTGTATTCAGCTTTCGAAAAATTGACATTTCAGACTGTTTTTTTTGTCCAGGGTCAGTATGTATATATATATATATATATATATATATATATATTTATTAACTTGTTTACCCGTGAGGACCTCAATTTATGTCCCCACCGTGACACGAGTCCCCATGAGTCTGTGTGTATTCAGGTTTAAGTCCCCACCTGAATAGAAAAACAGGTACAAACACACACACACACACACACAAAAACAAACAAACACATATACACTTTCATGATATGGAGTCCCTGTTGATTTTGAGATATGAACACAACCAATATTTATGTATAGCCGGATTTGTTTTAGCAATTGTTTTAGCCACTGTTTACTTGCACATAAGCATTGTATTCTCTGTTTAAATTTTAGTTTTGAAACCCGTTTACTTTCAAATAAATAACACGTGCAGACAAGAATAGCATGTAAGACAACCGTTTTTAACAACCATCCGGTTTGCAAATAGTTTATAGTTTTCCACCAGTTGAACTTTCAGCCGTTCGCAGCTTTCTCTCCAGTTGATATTAATTTTACATTTCACACTTTATGGCCATTTTACACAGACTAATTCTGCAACAGCTGCACCATTAACTTTTCAATCACTCGTGCCGTTCGGTGCAATAAAAAGAGCTGTGAGGCGAGACGCTCCGTGGGCTTGCGGTGAGGGTGACACACGGGAAGACCCGCTGTGGGCTGACGGAGTGGCATTCAACGCTCCCAGGCTTGTTTCTGGCTGGCCGCTTTTCCAAAGCCCAGCTCTCCCAGCAGGTGATATGGGTAGCTACTGTTTATTAAGCTGTTTTGTGGGCAGTAAAATGCAAGAAGTGGCCTATTAGGCCTTGTCTATGTCTGACAGACTGTGGCCAAGCAGTTCACTAATTACTGCTTATAAACGCTTTAATTTCATTACTTATCGCTGAGCCCAGCAAAAAGGAAAGACATTATTTGTTCAAATCGACCAATACCAGTCATGTAAATCACAGTTTACTCTCCTTCCATTTGTCCAATTAGGCGCTCCTGGCTTGTGCTCAAATGACAAGCTCAGACTCACGTTTGCCTGCTAACCTGTGTTAACTCGCTAAAATAAACGAAAGTCTGACCCATTCTTTCATAAAGGTTTCTTTCCCATGATGTGATGACATGAGACATCATCTGTTATTTTTAGTAAATGCATGGGAACAGCCAGCTGACATGCTAATACCATGTGTATGCCTTTAGACCCATTTAAATGTGTTTTCATCAAAACACAGAACACCCAGAAAGTCACATATCATATAATTTAGGAATTATAACTCATTTATTTTTGTCTGGGTTTAAGTGATTTCACTTAATTGTTTATGATTATAGCACAATAGCACATTACTATTAATCAGAAGCAAATGTTGTGGTTATTTGAGGGTTAGACATCAGCAAATCTCCAGAACCCACAAGGTTTCATATGGCATATTATATTCCAATAATTACTGCTGAAGTGTGAGGAACTTAATCTCCTCTGTGCCAGACCGTTCTGAGTTGACTGAAACCAGATCATGCTTCAAACTGGTTTCCTTTCATTTTCGTATTTATTGGGTTGTGGTTCAAACCATAACCGCACTTTTTTTGACTGACAAAGTCAAATCAACCACATTTTAAGATGTAGAAGGGAATTCATGAGATTTATCATAATTATTCTGTTCGAAATGACAGTCGTAGTTATTAGTGGTATAGAAAAAAAATCACATTTAATATTTTTCTCACACAGTAGGCTATAACCGGGAAGTTATATTGTTTCCATTATATTTTAGGAAATTGATTGTCATCGCATAATATTAAAAGCTAGCTATTGAAATCCTTTGCAGTCATATGCAAGATGGCACCTTTGTAAAAAAACAAAACACGTAGCGCCAGTTTAGATTTTAGATTTTCGATATACAGCGATTTTAGACCGATATACAGTGTTGCATTGAGCGGCAGTGAATGTTACGAAATCCCTGAAGGCTGCGATTGACCAATCAGAGTTAAGTATTATGGAGCAGTGCAATAAGAGCACGCGAAAATGTTTTCTGAATGCAACTTTACAATGCAATTCCTGATCATGTGGACGGGTTCAGAGTGATTGTTTACCAGTGGAATTTATTTACGTGAGATAAAAAGCACAACATAAAGTGAATAGGAGTTTCTTGAATAGGAATAATTTACATGGAAATATATGTATTTGCACTGAAACGTAAGGCAATGTCATGAATTGCTTAAAATACTTATTCAGCTTATTCAGTGTCTGGTTAAGCTACAATGCTGGTGGTTATGCTGCAGATTTTTGCCAATTTCATATGCCATAAAACAATTGTATAATATGGTCCTATGGTGATTTGTCAAACCAAAAAAGACAAACTCGTGTCCAGATTTCCAAATACAGAATGTCATATAAAAGTATTCGACTTTGAAGAGATCCACGCAAAGATTTTTACAGACAGGAAGGAAGGACATAACATTGGGAGTAAAGGAAGAGCCAAATTAAACACTTGTCTGGTGCTGTTGGATTTTGCTATGGTTACCGCTTGGTAACGGTTCCAATGGCTTTGGGACCATATCCACAAAAAGGAGAGCTTTATAAGCAAAAGAGAAACTGTACACAGTACGTCCAGACTTAATTCGGATGATAAGCGTGTTTCTTTATGGGAATCTGTTTATGCAGCCCTGTAGACCAACATCTCAATGGAGGTTCTTCATTATTAAAAACGTTCTCCCAGGTGAGCTCATGGCTTCAAATGATCATGACTCAAACACAACACTTCAGGCATCGGCATTTAAATGATGTCAGCTTCATCTGAGCATCGAGCGGACTTCATTGCTTCTGGGTTGCCTGTCTAATAGCCTCTTTAGCAGAAATAATTGCAATATAAATAGGCTGCGCTGATGAAATACATACTTTTGCATTTAAAGGTGTTTCTTTTAAAGCCTTCATAAAAGCATCCAGAGCTTGGCACTCTATTTAAGTATGTGTCAAACTCTTTGTTGCCAGTATTACAGAGCCAGACTCAGAGACGTGCAAAGCAGAATTGGGTTGCATAGGAACTGAATTCCTCCCACGGACTCATGTGGTGAAAATTTGAAAAAGCATTTAGTTGTGTGGGTTGGAGAGCGTGTCTTTTTGATGTTTTTCTCTTTGTCTTGTGTTGTGCAGCATTTAAAATGGGAACACTGTGGATATGCTAGCGATAGACACAGTTCATTTGTCTACTAGAACCAGAACAGTGACTCCAGTTTAGTTTGCTTGTATAGTTTGATTATTGGAGGTTTATCACTATTGCTCTCATTCGGGCACATATGAGATTTTTAGACATTTATTATGAGTTATGAACCTTGTGATCAAATGAGGGGGCAGCTGACAGCAGCGCTGTACTGAAGGCTTTTTCTTTCAGCTGTTTGAGCCCATTACCCTGTCCTCAACACAACCCTGTGCAAGCATTTGCATCAAGCCTTAATCCAATGTGTGCTGCACCAGAAGCTAAGAGTGCTTCAAATAGCACCTCTTTTCTGCTATTTTCGGTGGGGAAAATGGTGGAATTATCTGTTCTGGCTTGGATCATTAGCTTAGCATTCATCCTAAACATTTTTTTGCCCTTTTTGTTGGTTAGTAGCTCTTAAACATTGTGGGAATTGCAGATTAAAAACAAGCTGCGGGGATATCAAAGTCCGCTCCGCTTAGCCCGATGTTGTGCCATGTCCAAGCTCCTGCTAAAAGCAGCCCGTTCCGCTGTGAGCTGATTGCTAATTAGCACCCTGTTCGTTTTGTTTGTTGTTTTTGCTTGGCATGGTTACTGTGAGTTCTTTCTGCTTTGACTATGCAGAAACCTTTCCCAAATTCTCTTGTTTGGTTGCACTTAAATGTTTGCCTGCTAACAACTATAGTCTGTATATATAACATTTTTGCATCCTTCTCATCATTTTCAATTTGAAGTTGTGTTAAGAGATTTTTGCACATGAGACTTCCAGGAACTGATAAGTTTAACAACCTGAGGCACCTTTTTTTGTTGGCTTGGACAAAACCAGTCCAGACTCTATATTGTGAAGTAATTCCATTCATAACTGACTTTCTTTTTCATTTCCTCAGTGATACATATCTTTTATAAATCGTTTTTTTTGTTTTTATTCCCTGTCTTTAATGTAGAAGCCCCTCTTCTTTTTTCCCCCCTGTACAAGTTGACATTTGGCCCAAATTCTTGCAATCATGCTAAAACAATAAAATAATAAAATAAAATAAAATATATAAATTAAAGAACATGAAGTCGATTTATTATCATAAATGCGAGTCTTAAAATGTCTTAAATTTAGTTCAGGTCAATTCAGATCAAATTTAAGGCCATAACAGTATTAAGAGGTCTTAAATTTGGGGACAGGAATCACAATATGGCACAGCTACACTGTATTGCTGATAAGCAACATTAAAGGTGGGGTAAGTGATTTCTGATAGCCAATGTTGATATTTCAAATCACTAAAACAAACACGACCCTACCCCAAAAGGGTCTCGCCCATATTTTGATGCACATACCAACCAGTGTTGCCAGATTGGGTGGGTTTGATTGTGCTTTTGATTGTGCTTTTGATTGTGCTTTTTGGCTTGGGCGGGTTGACAAAATTTGGGCTGGTTTGAGGTCAGTTTGGCGGTTTTCAAACATATAAATTGAATCGACTAATTGGTTAACAAACAAGCCCAAGTGTGCATATACTGCATCCAATCAGTCATCACGACATTACTGAACACACACACACACACACACACACACACACTGCAAAGATGGCTGGTGCTGATGTTGACGTCGCAGCCGCACTTTTAGCCAATCAGGGATCAGCAGACAGACGTTATGATTCATGAGTGACGGGTTTTTAGCACGATAACAGATCTGATTTTGAATGTATAACTGTATAAGTGATCATAATGCCTAAATATAAGTTACATGGTAAAAAGTGGGAGAGTGTTTCAACTCTCAAAACGTGAATTACACCTGTTGATAGATGACACAAAGGCTCTAATATCACTGCAACTCCAAAATCAGAGCACAGTTAAAATATCCATACGATCCTGTCTTTTATCTTTTAAACAGTCCAGATTGGTATATCCTTGAAAGCTGGACTTGTTAGTTTTCACTGTGCAAAGTTCTGTATGCTCTACAATATGAACTTCACAAAAGACTTCCTCTAGTTCTGTGTGAAATTATAGAAGGTTATTATACATGTATCAATGAATGAGTTTTGACTGTCATGCGTGTGCATAAACGAGTGTGAAATACCTAATTACATGTCCAATCACATGTATTTGGCACTTTTTTGCATTTAAATTCTGACTGTTGACATTGAAAATGATGCATGTGTTTTTTCGAGGGTAGCGGTTAATTTCTTGATTGCCATTTTGACAGTGTCATATTTTAATCATATTTGGTAATTAATGTATTTTCTCCGATTTGATCTATGAGAAATTTATCCAACATTATATTTATATTATTTTCTCATCATTACATTTGTTTTAAAGAGTTAAAAATGGCTCTTATTAACGTTGATTGACATATTCTGTCATGACAAATCCCCGACAGTAAACTGCTGCCACGTTCTATTTATGACTTATTGACACAAATTTCAAATGATTTTCAACAGTCGCTTTGTTGTGTCCAGTGTAGACAGACTTCAGCTGTTGCGTGTCTGGTGTAGATACTGTGTAAGCCTTCTTTAGTTCCGCAGACGTTTTCCTCTTTTGTTTTTTATCCGCCATCTCTATCTTTCTGTCGTCACTCGGCTTGGCTAATGTCAGTCATGTGCACTGAGCGCTCTCTCCTCGCCATCATGAGTAGACACGCCCCTTACTGCTGATTGGCTACAAGTTTGTTTTGGTACTTGGCCCGACTCAGTTTTCGAAAGCATTTTAGAGTAAAGTACTTGCTGAATGTGTTGAAGCTTGTTTAATTAACTAAAATAATCTAAATAGATGATGAGATAAATTATTTATTTTGAGATAGTATGGGTTTGTCCTGTATGGAAATCCGATATTAATAGAAAGAATAAAAATAAGAATAAAAAGGATAAATCCTACATTAAAATACTTAAAAAAACATTGCAGAGACCCTGTTTACATGGCAAAGATTTATATAAAATAAAATTATATAAAATATTTCACTTTAATGGTTTACCAGTGTTGTTACAAGAAGTAGCTCATGATTTAAAGTATTTAAACTATAGTCAAGCTCTAGTATTTAGCATAAGTGCACTACAAGCATTTTAGTTATTTAAATATCATTTTAAATGTATAGCTATTAATATTTTCAACATTTCTCTGCAGTTTTTAATAGGATAGCAGCAGTGCCAACTGAGTTAATAATTTCTTTTTGACTCAGTTCATTTACATGAACAGTTCAAATGAACTGATTCACTATGCGAATCAGGCTAGCCAATGCTATATATAAGAGCATTCTGGGACAGCATGCTTGATTTTTGTGATGTGATAAGAATACTCAAAAAAAAAAAAAAAAAAAAAAAACATTGGCAAGTTCATTTAGAGAGCAGCTTCTGAATCAGGAGAAAAGGGAAACTATTTCCTCTCAGGGGAGCAACAGTGGCCCCTGCCTAAAGACAGTTTGTCCTGATCCTTGAATCTGTAAAATTGAAGAAGAGCAATGTGATCTGCAGATGGAGCAAATGTGCACCTGTGTACAGAGAACGTTTGGATGTGAGATTACACAGACGTTTAGAAGACAGCCGAGGAAAACTGCGATTCCTCATGAGCTTAGCAAGCTGCAGTGTTACATAAATGAGGAAACCCTCTGTCAGTGAATTGCAACCATCCCCAGTGCTCAAACAGCCATTCATCAAAGCCATTTTATATTACAATGCACATTTTGGTATATAATCAAACGCACAGTCAACATTGTCTGTTTTTACAATCACAGTGGTTTGAGAACCTTGTATGCGCTAGCAGGGAAAATTAAACGAGAACAGTTTAGGAAGTTTGTGGATATGCACTTACGTTTGTTTGTTGAATGTGTCTATAGCAGTTAAACGAGTGCTATGTCATCCTCCCCAAGTACTATTTTTTATTTTTTTTTTCTGTCTTAGCAGCTTGCATACGCCTGAGGAGCACACGTTTCTGCTGATTTCAGAGTTCCTCAGCATCTGATAGCCACTACTGCCTTGCCAAGTGTGCAGCCAGCAAAAGCGAACATACAAAGCCTTGTTTTTAACAAGGTTATTAGCTGCTTTAGCATTCCTGATGCGATTGTAAACATGCTTGTGAATTTTTCAGGAGAGATGGAGAGCCAGTGCAGTGGAGGTATGATCAAGGGCTGTATAGCTTAGAAGGAAGACTCAAAAGCGTATAGATTCTCACAGGGCTCACATGTCCTGAACAGCAGTAGTACAGCATGTCAGATAACAAGAATAACATTATTCTTCAGTTCCTGAAGTTTCTACAAATAAGAGGAAAGATCCCTCATGTGTGCATGGTCTAAATTAGGAGTGCAGTTTGAATTTCTTTATATTTTGAAAATTCTAATAATGTGCATTAGCATAACAAATTTGGCATGGAGCAAATTTGCCAACACTATGTTCAAAATAGAATAACAAGGCTATTAACAAAAAGGAGCTAACTACATTGGAACTTTTTATTATTTTAAAATAAACATATATTATTATTTTGCATGTTTATTCCACTTTGTAACAATTAAAATTTAAATAAAACAATGAAATAATAATATAAATTATTTAATTTATATAAATAAAAAATTAAATAATTCATTAAAGTTAAGGAAAAATGTTGGGTTTAGTCTGTTTAAATAAAAAGTTGTACTAGAGCTGTTCTGTCACTCAAACAGTAGAGCATCACGAGTTCAGTTTCCGGGGAATGAGCACTGATACTTTAAAATGCAATTCTTTGAAAGAAAAAAAAAGTGTCTAGAAATGCATTAATTACACTGAACAAAATTATAAACGCAACACTTTTGTTTTTGCCCCCATTTTTCATGAGCTGAACTCAAAGATCTAAGACTTTTTCTATGTACACAAAAGGCCTATTTCTCTCAAATATTGTTCACAAATCTGTCTAAATCTGTGTTAGTGAGCACTTCTCCTTTGCCGAGATACTCCATCCACCTCACAGATGTGGCATATCAAGATGTATCAGATACTGACTGGTTTTCGGACCCCCAATACTGTAAAACTGCACATTTTAGAGTGGCCTTTTATTGTGGCCAGCCTAAGGCACACCTGTGCAATAATCATGCTGTCTAATCAGCATCTTGATATGCCACACCTGTGAGGTGGATGGATTATCTCAGTAAAGGAGAAGTGCTCACTTACACAGATTTAGACAGATTTGTGAACAACATTTGAGAGAAATAGGCCTTTTGTGTACATTTATTTTGGTGGCAAAAACAAAAGTGTTGTGTTTATAATTTTGTTCAGTGTATAAACAGTCATGGTTGATATTACTTTCATTTATTGTGTCACTCTAGAAATGAAAGGTTTAGATGAGCACATTGGCAGACACTTTTACATTTTCACATGTATGCATTTGGCAGACATTTTTATCCAGCAACAACTTATATTGTATTCAAGGTGTACAATTTTTTCAGTTCATGCATTCCCTGAGAATCATGAACATGCTAGTGCAAAACACTATCTGGTCTGCTTTAGCCTGACCCACTGACTCCTGTAAATCCCACTTGTTGCAGATCCTCAGATGTTATACTACGTTCCTTCTCGCTTAGCAGCTGTTTAAGCATCTACAGCCCTCTAAAATTATAGCTATGGCAAATACATATTGCCAAAAGAGCAGTGCTGAAAGTGATTCAGACTGCTGCATTCTTTGAATAGATGCTGGTTACAGTCAGGCGAATGAAATATATCTTATTCCCCATTCTTAGAATACTCCTGGCTTGATTTTCCCGATTTGGACCTCTCAGTGGAAAACCGGGGCGCATCTGGCTAAATTTAGAGTAATGACCATAGTCGACATATTGGACGTTTTGCCGTAAGTGAGAGCTGGTGTGGAAGTGAAGGGAAAAAACGCAGAGCGCCGTTTCGATGGTGAAGCATGGAAATATTTTGCTTATGCCAGTCAACCCGCTATTGACTTTGGATGCGGGCTGCATAGTTTCTTCTATCCTGACCTCTCCGTAACCGATGACAAGTCTCGTAATTTTAGCTTCGGTATGGACCCAGCGTGCCCTTCTCTCTAACCCAATCCACCTCAATTAGAGGTATCTTACAGAGTCCTGGTGAACTTTGAATTCTCTCATTGAGACGCGCAGGAGCCGGCCACATTAACGATTTAATGGCCTTGACACTTGGAATGGGGAGCCAAAGAGCTAGTGCTATCAAAACAAAGGTGGCGCTGGGTTACAGAGAGCTGAGTGGACAGTGGCAGGACCACCGCATAATGCATCCCACATGGCCGACATCCTGCTCCAACAGCGACACACAAGGCAGAACCTCATGTTCCTTAAAAAAGAGACTCTGTATCTGTTCTTTCATCAAGGCCTTTGCTGATTCACTCTGGACAGACAGGAATATGCTGCATGTGCGCATACGCATTGTAATACTCTTGCTTTTCCTGCTGCTCATGTTCTGGATTTGCACTTCTTTCTTCCTAATTCTCTTCATCTGCCTCATTTAATTTGCATGCATTCCAGTGCGCATCTGTCTGCTTTCTGAAGTCCTGCTCTGTTCTTGATATCTTAACTGAGATATCGGCTGCTCTTCCCTGTGTCTGATATTTAGTGCTTGTGCTCATTTCCTGTCTTCCATTTCCTTTTGAGTTTCTGTCTGTGTTTTGAGTCAGTCTCTGGTCTCTGCCTCTGTCTGTGCCATTGAGGGAGCTGAGTATGTCATGCGCTGCTCTCCGACTTTAAATGTCTGCAAGACAGCTTTTAACAATAAGCGGTTTATGCGCCCTGAAATGAAGGAACATAAAATTATGGCTCTGTGTGTGTGTGTGTGTGTGTGTGTGTGTGTGTGTGTGTGTGTGTGTGTGTGTGTGTGTGTGTGTGTGTGTGTGTTGAGTGAGAGCAAAAGTATACAGATGAAATATGGCCTGTTGGAGAACCAGATTGCTTGCAAGCAATCAGCAGTCAGTATTTATATATACTAAATATATAAATGTGGACTGTGGAGCTGTGGACAGCTGTGGGTGGTTGTTAAGGTGTTCTGAGTGTTTTTTAGCTTGTTGCTATGTGAATGGTTGCTATGGGTCAGGACCAGGGCATTGCTGTGTGGCTGATAAGGTGTTCTAAGTGATGTTTAGTGTGTTGCTGTAGAATTGTCAGGGTATTCTGGGTGGTTGCCAGGGCATTGCTATGTGGTTGCTAAGGTGTCCTAACTGGTTTTAGTGCTATACAGTTTCAGTGTTTTGCAGTTGCTCAGATATTTTCTTAACATGTTGCTGTGTGGTTGTTAGGGTGTTCTGAGTGGTTGCTAGGGCGTTGCTAGGGTGTTTGTGTGGTTGCCAGGGCATGACTATGTGATTGCTAAGGTGTTCTAACTTGTTTTAGTGCTATACAGTTTCAGAGTGTTCTGCAGTTGCTTAGTGTTTTCTTAACATGTTGTTGTGCAGTTTTAGGATGTTCTGAGTGGTTGCTAGGGTGTTTAGATGGTTGCCAGGGCATTTCTATGTTGTTGCCAAGGCGTTCTAACTGTTTTCGGTGCTATACAGTTTCAGAGTGTTCTGAGTGGCTGCTAGGGCGTTGCTAGGGTGTTTAGGTGGTTGCCAGGGCATTTCTATGTTGTTGCTAAGGTGCTCTTACTGTTATCAGTGCTATATAGTTTCAGGGTGTCCTGGGTGGCTGCTAGGGTTTTTAGGTGGTTGCCAGGACATTGCTTTATGGTTACTAAGGGGTTCTAAGTCGTTTTTAGCAAATTACTAGGCAGTTGTCAAGGTGTTCCAAATGGTTCTAGGCTCCTGTGGATGGTTGCCTGTACATTACTTTAAATGCATTGCTGTAAAGATGTTAGGGTGTTCTGTGTGGCTGCTAGGGTGTTTATTTATTTCAGTAGTCAGAAATCTCTATAATATTTTACTGCCATTTTATAGCATTTTATAGTCATATTTAAAATGCTAGATAATTTAGCAAACTCCACTAAAAATACAGGTGCTTCATATTGATGACTTTTGAATATAATTGGAAAAGAAATGAAATAAAGGAAAAATTACAAACAAACAAACAAAAAAAGTTCTTATAGTGCTTGCATATCAGAAACTCCTGGTAAAACTTTAATACTTTGCGTTGTTTTCCATGGAAGGAAATGGCAAAGCCTGGGGTCACATGCCTCAGGTCTTCCTGCAGACTTCCTGTTGGTACTACAGAGGCCTAACCTAGCAGGGAGGAGCTCACATGGCTTACAGGCAACATGAATTCACTTTGAATAAACAGCAAAGGAGTAAAACAAGGTAATATATGAAGTGAGACTGAGACTCCTCACGGTGTCAGCTGATGATGTAGTGAGAAATGAGAGTAGGAGAGAGTTAAATCCTCTTGCTGACAGAGAGAGTCTATTAGTGCTGAGTTCCTCTGACTCTGTGCATGTTCTCCAGCTTATTAGACATGTTTGGGAGCTGCTCGTCCATGTTTAATAAAACCACAGCTTTTCTCTCAGCAGTCCCAGTCCATCCAGCAGTGGAAAATTTCAAAGAAAAATGCGATGAGGACGAATCCAATTTCTAACCGCACGGAAAGCTGAGACACCATTTGGGATTGGCAGCTCTCGCTATTGTAAAATTGGAAGCATCCTATTGTTTTGCTTTGCTTATGCTTATATAAACAGCAGGGAATGGGCAGATCTCTCAGGAAACATGACTGTGCATGATATCCACAGTGCCTGGAGGTGCAACGCGGCCAGTCCGTGACTGTTGACCAGCTACAAAGTATTGCACATTTTTCACACCCTGCGCGTTTGATAGCCGGCATTCCACCGCTCTAGCTGAGCTCCAGGAAGAGCCGCTGGACCGTTTGCGGGAATCACATGTGATATTTTCATATACCTATACTCGGAACCGCTCCCATATAGCAGCAGGAGAGAGATGCATGCAGAGGTTTAATCAAAATTCTGGTCTAAGTGCTCTCAGAAAGATAATCATCACAGAAACTATGCCTTTTAGAATTACGGCTAAAATTCACCAGAACATGTATTGCAAATTCACTCTGCATGGCTATAGAGGGGGAAATGGTTTATTTCAGATTGTGAAAGACATGTCATTAAAAAATAAAGTCAGGCGGGTGTCCAATTTGAGATGTTACGAGAGAAGCACAGCAGCTGTTTTTATCAAACATGGGCGACGTCGTATTAAAATGTCCAATGGCCATTTTTAGTCAAACTTAGCAGCTTTAACATGGATTCCCAGCACCACCCAGGAGTTGTGGTCTGGGTGGCAGTATGGGCACAGGAAATGTAACTCACACATCGAGGTTTCCAGTAGTCTGTGGGCAGAAGCTTGCTGTATATGGATTTCGACTCTCTTTACTTACGTCCCCATCTTCCTCTGTAAAAAAAAAAAAAAAAAAAAATGTACCTCAGACATGTTTACCCATCTCTTGAGCGGTTTCTCTGACGTTCATTCTGTTTTATTGTTGAAATATTTTGTGGCACTAATGGTGACTCAGCATAAAGTGTGTAAATGGAGAGAAAAAAGAAAGAAATATATATATATATATATATATATATATATATACACATACATACATTGATCAAAAGTAAAAGTAAAGGTGTTTATAACATTACAAAAGTTTTCTATTTTAAATAAATGCTGTTTGAACTTTCTATTCAATAAAGATATTTTTAAAAATTATGGTTTCCAAAGCACAGCTGTTTTCAACATGGATAATAATAAGATTTTTTTCTTTAGCAGCAAATCGGCATATTAGAATGATTTCTGAAGGATCATGTGACACTGAAGACTGGAGTATTGATGCTGGAAATTCAATTTGCCATCACAGTAATAAATTACATTTTAAAATATATTAAAATTGAAAACTGTTGTTTAAAATTGTAATAATATTTCACAATATTGCTGTTTTATAGTGTTTTGAATTTTTTAATTGTAATATGTGTGTTTATAAGACACTGGCCTTGAAGACCTTTTTTTTGTTGCACCAGCTGATACTTTTCTTTTATCTTGTCTTGATGAAAAACTGCAGAATTTATCAGTTTGGCCTCTGGTATGTGCAATAGCATTGTGTGATAAATCTGGTTTAAAAAGATCTGCATTAATTAGCACTAGATCAAAGTCTCCTGCTTTTTTTTACGTTCTTCTGCTCTAGCCACATGTGGTCCACAGACTCGGCCCAGGCATATGGTTTTATTTAGCTTTGTGGAAAGGTTAAATAGGAAACTTGGATAAGAGAAAAGGCACTGAATCTTTTTATATGATGAAATTTTGAAAGTTTCTGGGGCATTTTAAAACATACATGTAAAAACTTATCAGTCTTTTGGTTTGCAAGTCGGTCTTGGCGTAGACGGATCTTGGCCGTTACACTGCGTTTGTCTCTATTGGCTGTTTAAACACGGTGGTTTGTGTAGGGCTAATTCTCTTGGATAAAAAGCCTGCACCAGACTCCTTTAGATACTGGCACCAGACAAATTGCAGTGCATTGTCTTTTTTTTTTTTTTTTTTGATCGTGAGCCTCTCATTGGGTGTAAACAAAAATACTGAAATGACTAAGTGTATGCTGGAAACACAGTTTGAGCATTAATGTGGTCGAATAAAAGGGTTTGACTGAAACACACCGATACAAAATGACAAAGAAAAAATCTTTATTGGTTAAATTGCTTTTTCACAGATTTGATTAATGTCCGTTTTTGTTTGATTGCTCGATTTTTCCACTGTCATGCGCAACGTACAACAGTGGATTCCCATGGAATGACATTACATCAGTTTTGTTCTGATTTAAAACCCAATTTGCACTATTTACCAGATGCAAAATCTTGCCTTAGCCACTCAACATCCCAAACCCAAGGATTCTGTGAGAGCACTGTTTAAGTGTAGTGATTTTACGCCTCGTAGTGTGTTGTAAAATAAATTAGTTACGTGCATAACAGAAAACTTTTCGTCATTTTTGCATCAAATAACACCCTAGCCAAAATCTCAGTGCAAACACCATTGTAGCTGAAAAATCCATGAGCCTCTGCAAATGAGTACCAATATACTATGATGCACAATTTGAAAAATCAAAACAAAGAATGTCCATAATGAAATTTCATCTACTAGTGTTTGGTAGTTGTGGAGCTACGCTGGCATATATCTCTTAATATAACTGACTAAATATTAGTCCAGCTCTAAAAAGCAGTCTTCTAAAAAAAACTCACATTTGTGACATAGTTAGCTTGATTTACAGTACTAAAACACTATCTCTCAAGCAGCAATGATTACATTGAGTTAAAAAGGTCATTCACTCCAAAGGTAAGACATTAATTCTACTCGTTCTAATTCAAAACTACTGTAGTTCATTCCGTCTGCCCTCCAAAAGAAACAAAAAGGAAAATAAAATGAAATTTTAAAAAAAGAGAACAAAAACAAAGCCTCTCTCTCGCACACTATTAAAGACAATTTCAGTAAAAATCAAAATGCAGAAAAGAAAATCAAGCCGTGTAACAGTTGGTACAGCAGCTCAGTCCACAAATAGACATTTCTGTTTCATACCACCACCCAAAAAGCAACAAATATCATCAAATAACAAAAACCAACACCACATAAATTCAAAGTTTATCAGGAAAATGACAGTCCACTGTGATTAATTAAAAAAACAACAAAAAAAAAACAACTGTATTTGCTGATGAATGTATTGCTGAAATTTGGATTATTGTCAATAAATATGCACTAGGATGGTATTAATTATGTAGACATGACCTTGAGTAGTAGTCAATCTTCATCTAGTGGTGGATATCCTGTTAATGGTTATGAATAAATAAATATTAATTCATGACTGCGAAACACCCTGTTGGACAATGTGGATTTGAGGTCATGTGACGTAATAACCGGGATTGACTGTAGGGGGGTTAAAATACAAATCTACACCTACTGTAGGAGTGCAACTTGTTAAAATGGAATCGTTGTGTGGCATTTTAATAAACCCAATACTAACAAGCACAACAAAATCAATCACATCACCAAGGCATATTCTGGTGGGCAGAATTGAGAGACGTGCCAGGTTTGGCCCCGTTTGTGCCCCTTCGAGTGCCCCCTGGCTGTTCGGTTGTTAGGACATGTTAGCTCTGCTAGTTTCAACATCATTATTAATGAATAGTACCTCCAGCAGTGTGAGTAATTTTATGTCTCTGTATCGACTAGAGTCTAGAGTGAGGAACTTGTGCGGATGAAGCCCCGCCCCCTCAGTACAGGAAATGAGCGCATCTCATTGCCTGGATCAGTCCTCTAGTGTTGTGACTTGGCACCAAGTCGCACAGCTAGACGTCCAGGTCGTCAGGCCTCGCTCGACTGCTTAATCGGCTGCTTGCGCGGCTGCACGGCCGAGCGTCTATCAACGCCAGTGGCTGCAGCTCGTGGCCCGGTGCCAGTTTCTTGTGCTCATGAGTGTCGTCAGGGTAGTCGAAGGCCTGAGCGTGCGAATTGGAGATGGTGCTGCCGTTCTGGCCCAGACGGTTCTGTTCCGTGCTGTAGTTGGCCCAGTTCTGCTCGTTGGCCTGCTTGTTGTAATTGCGACAAGAGTTGGTCCGCTCGCCGGTGGCTAGCTTGTAGCCCGGAGGCGAGAGTGGCGCGGTCGGCGAGGAGCAGCCATTGTAGTAGGCGTATTTGGTCGTGGACAGTTCCTTCGGCGTGGGGCTCAGGGTGCCGGTGGTGAACTGGTTTTGGCGGCCTTTCACGCGGTCCTTGATCCGTTTGAAGAGCACGTAGAAGAGCTCGATGATGTTGAGCATAAGCGACACGAGCGAAACCACCAGCATGAAGACAATAAAGATGGTCTTCTCCGTGGGGCGGGAGAGGAAACAGTCCACCCTATGGGGGCAAGGTGAACGCTCGCACGTGTACACGGCGGCCAGGGTGAAGCCGTAGGTGTACCACTGGAGCAACAGGAAGCCCACCTCAAAGAAGGACTTGAAAATGATGCTGACGATGTAGGTGCGCAGCAGGGCACCCTTCATCTTCACCTTGCCGTGCTCCTCCAGGCCGTGCTTGAACTTCTTGAGCTCGATCTTCTTGAGATGGAGCTCGACATCACCACCGTCATTCTGCACGGCCTTCAGCTCCCCTTCCCTGCGGTTGAGCTTCTCCTCCTTGCGCATCAGGTAGAAAACGTGCGCCAGGTACAGAAGCGTAGGCGTGGACACGAAGATGATCTGAAGCACCCATAAGCGCACGTGCGAGATGGGGAACGATTTGTCGTAGCAGACGTTCTCACAACCGGGCTGCTGGGTATTGCACTTGAAAGCTGACTGCTCATCACCCCAGGCCGACTCCACTGCCGTTCCCAGAACTAGGATCCGGAAGATGAATAGCACGGAGAGCCAGATTTTCCCTCCGGCCGTGGAGTAGGCCTGCACCTTGTCAAGAAGTCTTCCCAATGCACTCCAGTCACCCATCTTGAGGGAGTTCTAGCTGAAAATAGAAAGCTGAGATGTAATAAAATGTATTTAGACACTTTTGGACACTTAAGTGACACTTGAATATGTCTGAATGTCATTGCATTAGATGCAAAATATCAAAGTGACACGTCTGAATGGATAATACTTCACTTTGAAAAATTTTTCCCTATCATTTGTAATCAAACAGTCCATCACTTTTAGTAGATGTCAAATTAACATATATACACACATATACACACACATGCACACGCACACACAAGCACACACGCATACAGTTGTGTAATGCAAAGCAATTCATACATTTGAATTGTAGTGGCCACATGTAGTGTATTTTTCTGTACATAAAGCACATGATGAAAGTATTAGTTTCAGCACCTGCTGAGAATGTTATTATGAAAATAATCATGAAAAGTGACCTCAAGATTATCATAATATAAACTACACCTGGTCTCAGATAACAAACATATGGGCTCACACACGTAGGGGTTTGGTTTGGGGTTGTAAAGATAACTGCCAGGACTTGCTGTCTTTTGCTTTTAAGAAATACAATTTCTCAAGCAAATGCTAACATGACAGAAAGTGACTCATTATCTGCTGATTAAAACATCTTAAATGCCCCTATAACATGAAGAAAACATGACTAAGCAGCTAGGACACTGGAGAATTTAAAGATCCTTGTTTATTTAGCAAGATGTCGGTCACCTCCAGTCACATCAGAGTTTAAAATAATGAACAATAACATTCACTTGAAATCGGAATAGAATTGGGCTGCAAGTTTTGATTAAATCCTCTGCACAGCATGGAAAATCAAATATCATAAGGAACTGTTTAAAAAGTTCTAAAGAACTGCCCGATTCATGTGGTGCAGGCATGAAGCAGAGCATCCCTTCAATATCCTGGACAATTTGTGGGTCTCGTGGCACTAATAAAAAGTTTAAATGGGGTATGTGGAATGTATATTATGACAGTGTTAAAAGTCCATAAATACATAAAGTGAGCAAAAAATGTACTAAAACATTATATATAACAAATAGGCAGAAATTTGATTTGTCTGTAATAGCTCAATGTCACATTCTACTGAATTTTAGATAGTAATATAGTAAAGTAGGCTACATAGAATAATAACTGTTTGTTGCATTTATTTAAACATATAAAAATCTAATTTGTCATTACACTGATTGCACAAAATAATGTAGGAATGTTTGGGAATTACAGGTTAAAGTCCTGCCACAGTCAAGCCGCTTAACTCTGTATTGAGGGACTGAACAGCGCCCCCTACTAGGCGCTATTCACGACGCAGGCGAAACAGATCGTTTTTTCACCAGAAAGTCGTATTGGAGTTCTAAAAACAAAGGAAGAAAAGACCCAAAGTTGTTTTTCATCTTATTCTAAGAGAAAAATTGTTGTTATAATTAGTTCCTATTAAATTCATGATTTTGATTCCTGTTTAAGTTTTTCATCAGAACATTTTTTTCTAGACACAAAGTTTTTTTTTTTTTAGTTTTTTTTTGAAGTGCCCGTTATTTAATTTTTGTCGTAATTACTGACATGCCTATTAAATGACCTCTTTTTCACCGAACATGTCCTGCACAGCAGACGTGAATAAAACGCGAAAATATGATATATTGAACCATATGACTGTAATGCATTAGGCTATATGCATCGTATCATAAAGATTTCTATAATTTCATTAACTTCTAAATTCACTCAAATGTTGTTTGAGTTCAAATGTAATATGACAAGAGGCATTTAAAACTTTACAATTCTTTAAAAGGAACTTTCCATTGTGCTGCTCAGTTCTGAATATTAGTACCGCTATGAAAAAAATAAATAAATAAAAAGTTTTGAAAAGTTGTAAGACTTTCTGTAAAAACTTACCTGGAGAGAAGTAAAGAGAGGAGAGCCCTGTAGGGACTTACTCCGTCACTCCGAAGATCAGTCACCAAATCCAAGTAAGCGACTATGGAGAAACTGAGGCACACTTGTCAAACTTTCCCTGCTTATAAGAGACTCGGAGGGAAGAAAGTGGAAAGCAGACGCACAAAGTTTGGCAAAGTCACGTGACTGGAATACGTCACGAGAAAGTTTTTGGGTCCTCCTCACGCACTCTTTCACTTGGCGAGCTTCTCCAACTCAAGAACAAATGTTTCTCTCCAAAGCTTGTCTTATTAACAATAAATGACAATCATAATACAATAAATATAATATAATACAATGGCATTTCTAACGTGATTGTACGTAAGTAATCTGTAAAGCAGTAGTTGTCAGGAAGGTTTTATGATTATATTCCTGAAAAGGAAACGTTTGAGGTAAATAATATAAATATACAAATGATATTATCCTTGTTTACTGCCGTTTTAATTCTACATGTTCTTTAAATATTAAAAGTCATTTTAGTAGGCCTATTGAAATATTAGGTTATAAATATTTCATATATAATATATTATACATAAACTTATAGTGTTAAATCCTATTATAAAATAATGTGCGTGTGTGTATGCAGATGTCTTCATCCTTCATCCCTGATGTCCCTTCTATATAAGAAAACAACTGATACATCTTCATCTACTTTAAGTTATTTATCTTACAATGTTTATTCTCAGTGCACAAAAAGAACAAGTTGGTTAAACATATTTCGTGTTGCATGCTTTGCGAAAATAACATTAAAAAGGGTATAAAAACTACAGTAACTCAGGCAAAAAAAAACAAAACAAAACAAAAAATCACTGGCCTTGAGGTAACATAAGTTAATGGGTTAGTGAGTGCAACTCAAGAAGATTACAGCGACATCTAGTGTTCATTTAGCAAAAGTTACAATCAACATTTTTTTTTTTTTTTTTTTCATAGACAGTGTGTTGATTATATAAAGTCGATTATATTAGTTATGTGCATTTCATGTTACCACAATGACTTATTGCTCTATGGCTCAGGTATGGCTCCATCAAGGCTGCCTTTGGTTTGATCCCACTTGTTCTGAAAGGCCGCATTTAATGCATTGTGTCTCATTCCATGAGCAGAATCAAGTTCTACTGAAAAAGGTGAAGGATTACTGGAATGGCCAGCATACATTACATCCCTATATTTCTTATTTCTCCCACTTATCCTCTTACAAAACAAATAGAAGATTTCTAGAACATTTAAGGCCAGAGACACACATGCCACCACCAACATGAAGATGATGAAGACGGTTTTCTCTGTGGGTCTAGACACGAAACACTCTGTCACCACCGTACAGGGCGACTGATTACAGTGGAACTTACTCTGCATGATAAATCCAAACAGATAATACTGTCCAACGATGAAAGCCACCTCAAAAATGATTTTAATAAACAGCTGGGTCAAGTAACTACCCAGCATGCTTCCTTTGATTTCAACCTTCCCTTTTTCGTTTGTATATTTTGGAGACTTTGACATCGGGTTTCTTTTCTGCTCCTCTCTCAGTTTGTTCTCTTGGTGGATGACATGCACCACGTGGCCCAGATACACCAAAGTTGGAGTGGAAATGAAGATGATCTGCATGACCCAGAAGCGAATATGAGAGATGGGGAACTTCCAGTCATAGCACACGTTCTCGCAACCAGGCGTGTTGGTGTTGCATACTAAGTTGGATCGCTCGTCACCCCACACATTCTCCGCTCCTGCTCCCAACACCAGGATCCTGAAGATGAAGAGGACGCTCATCCATATCTTGCCGATGACGGTGGAGTGGGACTGTACTTTGTCCAGTAAAGCTGAGAGGAATCCCCAGTCTCCCATGACTGGTTGCTCAGTTGCTCAGGGCTTCCCTGGAGGATAAACAGTAGATTTACACTGAATTGTCCACAATTGGTTTCTATATGTAACCATGGTGATCAAAACAAGTTGGGGGAGGTTTTTTCCCCACTTTCTTAATGCCATGTTATGAGCAAACCAGGTTCATGTTATAATCAAAAAGGCAAATATGGAATATGGAAATTGTCACCTTAAGGCCACCATGAACATTAGAGCGCAAAACAACAATACAGACCTGATCAAATCTACAATAGCAGTTTCAGCGACAGATTTGTTCATAGACTACTGCACACGGACCATTTTGCTATTGTTTTCACTTCCCAAATATATTTCTAGTTTATTGAAAGAGCTTGCTCGACATCTTATCTGTTATACAGATTTCATACTCACCAAATAATATTGTGGAGAAACAAATGCTGTCTTGAAATCTCAGAGTATTTGTTGCCACCCTATAACAATATAAAATCATAATCACGGTTTAGAACTAAATCAATTTTGGATTATTGACTGAATAAAAGTTACTTTTTAGTGATGTTTCTCAAATGTTTTCTGTAAGATTTAATAAATATAAAACTAACTAAATAAAAACTCATTCTAATATATTAAAATAGTTTTGACTGTAAAATATTTTAAATATGTTTAATTTAATACATAATAACTTCATCTCAATTATTTCAATACATTTTATATTTAAGACTCAATAATCTGAAACTTCTGAAGAAAAGTTACTTTTGAGTGATTTTTCTAAAATGTTTTCTAAAATGTTTTCTATATCTACAATCTTCTAAATGTATATCTACATATATTTAAAGAATTTAAAGATAATATTGGAACAGCAGTTAAAAAAAAATTAAAATGAAGAAAAACAAAACAACAAGCTCCAACAGATCCCAAAATATTCTTACCTGAACAAATGGATCCAAATAGTAATTTCCCGTAATGCTACAACTACTACTAATGATCCTATATATTATTTTGTATTTATAGTTATTCGTAAGCATGTATTTAAATAAACATATTTCCTTATTCAGCTTCCTGAAATTTAAAGTCAATTCTAAAACAAAACTTTGGTATTGTTAAAATGTGAAATATCTGTCAGTTTCAGTGAGGTTACAGACTCTCGGACAAGTTTCGTCTGTTTCAGTCAATCATCTTCTCTCCGTGAAATGTGATTTACCTATATCTGTAGGGACACTGAGCGCTCCACCCATCTGTATGATAAGAAAACCAGTTAAAACCAGACATTTTCACTTCTCTATTTCTGTTCTTTTTGAAACACTGGCAATTAGTCACTTCATGAGCCATGTTGCAGCACACTTTCACACACTGATGAAATTCAGCGAAATCATCAACTTTATGTCAAGTTTATGTCAAGCAGTGTCTATATGTGATGGTGGCGTGGTGTGGTGTAGTGACCAAAGATCAGGCCTGGTAAGGTTACTGGTTTGAGCCCCATGAGGAACAATCACTGTGCCCTTGAGAAGACACTTAACCACTTATATTTTCAGAGGAACTTTACTGGAAAAAAAAGAAGAAAAGTTTCTGCTAAATTAATACAAATGAACAATATGTTCACACTTTTTGCATAAATTGACATGCTTGATTGAAAATTATGCAAAAGAAATTATACTTACCTTGTCTCCTTGATAAATACATACATTGATTTTTTTTTATTGTAAATAAATAAACAAAAAATAAGGTTACTTGACTTTTGAGAAAATTGGTGCCAAAATAGGTAATTGTGGTAACTGTACCACCAGTAACTGGTGTTACTACTGAGTAAGAGTAATAATTTGTGAAAAAAAATAAAAAAAGAATAAATAATTTTATATATATATATATATATATATATATATATATATATATATATATATATATATATATATATATATATATATATATATATATATATATATATATATATATATATATATATATATTTAACTCACACACACAAAATTGAACTGTTATTAATCAGTTTTGATCATTATAGATTTAAATGACATCTTTTATAAGAATTTTTTTTTAAATCTGTTAGTTTTAATTAAAAAAAAAATAATAATAATAATAAATCAACCCAACATTTAAAATGCTTTTTTAATAAAAAACAAACAAACAAACAAAAAACACCAATCATATTACTTTCCCTAATTTGAAACAAGTCTTTATGAATCCCAGCATTTAATACATGAAATATGGAGGAAAACCTATATTTACAATTTTCTGCATAAACTACTTGACCTTGACAACCTCTTTCAAGTAACAACTGTTTCAAGTAAATCCTTGTGTAATCTCCCAGTAAAAAGGAGTTTTATTTCTCAAGAATTGGAATTCTTGTTTAATTGTGTGTAATTGTGGGAGAGAAATTTATAGACAGTCATCCTCACAATGAACTTTTAGCCTGTCTTGAGTCTCTGAGTAATCTTATAAAACACTTACGTGAGATCCAGGGGACAACTAAGGGACATAAATAACAAACATTTTTACATTCAGGAAAAACTGTAAAATTTTTACATCTGAAAAACTGCAACATAGATTTTACATAAACCTCATGGGGATCAAAAGAAATATTGTCTCAGGTCCTGACAGTAAGGTCATCTTGCAGTGACAGATTAAATAAAGCCCAAATGTAGCCCTGGTATTGTTGAATGGACCATCATGGACTCACTTATTGCCATTCATGTTGAAAATGAAAACAGAGAGAAGTCAAGAAATGACAGCAGATCAAGATCAGCAAATTATGCCTAACTCAACATTTTAGGGAACATGTGCTTAACACTTACCAGCTTCAATCACCCCCATATAGTGATGTTTCATCATAATATTAACTGAAAACTAAATAATAAAAATCTAAGAGCTAATCCTTTCAATCAGATAGACTGAAAGTAAATATTAACATTAATTTGGGGGAAATTCTCTGAAAGCAGTAGGTCTGATTACTATATGAAATGGCTGTGTCAGAATGTTTTCTTGGACATAGTAGCTCAAATGCATTCAAGCGAATTTTTCCAATAATAAGCTACTTTCCCCCACAATTTACCCTTCGCAGGGAACTTGATTGACAGGTGATCTGACCAATCATTACGCCGAATCTGCCAATTTTTTAATAATCTACTTTAAGAGTAGATTAACATCAGTGCGCTTGAAAAATGTTGTGTGTTGACGTCTTTTCGCAGTTGAAACAAGATACCTTCTTATGTTCATTCATGTTTATTTCATGCTATATAGAGGAAGAGATGATCGCTTCATGTGCCGCTTGAACTGAGGCGCTACAGTGAACTGCCAAGACACATTAAAGAGCCACAAAATGGTATTTATTGTTTGAATTTCTTAAAAAACAATTACAAAATTTGAAAGCTGAGACTTTGTTTGATACCATAACTAACCGCGGAAAGATGTCAATACACACCATTTTTCAAGTTCAAGTCCACCGACGGTTATCTACTCTCCTGTCTGGTTTGTTTGTTAGACAAAAATGGCAGATTTGGTGTTATGATTGGTCAGATCGACTGTCAATCAAACTCCTTACGAAGGGTCAATTAGCAGTGTAGCTGTTTTTAATGTCGCACTGCAGTCTGCATCAATGCAGAGTGAGTTGAAGTAATATTGAAAATGCAAAGTCGGCAACACCGAAGCTCCAAAAGTATCAAAGAAAAATTTATTTATAAAAAATTTGCATAGAGTGTAACGTTTCTAGCACGCAGGCTCTTCATCAGACAATTGAACAACACTGATATGCCTCTATTTATACCACCAGGTGATCAAAAGGTCACATGACCTAACACAATATAACCATCATCATAATAATAATGATAATAATGAATAAACCAAAATAACCTCAGTCAAAAAAAAAAAAAAAAGTTGAAGTAATGAAATGCTCTTTTGTATACAGTGCTGGAAAGTTCGATTCATTCCAGTGAATCGGTTCGTCCTATACGGTCCTCTTTCTCTCTCGCTGGAAAGTAGGCTTACAATTGCTCGTCCGAAATGGCCCATGCTCTCATACTCTATATGCAGTCTGATTCATTCTCTTGAATTGTTTTTGTTTTAACTATTCGAGTCGCATCAGATCATTTTTTTAATTAATATTAATCAGATTTATGAATAAATTAAGCATTATTCTAATATTTACATTTAGCCTATTTAATGTAAATGTAGGATATTTATTCAAGTTTGACATTGTCACTAAATCATGAGTAGCTAGACTGACAAGTTACAGGTTCAAAGTAACTTCTCCAACACATGGTTCTTTGACATTTGCAGTCAAAAATGGATGAAGACACCTCTCATTTGACCAATTAAAATCCTCGTAGCCCATTCACAGTGACCTAGAGACACATATAACCTCCATGGAAAATGATGTGATTGTCTCAACATTTTGACTCCACTTGAGCAGGACAAAGCACTTTTTCAGTTATGATATTAAAGATGATCTGGGTGACCTATAAATGGATGGTGAGGTCAAGGAAATTGTTAGCACAAAATTTGTGTATTTTCATGTGGTGTTTGTGTGTTTTTTCACTATATCTGCACTGTACAACACCACTTCATAGAACCTCAAGAAAAATCTCCTGTTTTCCCATTTTCTCCCATAATTATGGTTTTTGCGGAGAATGTAGGAAATAGCTGTGGTGTAACTGTACATGATAACTGGATAAAGTTCAGACGTGCATGGTACTTCTTTACACTTGCAGACAGTTGCTTTTTAATTTATTCATCTGGCAGATACGTTTATCCAAATCATTTCTTTGCTTTTGTATCACAATCAGACATTTATATTAAAATTAATACTACAGAAATATCACATCTAGATATTTTTGAAACAGTACAATTGTACAAAGCAAAACCAGCATAACATATTGTAATGATTATGGGCTTGAACTGCATCTTGAATGCTTTGGATTACATAGGATATTTTTACTAACCGAAGTTGCAAAATGCAAACTCAAACATTGAGTTTATGTGTTTTCGAAAAGCACTGTCTATGAAAAGTGTTTCATCACATATTCTCATGATCAGTGGGACGTGACCATTTCTTGGTTTCATGTATTGCAACATTTTGAGTCAAAGCTGGACAATGTAAAGGGTGGTGTGATGTCATTTTTATTTTAATTTTTTTGTGGGTGGACACTAAATGAAAGCTTCACTTATAAAAAATGACAAAACTTGTTGAAGGTCAGATCTCGAAAGACTGAAAGCCCGGATATCATCTTTTCACCTGCAAATAAATAAAGAGCTAGTGTCACTGGACCTGTCATCATATAATAGGTAGGTTAACCTTAAATATGGAATTACTTAAACTATTTTGTTTATTGAGTACTGGAATTATTTTTATGACACAACGATTTGCTTTTAGCTCATTTATGTCAAATATTTTAATTATGCTGATGTTATGCCATTTTTTGTATCATACTACTAGTGAAACCCATACATTTTCTCATTTGCTTTTACTCTTACCTCAATTTTACATTTTAACATGTATGAAATTAACAACAACAACAAAAAAACAGTATATCTTCACAGATTAAATTGAGATACTCTCTCTCTCTCTCTCTCTCTCTCTCTATACAGTATATATCAATGTAACATCCTTGCTGAATTAAAATATAAATTTCTTTCAAAAAAAGAAAGAAAATTTTTACTGTCTCTACACTTTTGAATGGAGGTATATATTGTTACCACTGTAAAAAAAAAAAAAAAAGAGTTGAGCCAACTTAAAATTTTAAGGCAACCAGCTTCAGCAGATTTTTAAGTTTCCTCAACTTGTCGTTTTAAGTTTATACAACAAAAATTTGACAATCTCCCACAAAAATAATTTGAGCAAACTCAAAAATCTGCTGAAGCTGGTAAAATCTTTTTTTTTTTTTGTTCGCTCAACTTTTCTTTTCTTTTTTTACAGTGCAGAAGATTTATATTTTAAATAAAAGCTGTGCTTTTTCATTTTTTATTCATCAAATCCTTAAATAGAGTCGCATTGTGAGCAGGACAATTAGAATGATTTCTGAAGGATCATGTACCACTGAAAACTGGAGTAATGACTGATGAAAATTTTATATATATATATATATATATAAGTAATTAAAACATTTACATATATAATAAATATTAAGAAAATAAATATTTATATAGTGATTGTTATTTGTCTGTTATTTGTTGTAGTTTTCTTCAAAAGTCTTCTCATTTCCAGGTCAGCATGGGTGACTGGGGATTCCTCTCCAAGCTTTTAGACAAAGTGCAGTCTCACTCAACCAATATTGGGAAAGTGTGGCTGACGGTTCTTCTGATCTTCAGAATAATGGTTCTTGGAGCAGGACTGGATAAAGTCTGGGGAGATGAACAGTCCAATATGGTCTGCAACATCAACACACCTGGTTGCTTGAACGCGTGCTACGACCACGTCTTCCCCATTTCCCACATGCGGCTCTGGGTCCTCCAAATCATCTTTGTGGCCACACCAAATCTGGTCTACCTCGGCTACGTTCTGCACATCATCCACAAGGAAAACAAACAGAGGCAGCATTTACAAAACCAGGCAGAGAAACGTGGGGTAAAACTGCCCAAATACACTGATGACAATGGGAAGATTTATTACAAAGGGAGCCTGCTTTGTTGCTATATGTTGAGTCTCATTGTGACCATTTTGTTTGAAGCAGGGTTCATTGTAGCCCAGTACTATTTAATCGGCCTTTGGATGCCCACACAGCTAGAATGTAAGGTAGATCCTTGCCCAGCAGTTGGTTTGCATTGTTTTACATCCCGCCCAACTGAAAAGAGCATCTTCATTATCTTCATGCTCACTGTGGCGTGTGTGTCTCTAGCTTTAAATTTAGGAGAGATATTCTATCTGATGGGTCGTAGAGGCGAACACAAGAGGAGGACATCAGCAGTGGTTGAAATGCAGAAATTAACCCCCACTGAGACATTTTGCTGAATGAAACTGTCTGAAATGACATCATATTTCCCTGTTTCTACTAACTTTGTAAAGTCAGCACTTTTTACTTGTTTAATAAACCATACTTTTATTGGTTTAAGGAAACAGCTGATGCATTTTCTCTAATCCAATTTTAACTAGTGTTTACATCTACTTTAAAAACGATGCATAAGTTTATAACTATAATACCAGGGGTTGTAGCAGTTATTATAAACCCGCACATTCACAAATCTCCACACATTCTGAGAGACTTTATTACTTTTCAAAGCCCCCTGGATGTCTTCAGTCCTACTGTAACTGCAGGGTGATACCTTTTCAAAAGGTAGGCTACACCTTTTTACACCATATTATGGTATAAAATTCCATATTCTACCATATTTATCCATAAACAGTGTGTTAAATGTTCATATTAGTACCTAAATGGTACGTCTTAGTACCTAATTGGTGCAAAGTACAAAAGTACAAAATCTGTACCGCCCTGTGACGGATTTTGTACTTTTTTTTTTTCTGAGAGTGCATTGAATTGTGAACATATTTACTGTTAACATGTCATGTGTGCAAATATAAATATACATAAAAACATCAACCAAGCGTGTTGTTTATAGAAATGACTTTTCCAAATATTAGACGCTTCTAAATATTGCAAGTTGGGTAAATTGTCCTATATTAACCAGGAAAAATCTTGGAGATTTGCATTGCTGGGCATATCTTTCCACCACAGGAGGGCGTATGAGGATTACAAATATTTTAAAACCCAGGCAACTCGAACACCAGTGCATTTTCAATGCATAAAATAACACTTCAGACAGATTAATACAATATTTATAGCCGTGAAATACTGCTGTGCTTAGAAAACAAAGAAAAAAAAAAGTTCCCCCCCCCCCCCCAATGTTTAAAAACATTTAAAACATTTTAATATATATATATAGAAAGGTCGTCTCAACATTAATATGGGGTTCTTTCTTCCATAGACCACCAAGGGAAATAAATATTAGGCAAGTAACAAGACTCCTAAGAAACAGCGTTGGCTTTACTAATTTCAAATGTGGTGTGACACGCCAGACGCCATATTTGAATACTTGTGAGTTAAAAAATATTAAATTAGAACAAATTAGATTCCAACAGCACGAGATGTGTGAAGTACTAAGATGATACCTTGATCGTAGTTTGGGTAGTTTTGGAACAACGTGAGGGTGAGTAAATGATGCAATTGATATGTTTGGATGCTCCTTTAATTCTTTGCTGAATTTAATGAAACTAACAATTCCTGATATAGGCGTACATGTCTACCCACACATCATAAACTGAGCAATACTTTAATATACTTTAACAAGAAAAAGCATAGTAACATTATTTACAAAGGTTTTAACACATTAACAAATAAAAACAGTTCATGGTTAAAGCACAATGTGTAAGTGCTAAAATTAGCATGAGCTATGCTTTTATGAAACAAGTAATGTCATATACTAACACTGCTCTTATATAGTTACATATGGTTTGCTTTAACCAAAGAGAGAGCAAAGAACGTATATGCAGTGTTACATTATGAACTATTGTCTAAATGTTTTATGACAATTCTACTGTAAAACAATTAGAGCATCACAAAAGTTTATAAGAAGAAATAAGTGATAAGTCACATGACACGACATTACCTTAATAAAGGTTAAAAGTTAAATAAAGTCCATATAAAATTACCTGAAATGCCCTGCGGCGCCATGCAGATGTTCATCAACATAGTGCAAACATTGTTCAAAATACATATAATCATTTCACAGCAAAACAAAAACTGTGCAAAACAAAATGATCACAGTGAATTTGAATACCCAGATCCTACATTCATTTAGCTATGGACAAGCTTTCAACATCATCTTGATCTTTTCAGCCTTAAGTTTAGGTAGACTTTGAAGTTCCTTTAATGTACATATTGGATCCGTTTAATCCTTGCGAGAACGTGCTCATCTGTGTGCCACGATGTCTCTTTGACCTGCGGCATATCAGGTAGAGCATCTCAATAACGTTCAGAAGCAGAGAGATACACGACATCACCAGCATGAAGAGGATAAAGATGGTTTTCTCTGTGGGACGAGACATGTAACACTCAACCGTATGAGGGCAAGGAGATTGGGAGCATTCTATCTTAGGGATCATTATGAAACCGTAAATATAATACTGGCCTGCGATAAACGCAGCCTCAAGCAAGATCTTCACAAACAGGCTGGCTAGGTAACTACCTAACAATTGACCCTTGATTATAACTTTGCCGTGATCGTCAGTGTATTTGGGTTGTTTGAGACCTTGCTTTTCCTCATGGCTTTCAGTCTGCTTTTTCAGTTTCTTTTCTTTGTGGAGGATATGTAGAACGTGGCCGAAGTATAGAAGCGTTGGCGTGGACACAAAGATGATCTGCAGTACCCAGAAGCGAATATGAGAGATTGGAAAGGTGTGATCGTAACACACGTTTTTACAACCAGGTTGCTTAGTGTTGCAGATCATTTTTGATTGTTCGTCGCTCCACACCTTTTCAGCCCCGGCTCCGAGAACCATTATCCTGAAGACGAAGAGGACAGTGAGCCACACCTTCCCAATGACCGTGGAGTGAGACTGCACTTTGTCCAGCAGCTTGGAGAGAAAGCCCCACTCTCCCATGCTTGTGCCTTTAGTATCTTCTCTGCCTGGAAAACTAGGGGAGAAAGACAGCATTTTGAGTGGCTGGGTTTTGATCTTTTTAAAAATTAATTTTCCCTAAAAATGGATTTTTTATTTATTCACCATCAAACCTCATATGCAGTGCAAAAAATGCAAAAAAAAAAAATTATTATGCCGTATGCTTGACTTGTTTTCCAGTACAAAGATTTAAACTTTCTAAAATTTAAACAAGAAAAGCAAAATGACTTAAGATATTAATTCTTATATTCTAGAAAATAAAATTAAGTGAGTTTATGCTTAAAAGAAGAAAAAAATATTGTCAATGGGGTAAGCAAAAATAATGATTTTTTTTTCTTCTTTTTTTTTGAATTTTGATTCATTTTCAAACAAATAAAGTAAATATATAGATTTAAGAATTTTTTGATATTTGTAATGGAAAACAAGACAAAAATACTAAGAAAGAAATACATATTTTGCAGTGTGCTATCATTTTTCAGTGAATTCAACTCCAAAAAGGAGGAAAAAAAACCATTTAATATATATATATATAGATCCATCCCGTATATATCATTATTAAATGATAATGTTAAAATAATGCATGAAATAACACTTGTGATTAATGTTGTGCTTAGAAACAAGTTTATATATATATATATATATATATATATATATATATATATATATATATATAATTTTTGTAGGCTAAAAATTGAAATGTTTTCTCAACACTGCTATTTTCCATAGGTGAAATTTGAGTGATTATTCAATGACCAATGCTTGCTGATTGAAATCAATTATGTCATAAACTCATTAAAGTCATAAATATTTTTGAATCTGCACACGGCTCACAGAGTTTCATATTAAGGGCAAGATTATCATAGAATAATTAGATAATTACATAAACAAAAAAAAGAAGAAAAAAAAAAAGAAAACTTAACCAGAGTACTTTTGTGGACTGTGACAACAATCTGATGTTCAGAAGATAAGAGCGTTCAAGATGGGGTGTTGAAATCTTAAATCACATTATGCAAACAAAATATGAATTTGAATTGAACATCAAAGCATTTACTTTTGGAAAGAAATTATGAGTTGCACTTCAGTTGACAAAACCAAAACACAGCATTGATTGCTGTCCATATTAATCCTCAAGGGATCTTTGACGACAAACAATTCTAGGCATCAAAGTAATTACATTTGTGTTTTAAGGACAAAAAAAAAAAAGAAAAGAATATGCAACTAATTAGCAAGTAAATGTTTCAACATCAGCCCTCAAAATACACGTTTTAACAATATGAATGACTGACTTTTTCAATCTAGAATTCAGTTTGAAAGAGTGAATGGTTAACATTCAGCAATCACCGAAATCCGTCTTGTATATCAGTGCAATTTAACAGTATTAGATTATGTTCAGTTTTGGTACCTGTTTAAAAAACTTAAGTAAACTTAACAATACACAATATCACATATAAAAATAAACTATGTAAAACGTATATTTTTACCTGTGACAACTTGCGTCTCAGTGTGGGGCAGATTGACTGTGTTGCTCAATGATTAAATGGCATGTCAGGTGTAAAGACTGAACTTCAGTGCACTGGATTTCACAATGTTTTTGGCTGCCACCTTCCTCTTGACGTTGGATTAAAGTTCCATGGCCATATTTGGGATAACAGGATAAAATTGAGCCCAAAGTTAATTATTAATCATGTTAGAGAATCTAAGAGAGGTACATACATGTGAGACAAGATCCCTGTACCTTTGTATTCTCACGTACTCATGCGTATAAATAGATAAATATACAAGTGCAGTTCATTCACAAGAGCTTGATTTGTCCTCATTGTGATTCATAACATTACTGAAATTTCTGAACACAATGAAAACTGTGAAGTAAAAGCACTCTGTTTTTAATGTTTCATCATGACAGAAAAGAACAGAATAAATATTCCCTTGGCATTCACAAGAGAAGGAGCTTTTATAACATAATTAATCCTTGAATTTTAGTGCTTTAGGGTATTAATCTTCTGAGCTGTAGTTATTCTATGCTGGAGAACAGTGATAAAAATCAGCAGCATAGACTTATTTGAGATATGCGAGTACAGCATATATCAACATAAAGATAATGCAACTTGCAGTGCAATACAAAGAGAAGAACTCAAATAATGCCTTTTATGTGCATTTATATATGATTTTATACATGATTCTTATATAAAAGCACCAGGACTGCATTCATTGTTTGAATTTGTAGAAATGTTAAAACAGACTATGTCTTTAAAGTAAAGAGCAATTACAAAGACAGTTATTAGATTTTCTAATAACAATCTTTAATTATTCCAGTTATATAATTTTGAAATTATTAATTAATTCTTAAATATTGTTATTTTCCACCACAAGGTTTTTAAACGGGAGAAGATATTTTGCAAAAAAGACAAAAAAAAGAAAAGTCTGTTGATTTTTAAAAGTTTTATTCCAAAGAAGGATATTGTCATTATGCTCTCTAAACATCACTGACACCAGTTTACATTCAGAATACACATTACTATAAATTTATTTCTTTGTAACGGAAAATATGGCCAAATAAAATGACAACATCACACAAATAAGACATGCAGAAAGTGCATCTTAATACATATATTTACACACAATATATACAATCATATAACAGTAAGTATATCAAAACTATCCAATTAAAAGCCAAACATGCATTGTACACAAAATGATCATAAAAGAATTAAATAACACACTCCGTTTGAGGAGTATCATACTAATACTTTCTTTTTCAAGTGTCTAAATACTGGACCATAAGCTAAGGGCTACGGAAATTAAATCGTAGATATGTTTCTCTAAAAACTTGGCAGATTGGGGAAATTTCTGAGGTAAAGTCTAAATCTAATGGTCTTCCATCAATTGTTTTTCTTCTTTCGCCCCATCCAGGCTTCCTCCAAGACTCTGCCCGCTCTCATACTGCTTGTTCATTTTGTTTTGTTTCAGCGCGTCCTCAGAGGTCATCCAGGATGCTGGCAAAGTTGCGGGGTTTTCAGCTGAAGTGATATTATGTGTCTGTCTCTTTCTGCATCCGACCCTGGTGCACAGCAGGTAAAACACCTCTATGACATTCAGTACCAGAGACACACAGGCTACCACTAGCATAAAGATGATGAAGATGGTCTTCTCTGTTGGTCGGGACATGAAACATTCTACAGTGTAAGGGCAAGGGGATTGGGAACATGAAAACTTGGCGATCATTATAAAGCCATATAAATAATACTGTCCAACAATGAACGCAATCTCCAAGATGATTTTAAAAAATAGCTGGGTTAGATAGCTGCCAAGCAGGTTTCCTTTAATTTTGACGTGACCACTTTCATCTGTGTATTTGGGGGCCTTCAACTTGTGGCCCTCGCCAAGAGTTTGTATCTTCTCCCTGAGTTTGTTCTCTTGGTGAATCACCTGCACCGCATGGCCCAGGTACACCAAAGTTGGAGTGGATACAAATATGATCTGCAAGACCCAGAAGCGGATATGAGAGATGGGGAACTGCCAGTCGTAGCACACATTCTCGCAACCAGGTTGCATCGTGTTGCAAACCAAATTAGACTGTTCATCACCCCAAACGCTCTCTGCCGCTGCTCCCAGCACCAGGATCCTGAAGATGAAAAGGACACTCATCCATATCTTGCCGATGACGGTGGAGTGAGACTGAACTTTATCTAATAACGCAGAGAGAAATCCCCAGTCTCCCATGTTTGCTGATGCTCAGACTTTCCTATAAAAAGAAAGAAAAGGAAGATGAAACACAAAGTCCACTTTAGGTGTAACTTAATCAATAAGCCTTTAAATGATGGTCTTCATTAATGGTATACTCTTAATAGATTAATATACTTAATAATTAATAACTCCTTCAAGCAAGTTCAGTTACTGTGCCCATAAAGAAAAGCTAAACATGAAAAAAATGTTATACAGGTAAAAGGTTTTATTAATAAATACGTTAAAAAAAACGTAAAGTGGTGTTATTAATAAATTGATAAAGTATATATTTTATGAAACTATATAAAATGCGTTAATGATTGTAATACATTAACATATGGTGCAGGAAAAAAAATAAAACTAAATGTATAACAAATTGAATTTACGGAGGATTTTACTGGATCACAGGGAAATAACTTAACTATTTCAGAATCTTATTCATTGACAAAACATCAGTGGCTACTGGTAAATCTAAAATACATTGATTTACAGTAAATGCATGTTAAAATCATCCTCTAAAACTTTACTCTATCTTTAAAACATTTACTGCAATGTGTTTAAAGAGCAATTATTTAATTAGATATTAGTTATTAAGCACTTAGCCTGATTAGTCGGATTCTTTTTATTTAATTCATTCTTAAATTCTGTCTTTTTACACCACAAGGCAAACAGCTTTTGTATATGCTACCTAAAACAATGTATACTTGAACAAAAATATACAAACAATGTAATATTGATTTCACACGTACCTTTAGTAAGTTATACCTCTTCCTATTAGAATCTAAGCCGCATACCAAGTGATAGCTGAGAATAGTTGAACCTTGATTTTTGGGCTTTGCTAAGATTTCGTAACAGCTGGAAGTGGCCTGCTGTCACGTTGTCCAACGGTAAAAGAACAAGATCTTGAATGCAAGTACACGGGAGTGCCACATTAATGATTGAAAGGCTTGAATAATAATATGTAATACTTAAGTCTCTAACCCACATTTTACTGTATTCTAATTAAAACGGTGTCTATTCATTATGTATATATTTTTAAAGTACTTTAATACTTCTATTCAGCAAGGATGCATTGAATTGATCCAAAGTTACACTAAAGACATTATATAATGTTACAAAAGAGTAATATTTCAAATAAATGCTGTTCTTTTGAACTTTCTATTTATCAAAGAATCCTGAAAAAAAAATCATGATTTCCACAAACATGTTAAGCAGCACAACTGTTTTCAACATTGATAGTAATCAGAAAAGTTTTTTGAGAACCAAAGCAGCATATTAGAATGATTTCTGAAGGATCGTGTGACACTGAAGACTAGAGTAATGGCTACCTAATATTCAGGAATAAATTGCATTTTAAAATGTCAAAATAGAAAACTGACTTATTTTATTTATCAAACTTGTTGATCAAAAAAATTCAGCCTTTTTTTTTTAGCCTTAAAATATATATTTTTTCCCTAAATACAGAAACTGAGCAGAAATAAATGAAAAAAACGAACAATGCCAAAAACACAGTTTACATGACACAGTTTGAAGCTTTACTTTTATTGAACCTTTCTACAGAGTACAATTTCAGACTCAAATGAGAAAAAAACAAACAAAAACAGATAAGAATTTTCAGCAATACATTATTGATTTGTTAAACAGAGAGAGAGGCATAGTGTGCTTGAAGTTGGGGGGTCTCGACCATGCACGAGTCACTTGGATCAGTGGCTGTTTGCTCAAGCTGACCATGTGAAAGCCTTTGTGTACAGAGACCTGATCAGATATGGACCTCTTGCATGTCAACACTCTGGTTCTCTGAAGCCACGCTTTTGGTTGCCTCATTGCCAAGTTCCCTCCTCTGAAGCTCCACCTCACGATTCATCCAGTTCTGAATCACCTGATCTGTAGTTTTGAAGTCCTTCCTGGTCACAACGGGGGTCACGGGAGTGATGGTGTAGTCCTTTTTGCGACTGAGACACTCGTTGATCTTCTTGACGTAAAGGTATAAGATCTCAATCACATTTAGGAGTAGAGAGACGCAGGCCACCACCAGCATGAACCAAATGAAGATGGTTTTCTCAGTAGGCCTTGACAAGAAACAGTCCACCTTGTGAGGACACGGAAAACGGGCACAGACATATTGGGCCCGAAGAGTGAAGCCATAAAGGTAGTACTGGCCTATAATGAAACCCACCTCTAAAAGTATCTTGCAATGCAAACTCAGAATGTAGCTTCTCAAGAGACGCCCCCGAAGATTGACCTTCCCATTGTCCCTGCTGTACTTGGGAAATTTGTAGCCTTTCTTGAGGAACAGATTGATTTGCTCATTCTGAAGCTCTTTCTTCAACATCTCTCTCACTTTCTTTTCGGCATGGGTGACGTGGACAACGTGGCCCAGGTAGGCCAGAGTAGGTGTGGACACCGAGATGATCTGCAGTACCCAGAAGCGGATGTGTGAGATGGGGAACGCCTGGTCGTAGCAGACGTTCTCACACCCCGGCTGCTCTGAGTTGCAGATGAAGTCCGACTGCTCGTCGCCCCACACTCTTTCGGCCCCGGCGCCGAGGACTAGAATCCTAAACACAAACAGGACGGTGAGCCAGATTTTTCCCACCACCGTTGAGTGTGCCTGGACTCTATCCAGCAGTCTTCCGAGAAAGTCCCAATCACCCATCTTGAAAGTTAATTGAATTCCTGAAAGAAAAGACATTATCGTTAATTGGACAGAGCAGTTCGGCTGCAATTTATATGCAGTGATGCTCATAATTTGTTTTCACATTTCATGCAAGCACTTTTTATGGATTCAGAAAATACTGTGTTTATCGTCGAGTCAGGAGACAAACCAGGTTCTTTTCCATGACGTACATGGGATCCAAGGTTTTTGTGCTGAAAACCCAAAACATTGATAGTGATAGTAGCAATACTCTATTCAGTCTTCAACTCAGCTTGGTGCTTTTTTGTATTATGCATAAGAATTAATTTTTAAATACTTTGGGACATACATTTCAGACCATAATGCTTTTTCTTTTCTTTTTCTTTTTTTTGGAGGTGAAACGTTTTATTTATCTATTTATTTTTCCACTAAAATGGTGTTGTTGATAATACAATTTGTAAAGAAAAACTATATTAAATTAGACAATGCAAAACAGAAGCATTCACACAAGTGGGTACAAAATATCAGTACGGGGGTTTAAGATTAGTTATTTGGATTAAAGAATTAAGGTAATGGGTCTGGAGGTTAAATTGAACGTGCATTTTCTTCTTTTTTTTTAAACCATTTTTGGCATTTAGAAATTAATAAGTTAACAAGACTCTTTCATGTTAGTGAAATAAGTCTTATAGTAACCAAGGCTGAATTTATTTGGTCAAATATGCATTAAAACAGTAATAATGTGAAAAATGACTTTTCTAGATTTATATATTTTATCATTTATTTTTATATATTTAATCAAAGATGAATATTCAGCATCATTAAGTCTCACATGATCCTTCAGAAACCATTATAATATGCTGATTTGCTGCTCAAGAAACATTATTATCCATGTTGAAAACAGTAAATTTTTTCAGGATTCAGAAATAGAAATTTATTTGTAACATTATAAATGACTATTCATTCAAAAATCCTGACCCAAACTTTTGAACAATAGTGGAAATAAAGAGAGAATATCATATATAGGCATCAGTGATAAATAAATAACTATTCTTTTCGCTTACCAAGTTTAAGAAGACAGAGATAAAGTTTCACCCGCTCAGTGAGGGCTCCAGGGAGATGTGTATAACAGGTTTTTCCTAACCTTCCTCTTCATATTGAAGAGGCAGCTTCTGAAACAAAACAAAGATTATGACATTGCCAGTGTGTATACTCCCATCAGTTTTCAGCCTTGACATCTGGAATCGGAAGATTTAGTCAAAATATGTTCAAATGGGTTTCGTATGCAAGTTTATATGACATGCATTATATAATAGCTCATTTTATACGTATGTTGTACTTTACATCTCTGCTCTACTCCAATCCACATATTTAAAATATTTGAAGAGTTGGATGCAAAAGCCTCTAAGTACCGTTTGAAATTTTGTTCTAAAATTAGCATTTTTATCAGGCTCCTATATTTATGTTCAGTTATTTCACTTTGATTGCATAGAAAAGAACCTATACATTGCCATTAAAGTGAAATTACTGAACCTAAACATAGGAGCGTGAGAAAAATGCTCATTTAAGATGAAAATTTCAGATGGCACTTGGAGGCTTTTGCATCTGAACTCTTCATTTGTTTTCAAAAAGGTTTCCGAAGCATACTCCATTGCTCACCAGTCTGTCCTGCCCCAAGCTCAGGCCACTGGTTGCCAGTTGGGTGTATATAGCTGCAAAAAGTAATTTTTAGATTTAAAATTGATACACCTTTAATTCCGTCTATTTCTAAAATAATTTTATTCTCCATACTGTACTTCAGTTTTTACTATTGGAAGAATACGTGCTGAAAACCATCCTATTCATGGTAAAGGTAATGGTAGTTGTTACTTATGACTTTTTTTTATGACCATTGAGAGTGTGCTGACCAGCTGCATTACTGTCTAGTATGGGAACTGCAGTGCTGCTGACTGCAAGACCCTACAGCGGACAGTGAACACAGCCGCAAAGATCATCGGTGCCCCTCTCCCCTCCATCCTGGACATTTTCCTTGTACGATGCTCCAGTAAAGCTACCAGTATTGTGAAGGACCCATCCATTGCTCCCAACAGTCTCTTCCCGCTCTTGCCAGCTCTGTCATCAGGAAGACAGTACCGGAGCAGCAGAGCCCGCTCTGCAAGACTGCTCAACAGCTTTTTCCCCAGGCTGTGAGAGCCCTCAACACCAATCACCCCACCCCTCTTTGAAACCTCATCCTAAACCCTACCTACATGAACAACTCACCCCTCACCCCCAAACTCACCACACCACATGCACCACATAAAAACTGTTAAAAAAAAAAAAAAATCCTTACATTGTGCAATTCTGAGTGTGCTACACACAGGTGAGTAGGCTGGATAAACCACCTGTAGTAACACAGTTTTTTTCTCTCTATATGCACCAGACACTTTTATAAACACTCCCTGCTACAAAGACTCAATAAGATAATGCAAATGTTTACTTGCGCATGCACCACAAATCATATTGCACTATACGCTACTTACCCTGAAATACCTCTTTTGCACAATATCATGTATAGTATTTATGTAAAGTACTTGTATAGTGTGTCTTAGATTATGTGTATGTATATTCAACCATTATAGTATATGTATAGTTAATTACAGCTTTCGGTTAGCTATGTACTGTATAGGTTCAAAATAGTTTTTTACTTCAATTGTTGTATTTTTAAATTGGTTTAATAATGCAGCACTGTGGTCCTGCGAGACATGACATTTCATTTCACTCTGTGCAAGCGTAGCAGAATGACAATAAAGCTTTACTTGACTTGACTTATGTTAATATGGGTGAGATTACTTGAGTAAAGTGCATTATGTGTTCTTGGCAGCAGAGACACAACATTTGACTTTATCTACACTTTCAAAGATAATACTGGCTGTCAGCATGACTGGAGTTTATACAATGGATTGTATAAACTCTAATCATGCTGACAGCATATATAAATCTTGGACCTTTTATCTATTACAAAATAATTTAACAACACTGAAAATCAAACTTTCATGCAGTATTAAAATACATTTCAGTGAATGAAGACTGTATATCAGAATCTTTAAATAAAAAAAGTCTTTTTATAAACATTGGAGTTTTTTATTGATAATTTCATAGCTGCAACAACCAAACACTGGCTATACAATGATGCAATGAAGATCTACTGTATTACTGCTGAGTATAGCCAGTATACTCAAAAACACTTCTAAATATACTGCAAAATGCATAAAGAATGGATTAAAGAAAAAAGTAGTAAATAAACATTATAGATTTGTCACCATATTCCAACCATTCAAACCACTTGTATAATTGTGCAAACAAATATACTGAAAAACTGAGGCATTTCACTCAGAGCTCAGTATTAGGGCTAAAGGGACAAGGGGAGTAGATGGTTTTCAGTTTAAATACTTTCATCACTCTAAATTTGGTCAAATATATTATTATTCTAAGTTTGGTCAAAATAAACTCTGCAACATCAATTTCAAAAACTAGGTATTTCACATGGAGGGGAAACATCCCTGTCAGGTGGCCCTTGTGAATACACGTGATCCCAGCATCCATAGCCACTCTGGCATGCACTGCACCATTCGAAACTAGAAAAAGAAAAGCATAGCAATACTAAATACACACATACCTTGTTTTATTTATATATATATTACAAAAAAGGCTACAAAGATTGATTGACTACCTGTATGGTGTGAGGCCAGTATCCCGTGGTTCGGTGAGAGATGCCCAGAGTTGAAAGAGCATGGCTGGCATACACTTGTGGGCTTGGCACCAGCCAGCCAGCAGGACTGTAACCCTCAGGTTCTTGAGATGAGACTCTAAAAGGGAGCAAACTCTGCACAAAGACTCCTCGATGACCATATTCATAGTGCAGAGAGCGACTGAAGTTATCAAGAAAAGCCTGTGGGTCATTTAAACCGCGAGAGAATCAGAAGACAAATTAAAACACTATACAGTACATACAGTAGAGTACTACATGGATGACATTTTTGTAGGCCAAAACCCCAAAACAGTTTAAATTTTGCAATATACATATACATATATATATATATATATTGTGTATATTGAGTAAATGTTTAAATGGATAAGTGATTGATGATTTTAAATGGTGAGATCTGTGTTTAATATAAGCTCGAGACATTTTATTGGCTAAATGGGCTCCACAGGATGTCAGACATTAAACTCATCTACTCATTAGTCCACCTTTACAGTCTAACTGTGTTTATAGTCCCACTCCTTCAAACTCTTCTAACTCAAACTTTCAGAGAAAAGAGTTGTTGGATACTTAAAGGGGGTGATGTGTCGAAGTTCTGTAGATTAACTTCTGTCAACTGTATTTCTGGGCTTCATAATTCATAAAAGTGAAGATTATCAAGATTAACTAAACGTGAAGAATCGTAAACCTTTTTGGTCACAGAGCTTACTTTCTGCAATAATCCAAAATCCAACCCTATTGGGTTGTTGTCGAGAGAACTATGGTTATGCTCACTTCCCAATTGGTCTACAAAAATACATCATCACAGCAGCACTCTCATGGATGGGAAAGGAGTAGAGATCTGACCGTAGATGCAGAAAGAGCAGCCTTTCTGGAAGTCGGACACAAGCAGCGCCCAGCAGAAATGTTGACCACTGCTCCCTTTCCCCTGTCCACCATATTGGGCAGTGCCAGCCGGGTAACAAGAGTGGCAGCTACTATATTTCTATTGATAGCGTCCCACACTACAGATTCAGAGAGGTCCGTAAAGCCTTGAGAAGGGTCCAGAGACCCATCCAGACCGTTAACAATGAATCCAATATCTTTACCGCTGATGGCATCTTTAATAGGTTTGCAGGCCGAGGGGCCCTGACTGAAATCAGCTTCAATTAAAATGGTCTCTACCCCACAAGTGTCTGAAATGGCTTTGGCAGTGTCAGCTAAGTTACTGATGTTACTGCTGATCAGAATCACACAGATGCCATGTTTGGCCAGTTCCTCTGCATATGCTTTTGCTATTGCCTCAGAAGCACCTATTGGAAAAAAGGAAAAAGGGACATTTTTTGTCTGGCAAATATCAGTTTGCAGTATTATAACATATATTAAGGTTCAATGCATGAATTAGATAATCAAACATGATGATTATTCACTTTTAAACCTACCACATACAAGAGCCCATTGTCCATACTGCTGACTAAGATCTCTATGGGACACAAGCCGAGGAATAAAATGAAGCCTTATCAGGCTATAGCAGTCCCTCATAAATATCACAGCCTTGCTGGCTGTGTAGCACGCACCCACGAGCGCCAGCGTTTCCACATAACAACTGCACGATCTAGCAATTTCTCTATACAAAAGCTGGAAGCTGTCAACTGCGGCCATTATAAGCTGAAATCCGTAAAATGATTTACTCTAAATGAGCTGCCAATGAAAAAATTATAATCTTTTATATTCAACAAGTTAGTTTACACTCAGCTAGCTTGGCTACATTTGTTAATACGACTACTATTTCACCAGATTCTCCTCTTCGGTTTTGTCACAACATGCGAATCAGGAAGCCCGGAACATTTAAAAGTCACGTGATACACTCGCGTCACGTGATCAACACTGGCGTCTTCAGTCAGCGTCAAACACATGCAAACATCACGTTTATTCGTATTTCTGCGGTTTTATCGTATTTATTTTTGCGGTATTCGCTAACGTAAACGTTTAGACACCCTATATATTCCTACGGTTGTGCCATGAAGGTTATTTTTGGAAATAACGGGTGTTTTATTGCGGATGATTCAGCGCATCTGGGCTTGTTTCCATAGAAACGGGTAGTGCTAACGGATGCTAAGCTGCTTTATACACAGCTCTGTGCTTTATGAAACGACTGATTATGAAAGATTTCTAATGTTATTGAAGCGACGTAGCTCATCTGTTTGGACATGATGTGAAATTATTGCAGGTAATGTTTAAAATTGTGAACTGTATGTGTAATGAGAAAATGTAAGCTTAATACCAACACTTGAATTCTGAACATTTCAAATTTAAGTACTTGCATAATATTTAATTACATAGCTAGCGTGTGATGCATTACTACGATGTAGGAATGGGATATGATTTAGCCTAAATGTTATTATTAGTGTATCTATGTTTAATATTTTTAGGGATATTAATTAGCCTTGTGTATAGTGTAGATGAACCAATCTTATTTGAGCACACTTGACATGATTCTATGTTTCTTATGATTTGGAAATGCCTCTGATGTTTGAAATTAGTTTTATAGACAAATACAATTTGTGGCTACATATTAGTTTAAATTTGTTTGTTTTTTTCTTTAAATTTATTGTTTGTTTTACTGTATAATGGTTTGGGTCGGATACGGGAAAAGCAGCAAACAAGTGTCCAACATACATGAAAACTCCTTCAAAATCATTCCGGGAATCTAAACTTTGTGGGAATATATACCGTATAGACAGTCAATACTTCCCACCACTGTTACTACAGGTCAAACACTCTTTACTTAGCACCTTGTTTCTCTAGCAGGAGACTGTAGAGAAGAGCTGATCACACCCCTGAGAAGCGATGTCTCAGTTTTCCAGCGAGGATGAGGCAGAGCTCCAGAGCCTGCTGCGAGAGCTCCTGAAAAGTGTTAAAGACAGAATCTCAGGTGCACCATCGGTAGAATGTGCTGAGGAGATTTTGCTTCATTTGGAGGAAACTGACAAGAACTTTCACAAGTGAGAGACCTTTCTCTTCCAGTACATGTTAAGCGTGACTGTGATTACTGTTTGTTTGGTCTATTCTCATGCCCTCCTTCTGTTTTTCAGCTATGAGTTTGTGAAGTATCTGCGGGCGTATGTAGAGAGAAGTTTGGGAACTGTTATTGAAGAAGAGACTGAGAATTTCACCAGGGGTGACGGTCATGCTATTGGGACGGGGCAGGACACCCTGGGCCACGCTGTTACGAAGAGGACTAGGGAGTCCGCACAGTATGTGTTTTTATGATTCGTGTTACCAAGTGTTTCTATTTATGATAAGATGCTTCTGTGGATGTTTGCTCACTGCATGATGCAAACATATCTGAATCAATGCAATGGAGAAAGTAAATATTGTCAGGAATCTTTTGAAAATTAAATTAATGATGTAATGCGATGATGAAAGTGAAAGTACCGTGTGCTTTCCAATGTAACTAATAAGTTGTTTTATTAGATGCTTCGCTTTCTCATTGCATGATGCAAAAATATCAGCACAAATGTAATTTTGAAAGTAGTTTGGGAATATTTTCAGAGAAATTCAATTACAGCAGTTGTTTTCACTTTAATTTTCTCCATAAACATTTTCAAAATTCCTTCAATAAAAAGCTCTAAGCCATGAAACAATCCAGCCATCTTCAGAATAAATAACAACATGACAGTCACTGATTTTAAGCCAAGAACAAAGGTTCAAGGCTTTGTGTAAGTAATGTCTTTTAGGATAAAATGAACTACGTAGCCCATAAAGCATTGCATATTGCATAAATGAATCAGAGCCAACAAGAGGATATTAAACTGTATTTCAAAATGTTATATACACACACACAAAAAATGTTTTATATACAAACAGGTGCATCTCAATAAATTAGAATGTCGTGGAAAAGTTAATTTATTTCAGTAATTCAACTCAAATTATGAAACTCGTGTATTAAATAAATTCAGTGCATGAATTCTGAAGACTGAATTAGTTTAAGTCTTTGGTTCTTTTAATTGTGATGATTTTGACTCACATTTAACAAAAACCCACCAGTTCACTATCTCAACAAATTAGAATATGGTGACATGCCAATCAGCTAATCAACTCAAAACACCTGCAAAGGTTTCCTGAGCCTTCAAAATGGTCTCCCAGTTTGGTTCACTAGGCTACACAATCATGGGGAAGACTGCTGATCTGACAGTTGTCCAGAAGACAATCATTGACACCCTTCACAAGGAGGGTAAGCCACAAACATTCATTGCCAAAGAAGCTGGCTGTTCACAGAGTGCTGTATCCAAGCATGTTAACAGAAAGTTGAGTGGAAGGAAAAAGTGTGGAAGAAAAAGATGCAAAACCAACCAAGAGAACTGCAGCCTTATGAGGATTGTCAAGCAAAATTGATTCAAGAATTTGGGTGAACTTCACAAGGAATGGACTGAGGCTGGGGTCAAGGCATCAAGAGTCACCACACACAGATGTGTCAAGGAATTTGGCTACAGTTGTCGTATTCCTCTTGTTAAGCTGCTCCTGAACCACAGACAACGTCAGAGGCGTCTTACCTGGGCTAAGGAGAAGAAGAACTGGACTGTTGCCCAGTGGTCCAATGTCCTCTTTTCAGATGAGAGCAAGTTTTGTATTTCATTTGGAAACCAAGGTCCTAGAGTCTGGAGGAAGGGTGGAGAAGCTCGTAGCCCAAGTTGCTTGAAGTCCAGTGTTAAGTTTCCACAGTCTGTGACGATTTGGGGTGCAATGTCATCTGCTGGTGTTGGTCCATTATGTTTTTTGAAAACAAAAAGTCACTGCACCCGTTTACCAAGAAATTTTGGAGCACTTCATGCTTCCTTCTGCTGACCAGCTTTTTAAAGTTGCTGGTTTCATTTTCCAGCAGGATTTGGCACCTGCCCACACTGCCAAAAGCACCAAAAGTTGGTTAAATGAGCATGGTGTTGGTGTGCTTGACTGGCCAGCAAACTCGCCAGACCTGAACCACATAGAGAATCTATGGGGTATTGTCAAGAGGAAAATGAGAAACAAAAGACCAAAAAATGCAGATTAGCTGAAGGCCACTGTCAAAGAAACCTGGGCTTCCATACCACCTCAGCAGTGCCACAAACTGATCACCTCCATGCCACGCCAAATTGAGGCAGTAATTAAAGCAAAAGGAGCCCCTACAGAGTATTGAGTACATATACAGTAACTGAACATACTTTCCAGAAGGCCGACAATTCACTAAAAATGTTTTTTTTTTTATTGGTCTTATGAAGTATTCTAATTTGTTGAGTTAGTGAATTGGTGAGCTTTTGTTAAATGTGAGCCAAAATCATCACAATTAAAAGAACCAAAGACTTAAACTACTTCAGTCTGTGTGCATTGAATTTATTTAATTGCAAAATACAATACGGTTTAAAAGCTTAGGGGTAGGTAAGACTTAAAAAATGTTTTTGAGGTTTCTTATGCTCACCAGTCATTTATTTAATAATTAAAAAAAAGTAGTCGGTGGCAATAGCCTCTTGGGCAGTGTGATGACATATAGCGTTGTTGCGCTTCGGTGTCCTGAGTTCGAGTCCCAGCTCACGGGCCTTTCCCGATCCCATCCCCTTCTCTCTCTCTCTCCCACTTCGCTTCCTGTCTGTGAGTACTGTCCTATCATAATAAAGGCAAAAATGCCCAAAAAAACATAATATTGTGAAATATTATTACAATTTAAAATAATTGCTTTTATTTTTAGACATTTTAAAATGTTATTCATTCTTGTAATGGTAAATCTGAATTTTCAACAGCCATTACTCCAGTCTTCAGTATCACATGATCCTTCAGAAATCATTGTAATATGCTGATTTAAAAACAAAATAGTTGTTGTTATTATTATTATTATTATTATTATTATTATTATTATATTTGAAAACAGTTGTGCTACTTAAAAAAACTGATACAGTAGTAGTGTATTCATATTTATTCAAATATAGAAGTAACCAGAGGTGGACAAAGTACACAACTCCATTACTTGAATGAAAGTACAGATACTGCTGGTCAAATATTACTCCATTACAAGTGAAAGTTGTAAAGACAGATTTTTACTTAAGTAAGTGCCAAAAGTAATTTTTTTTTTTTATGTCAATGCACAGTTTTATTATTGCTTTGTGTAATAGTTGCAATGCCTTATGCCTCTAAAGTAACTTAAAATACATTACGCATACTGAATATATTGACTAGCGTGTAGTATCTTTGGAATGAAGAGCTTTTAGAATGTTAAAAACCTATAGAAATGAAACAAACAAACAAAAAAAATCAACACCCCTACCCACCCCCCACAAAAGCAGGATGGTCATGATCTCACACAGCTCTGGCAGTGTGTGCACGCATCTACGTGTGGCCATTCTGCCACATTTGAACTGATTGGACAGTGAAATTGCTGTAAATACGGACTGATAAGGAAAAAATCAAACCTGCTTTAAAACCCAGCAACACAACAGTAGCTGTATAAGTCACATTTTAGAGAAGAAGAAAAAAATCACCCACTGACTTTCAAAGCTGCTACATAGTAAAACATTCTACTTCGAGGACCTTGATAGAAATGTAGTAGAGTGAAAAGTATATGATACCTGTCTTTCAAATGTAGTGAAGTCCGGAAAAAATAATGCTCAAGCAAAGTACAGATACTTAAAAAGTGTACTTAAGTACAATACAAGTACTTCGTTCCTGTTCACATCTGGAGTAATTTGATTATGGTGTTATTATCAGTGATTCATATGTGCTTTTTATTTATTTTAATTTTTTTAATCTGTAGGTATAAACAGATGATACAGACTCTGAAACAGACCATGATGGTGGTTGTAGAATCACTGATCAATAAATTTGAGGAAGATCAGCTGAAGAAAGAGGAAATGGACAGGAAGAGCCAGCATGAGCAGTCAAGCAGCCATTATACTGACAACTGCTCTGACAGTGACTCTTCATTCAATCAGGTTGTTGTTGTATAAGTTCAGATAAGTTATAGAGGCTCCGATTGTTTCTTGGACAGGCATATCATTGTGGTTATCTCAGCCTTTCTCATACTATGACTGATTCATACCATAGACTGAATCACTGACTGATTTCTTTGATTTCAACACGTAGAGCTATGCATTTATCAAGCATGAACAACTGCAAGTCATCGCTGAGAAGCTTGACCCCGGTAGACCACGAGAGGTGAAAACTCCTGATACACCCACTTCCCATAGTTTCATTTGTAGAAAGAGAGAACTGTCTTTCTGATTCACAGATGAAGCAGTCATCCTGATCTGTTTAATTGCAGGTTCGCTTGGAAGCTTTGCAGTCTTTGTGCTATGCCCCTCCCTCTGATGTCCTGAGCTGTGAAAGCTGGACTGGCCTGCGCCGAAACCTCTCTGCTGCGCTCACTGACCCTGACCCTGAGCTCAGTGTAAGAGATAAGTGCTAAATAAGCACTGACCTTAGCCATGGCCTCTACAGCAAAATAGTTTCCTTAGCTGCTTAATGTGGAAATACAAGGGCCAACATTTTCAAGCAGTTTACAGAGAAGAGGTGTCATGTGAAATGAGAGGCCATGACCTGTTTCACTAACAGTATTGAATCACAAAGTATGTGGGAATTTATTATATGTGAACCAGGGTTATTATAATTAACTAAAACTAAAAACAAAACAAAAATCATTACTTGAAATCAAATAATTAACTAAAGTAAAATAAAACATAAAAACTTATTAAAAAACGTAAACATTTTATTTTAGTTTAACTTGCTGTACTCCAGTAACTAAAAGTGAAATATAAACTATATAAATTGTATTAATAATATAAACTATATATAAAAATAAATAAAAAATTAGAAAAATACACAAAAGAATTACTAAAACGTAATAAAAAAATAAAAACAAATTTAGAATATAATTTAGAACAATGATGCTAAAATAACACTGTTGTTAACATGTTTTGCTTTCACAGGATAAAGTCCTTCAATTTTTTGCAAAAACATTTTCGTCTTCTCCATTAAATGTGACTAAGGATATCTACAGTACTATAGGTAATAGCTTAAGCTTATTTTAGCAGTATGAAGTATCTTTTAATATTCAGTATATACGTGAATGTCAGTTCATTTTCATGAAGTGTCAACATCTCTTTTCAGCGAAAAGCTTGGAGGCTCATTTCCTCTACCATAAGTTGAGTTTTCCCAGTGGTTCTACAAGTATTGATGCGAACAGACCAGATATGGCCCGTCTTCTCAAACAAGTATGCGACATTTCCTTCCTACTATGAATAAAGATAAATAAAGTTTAGCTGGCTTGGATAAAAATATGAATAAAGTTTCACTGGCTTGTATAAAGATGAGTTTCTTTTTTTCTGGTCATTCTAGATGCGATTAATGAATGACTTTCAGAAAGAAGTGACAACATTTTGGATACGACATCCTGAGAAGTGAGCTTTCACATTTCAAACACATTTCCCAAATATTGTATGCTATGTCTTGATTGTGTCAGATTGGCTTGAATATAAATGAGTTTTTTTTCCTGTGCTCAAGGTACATGGAGGAAATCATTGAGAACACCCTCTCTCTTCTCGCTCTGCATTCTGAACAGGGCATGAGCAGTCCTGGCTCAGAAAAATCCCTAGAGCCTATACACTTAATCTCTCTGCTAGATATCAAAGCCACCTGGTTTAAGAAATGGATGGTGAGCCAAGTTTTTTATCAAAGAATAAACAAAACCAAAAGAAACACACACACACACACACACACACACACACACACACAAACACCATTTTCTAAATTAGTATTTTTGAATTTTAACTTTACTTTCCAGTAAAAAAAGGAAGATGTCTTGAATATATCTTGAGTTGATTTTTCTTATTATAATAATTACATTAGCATCTAATAATAATGTTTTGTTCATTGTAAGCACACAATTAATTTATGTTCTGTGAATATAAATGCTGCACATTTTAAATTAGTAAGGATTTTTATTGCCTGTCAATTTTATTGTTACAGTTTGGATTTTTTTAATTTTGAGTATAGTTATTGTTCTTGGTATGAACAGATCTTTTACACTTAAAACAGGAAAACTTTGAAATTCAGTTTTGCTTTTCAAGTCAATTTATCTACTTTTCGGGATGTTTAGGTATGTTTCCTGGAAAATGACAAATACTGATTAAAAAAATGTGTTTTTAAATGTATACAGTATGTAATACTGTTAAAAGTGATGTCATAATATTGTCTTCTAGCATGGCTACTACAGCAGAACTGTTGTCTTAAGACTTCTTGAGAGGAAATACAAGTCTTTGGTGAGTTAAACCATGCAGTTTTAGTATGTAATAGACATTTCCAACGATATTATGCTATATTGTTGTCACATGATTTTATGAGCATGTTTTTAATGGTGTACATCTAAAATATGCATACCGAGCACAATATTCATGCTGTACATTGTAGAAATTGTAGGATAGTTTGTAGTATGATAATATTATATTCCAAACATAATCAACATTCACTGGCTGGTTTAAATGAAATGGGTAAAATAAACAGTTTTTTCAGTGCTAATAATAGAATGTATTCAAGTAATTAATTCTGTATTTTATTGATCCTTTTCCCCAGATTGTTAATGCTCTGCAGCAGTGCATTTATTACTTCGATTCCTGTGATTCAGTTAGAGAAACTCTGGAAATTATCCACAGCCTTGAACATCAGCAGATTGGTACGGCTGACCTTTTGCCCACAACGTGCACATGTAGTATCGTACTTTATCTGTCAGCTGGCTTATGTTTTCCCCTGTGTGCTGCTACAGACTGTCCTCTCATGGTCAACTAGCTAGGTTATTATTGCCAGAGATATTTCTAAGGGTTTGTGGATAGTGAAGAACTTTCATCAGCGGTATTCAAAAGACGCTTATCTAGTTTCTGTGATCAGTTTATGTTTGTTTCACAGAACAGTCACTTTGGTTACTCATGTAGTATTACTACAGATTTCAGATGTCATATTTCAGTGGAATCAATCTACCTTATCTTTAAGAGGTCAAAACACTTGTAAAATCTCTAACGAGTGAATATAATAGAAACACATACAGGTGACAAAAAAAAAAAAAGAAAAAGAAAAGAAAAAAAAAGTTGTTCCATCATTTTCATACCAATTCAGCACATTTCCATCCACAAATTCTAATGTAATGTATACAGACATTTTAATGCTGCTTGTTTAAATTTATTTCTATTATTCATAATGAGGATTCTGATTAGATGATTGCAGTTTATTTATTTTAATCAGCATAAATTAAATGAGGTATACCACCATATATCAATACTCAAAATAAATACTAAATACTATCATAATTACAGTATTGAGAATTACTTTTTGCATTATGGGAATCATTGGAGGAAATGCACTTAATTGTCATGAGGATTTTTTATTTTTTAAATACAGATTTTGTATTACAGAATAATTTTTTTATTATTATTATTTAAAATTAAATTAAAATATGTATCTTCATGTTTTTTATATTACATTTTTTTTTTTTAATTTGTTTATAAATTTTAAACAGTATATAATTTCTTTCTTTCTTCTGATTATGGAACCCAGAAAATAATCCTAACCACTTTCTTCTCTAATGCTTTTTAAATATTCAACCTTTCTGCACTCAGGTTTTTTAGAGATTTAAATTTGTATTTCAGTGCTAATTCAGAAACAGGAGGTCACATGCAAATGATTGAATCCATTTAGAGCATGCTCTGCAAATGCGATGTTCTTGTGTTTTGCCCCTCAGGCCCTGCTCGGAGAACTCTCTACACTTCTAAAGAGCTGGAGTTTGTTTACTTCGTTCACTCGTTGTGCGTGCTCGGGAGGCTTGTGATGTACACTAATGGAAGGAAACTTTTTCCCATTAAAGTGAAGAAGCGGAGAGGTAGGTTTAGAGGGGAGGAAACAAACGCAGGTTGTGGATAATGTTTGAGAAGAACAAGTCTGACTCACTAAACTATCTCTACATTTGTCGCCTGTCTCAGATCCGGTAACTTTGACCGACTTGGTTGTGATTCTGATCAATATCATGTACCAACACCCAAAACCATCCTGTGGTGAGACGACACATGCAGGTGCGTCATAAGAGTACTAGAGTGATAAACTCTGATCGACTCTAGCTCAGAAACTACCACGCCTGTGTCTTAAAGTCTGAACCTGTGATTTTTATGACTGTGAGATGGATGATTTGGCACACCCATATTAAACATCTAAAACAGTGACATTACTGTAGCTTCTATTATATCTTCCTCTCGTTAATGAACTTACTCACTTCTTTTGGAAAATAAATGACTCAGTCTTATCAAGAAAACTTACGAGACTGCACATTGTAAAGTTACAGAATATTATTATGTGGGACTGATTATTAATTAGGATGTTTATTTTCACCAAAAATGAAAAATCTGTCATTGTCTACTCAATCTCGTGTCATTCCAAACCTATATGACTTTCTTTCTCGCATGGAACACAAAATGAAAAGTGCATTTTTGAAGAATATCCATGTCCCTTTTAATGTTTGAAACCTTCAATCCCCATCTATTGTAACTGCATCGAAAACATTGACCCTCAGATTATTCAACATTTCTCATTTTGGGTTCCACAGTGGAAAGAAAGTCTTACAAATTTGGTGCATATGATGACAGAATTCTCATTTTCAGGTGAACCAGGCTTTAACCAGGTAGCATAAAGCACAAATCACATATTGAAGCACATAATAAGTGAAGCACTTTTTTCTTTCTTTCTTTCTTTCTTTCTTTCTTTCTTTCTTTCTTTGTTTGTCCTCATTGGGCAGTTTGTATTGAACTTCAAATCATTCATTAACTGAGCTCTGCAGTAACACTTAAGGCCGATAACAACCTAGGTGTCCTGAAGCTCCTAATAAGTTATCACAGAGGTGTGTATGTGAGTGTGTTTGTTTGTGTGTATTCTCTAGACTCCCTGTCCCCCACTAATCTTGTGATGGAGGTGTTAAGGACCCTGTGTGACCGCACTGAGTGTGCTGTGGAGTGTCTCTACCAAATCCCTGTTATAGAAACTCTGCTGGCTCCTGTCATCACCCTGCTCAAAGGAAAGCTGGTCAGCACAACATGAACACTCCCTTCAGCACGTAATCAAGAGTCTAGACATGATTATGAAATCATTCTAAACTAGGCCCTATTCTACAGTTTTATATAATTTTACTTTTTTCATTGAATTGATATGAAAAACGTTGGCAATCTTCACAAGTACTGTATTTCACACTCCCGCAAAAGAAAACGTTGCTGAATACTGTATAGGCGTTGATATAATAACCCGGGAAGAGTTTATGTTAATGTGACATCAACTCCATTGAATTGTATTAATTTATTTTAACATTAAAGCATAACAACATGCTGTGCATCTACAGTATATACATTTCATTCAGTATATACATATTAGGGTGCAGCTATAACATTTTTTTATTATTGATTGTTAAAAACAGTCTTTAATGTCACATTAGATCAATTCAATGCATCCTTGTTGAATTTCTATACATTTGAACATTAGTCTACATGTACATCATTTTATATATTAATTATATTGGAAAATAACACATGATGGATTCTATACTAACTTTGTGACTGCACATATGAGAAAGGAATTGATGCCATTTCCTGATGTATCTTCAAGGAAAACGTAAACAGAATATTTTTTTATAGTTATAGCACTACAGAAGAAGCCTGTTAATTTAAATCTTGAAATAAAACAGTAACCTTCTATATAACATCTCATCAGAGACCTCATCTGCAGCATTTTATATGCATTATACTGTTCACCCCAAGCATTTTCAATTTGTCTTTTGTTGCAGCCCAAATTAAATTCCCTAGAAAGTGCCTTGACTCACATAGCAGACACGCTGGCGAGGATCGCTACCACTGAACGAGGTTTATCACTCCTGCTTTATGACAGAAATCTCGTCTCGGCCGAGGGTGAAAGGTAAGTAAATCTAATTTTGCTCTCAGGTTACATTCATTATTTCTTCTTCCTGCTAGTGTCATCCTGAGCTAGTCGCCACTTGTGCCATATATATCATCAGCATGCATAGATGAAAGAATGAGCTTCTTAATAAAAGAAAGGAACCTTTGACACCTGTGTCTTCAGTGAGATGAGTTGTAGCATATTTTGTGAAAGTTAATGTGTATAGAATAGAATAAAATAGAATAGCCCAGGTTCTCAACCACTACAGTTGTACCACCATTCATTTGGCCATACCAATCCAGCAGTTAAAAGCGCAAAAATTACTTTAATATGGTATAATATTACTGTATTGTAATATGTTCTGTTATTTCCACAGTATTTCAGCAGCACATCTGGTGGTACAGTTTACCCAGAGGCTGTTGGCAAAAGAGCTGCATGTGTTCAGCGAGCTGGAGATTCCTCCTGCCGTGAGCGGGGCCTTCATCTTTGTCTGTCGGCAGATGTACAACACCTGCGAGGGGCTGGAAGTTCTACGTCCATACAGCCTGCATGAGTGCATCGCTAAAGCCTGGAGAACGGTGACCTTTATACACACTAGAATCACTTAATTCAGTTATTACCAGTTTACTCTTTAGTAGACTGTTTATTCCAGACTTATAATACAGTAACAACAGAGGTAGACCTTTTCAGTTAAAATGGAGTGTACAGTGATGCCCTTGTGGGCTTTAAACCTACAGATGTTCGGTTATCCTGTCAATGATTATATAAAAGCCAGAATTTCATCATATTTAGTCTTTTGATTGTCTCTGGTTGTATGAGTGTTATGAGGTCAGTGGCGCACAATTTTGGTAACTTTATTAAGTAGTCCTTTAACCATAAAATAACTTGAGTAGTCGGTCATTGATGTCATGTTTATCACTGACTGGAACACATAATTTACTGAATTGTCTGGGAATCTGACCACTCCCTGTCTCATATTGACAAATACACTGCTGTTCAAAAGTTTTCATAAGATTTTTAAAAAATTATTTTGAAAGTCTGTTATGTTCACCAAGGCTGCGTTTATTAAATAAACAATACAGTAAAAATAGTAATATTGTGAATTATTATTATTATTATTAATAATAATATTAATTTAAAATAACTCTTTTCTATTTGAATATACTTTTAACATGTTATTTATTCCTCAATTTTCAGCATCATTATTCCACTCTTCAGTATCACACAATCCAGAAATTCTTCTATGATGCTGATTTGGTGCTCAGGAAACATATGATTATTATGTTGAAAACAGTTGTGCTTAATATTTTTGTGGAAACAAAAATGGATACTAAAATGTTTCAAAATAACAGCATTTATTTGAAATAGAAATCTTTTACAGCATTATAAGTGCATTTACTGTCACTTTTGACGAATGGAATGCGTCCTTTTTGAATATGAAATTCATTTTCTTTCTTTGTTTCTTTTCTTTTAAAAAAAAGTAAATTAATAATAATAATAATAATAATAATAATAATGAAAAAAATTTTTTAAATAAAGCAAAAACCTGCTAACCCCAAACTTTTAAACAGTAGTGTACCTCTTGGCACAACTTAATTTGTGTTAAAAGAAAGTTTTCACTTTTTTATTTATTTATTTCTGCCTATTGAAAAGGTATATTTTGTTATTATCACTCATCTCACAGCCATTTTTTTTAACTTATTCTGGACAGCAGCTTTACAGCCTACAGTGTATGTTCCCCAAGCAAAACAGTATTAATTTTGGAAGAACTGCTGAACGTTCGTTCTGTGGGCTGTGTGAAGAGGATTTGTAGAATACAGAAACAGCAGTAAAGTGCTGCGCCGTCAATAATGAAACCTCCCGGGGTTCCCCTGCCTTCATAAGGGCGAGCTGGAGCGGCATGAGGAATCAACATTGCATTCAACGTGTGTTCTCATTATTTAGCCGAAGGGTTTAAATGCCGTGTAGCAGTCCAGCCTGACAGTGAATTCTCTTCCCCCGCAGACAAGCTCCGTGTCGGAGAGAGTTCCCACTCCTGTTCCTGGAGCTCCCCCAGTGATCACTTCCCAGGAGCTGCAGAGCGTGTGAGTATGCCTCCATCACGCCTCCAGTGTTCTCTTGTTCCTACACAAGCTGTTTGTTTCTGTGCTAAACTTGAGCTGGGCCTGCCAGTGCTGTTTTGTGGGAAAAAATCAACAAGAACAAGAAATAATTAGCATTCTTGCTGAATCTTTTGTCTTGGTTCTGCAGGGTGGCCTGGGAAGAGATGCTGTTGGACAATCTGCTGAATTTTGCTGCCACACCAAAAGGACTGCTGCTCCTCCAACAGACCGGAGCCATCAATGAGTGTGTCACCTACATGTTCTCAAGATTCACCAAAAAACTACAGGTATTAAAATCAGATGCCACATTCAAAAGTGTTTTATTCTGAAATTAATATTAGTGGCTAGTCATACTTAAAGTAAAGGGATAGTCCACCCAAAAAATTAAATTCTGGGATTATTTACTGTCTATTTAATTAAGTCATTCAGTTTCTTCTAAAAAAATTTTTTTTTTTGAAGAATGTTAGTGTGATCTCAATATGGTGGTCAACATATTGTTTTATCTTATAATATATGTAGCAACACCAAAGCAAAGCGCCCTAATATTGGTAATGAGTTTTGCATGTGCAAGCATTACTTATATTTTTGGAAAATAAAAATCGGGTTTAAGTTTTTTTACAAACCATTTGTAGTAAGCAGTTGTTTTTATTGCTTGTCTACTCAATTGTAATGGGGTACAAGGAATGTTATTTTTATTTGAGAAGTTGCTAGTTATTACATATTTACAGACTCAGAAAGGTAACCTATTATTGTGTATTTCCTCCATTCTTTCTCTAATCTCAGGTCAGCAGGTGTGAGAAGTTTGGTTACGGTGTGATGGTGACCCAGGTGGCCACTACAGCCCCAGGCATCGCGGCCTTGCAAAGCTCAGGTAGCTAGAAGGCTTATTTATGACCAATTTAATGTACATCTTGAGAGTTAAGAGCAGCATTTTCTATATTTTCGTCTCATAGCTTCTTCAGACAGCAAAGGTCATGTTAAAAATGTACTGAATGTATTGTACATTGTTAGTGTTTCTGCAATCATTACATTTCCTGTTACTGTTGATTTAGGGCTTGTATATGACGGTACTTACTGAGACAGCGTTGCTCAATATAGAGGCTAATGTTTTAACATGCAAACTAGGATTTGAGCCTGTTAAACTAGTTAAAGTTTGAGCGGATTTATAGGATTTGTCCAGACGATTGTGGTGGAGCTGTGGTCAGCCTTGGAGTGTGGTCGAGAGGATGTAAGGGTGGTCCATCCAAAATCTACTCCAATGGACCCTATCGACAGGAGCTGCCTCAAGGTTATGACTCCCCCATCATTTACCTTGCAATAAATATTCAGAAATGCTTTGCTATTTACAGTTATTTAGAAGCAAATGCTACGCTTCATTGAGATTTTATGGATTTAGATAAGGCTTCGATTTCCAATTTCCACAGTGTTCCTGTAAAAGCTACACTGAGTAATTCCATGAATAAATGATTTAGCAGAAGTGCACACAATCAACCACCGACCACTTGAAAGTCAACATGAAATTACATTCACAACCCATTTTACTTGATTAACATTATCCAGTGGCAAGTTATTACATTTTGATAAAAGGTTATAAGCCTTAAAAAACACAAAATTAAACACCTCTTACATTATTTGGCTCAAAATATAAATAATATATTTTTTAGAATGGCTATTTTCAAAGTTATTAAAAAAAAAAAAAATCAATCTAAGGTGTTGGGATGAGTGAACTTTAGTGATTTTTGTGTGTGGGTAATACGTTTAAGAAGGGCTTGTTGAGTTATCTCTCTGATTAAAGAATATCAATCTGAAGTGGCTATGAGTGAACTGTAGTGATTTTTGTGTGTGCGCAGTCCTTCCTCTCTCTAGTGAATCTGCTTTCTTCACCTCACGCTGTGTGGGAGCTGCTGGGACATCGAGCGCTTCCTAACAAGACCGAGTACAATCTGAGAGAGATGGCCACATCAGTTTTAGTGAGTACAATAGACTGGACAGCCTGCGTCTCAAACACATACTGGCCTACATGTCTAGTCTCAACCCACAATCATGAAACGTCCACAGTCTGTTCACTGACCTTAATGTATTGAGTGATTTCTTAATACAAACAGACTAAAGCTAGAAAGTTATTCATGAGAGTATATACACTACAGTTCAGAAATGTTTTTATTCAGAATACAATGAGTTATTCAGCAAGAATGCATCAAAAGTGACCGTAAAGACTTTTGTATGGCTACAGTGAAATCTGCTTCCAATAAATTGAGTTCTTTTGAACTTTTTATTCATCAAAGAATCCTAGAAAAATGTATCACTGTTTTCACCAAAAATATTAAGCAGCGCAACTGTTTTCAACTGTAATTATAAAAAATAAGTGTTTCTTCAGCACCAAATCAGCATATTAGAATGATTTCTTAACGATCATGTGACACTGAAGACTGGAATAATGGCAGCTAAAATTCAGCTTTGCCATTACAAGAATAAATCATGTTTATATGTATATGTATATGTATATGTGTGTGTAATGAATGTGATGTTTTAGCTCAGATTTTCTTAATTTGCAGTTCTAATCATGATCATTTGAGGGCAGACTTTGACCGATGATGTACCGTACGTCCCAGAACTAGCTGTGGTCTTTGTCACAATTATTTTGAAATCATGCATTTTTGATACTCACTCACTCACTCACTCACTCTTCCCGTCAGGACCTGATGGACCGCCTCATCATTATTAACTCTGACGCAAAGATTCACTCCCTTTTCAACTATGAGCAGTCCCACACGTTTGGCCTGAGGTAAGATCAATAGTTCAGTCCTCTCTACCAGTAAATGGACAGGAAGGGCACAGAACTGATAGAAGGTCCTTATAGAGGTTTATTATCTGATTAGCCTTTTTTCTCCATTCATTCTTCTCTGGGGATCAATGGCTGATTGATTCAGCCCTTTGTGTTCTCTGTGCTATGATTATCCCGAATTAATGCCAGACAGGGTGATACCAGGATATGAATAAGTTCTCAGACTCTCAAAGGAAGTAGAACTGAAAGACTGGTGTAATCCACCTACTCGTTTAAAAGGAGCACTGTTGATGCATTCGGTCAACATATATCAAGGAATTACCATAGTTTCAAAATAAGTTCTGTTTTTATAAGAAACAGAATGGGGTTAGCTCTTTAGATCACTTAGCGCAGGCTGAGATCACATTTACATAGATAAATAGTGCTGCTGCGATTATTTCCCCTACCAGTGGTATTTATATTAAAATGTCAATATTATCATTATGAGTATAACGTACCGTAGCCCTCCACATTGTATAAAGAGCCTTTTTTAGAAACCTGAATCAAGGTCTCTAAAAGAAAACACATTTGAGTATTAAGAACAAGGTAGTAATAAAAATAATGTATTAATATTACCATGAACAGCCCAAAAATATAACTTATTACATGAAAGAACCTGAATTTTATACAGGCTCTCTTTTTTTGCTGATTTACTATGTGTTCAGATCCTGTTGTTTTTGAAACCTCAACAGGCTTTCAGTGGTTTCATGCTGGTTTCACATGAAAAACACATTGTGGTTAGCGCAAACCATGTTTATGCTCTCAATAAGTGAGCTTAATTATTTTATCGTGTTCTTTTTTTGTCTTTTGTAGTTTTATTGATGCTTTTCACGGATGAGGAGATGCCAAAGCAACCTGCCAATGTTGGCATCTGCCTAATTAGGCTAGTGCCAAAATACTGTAGAAGTCAATTGAATGAATGGCCTTTGACAGCTAAAGTTATTATTTGTGTTTAGCATTGTTTTTCCCTGTTGAGAACCACTGAGGTGGAGTGAAACAGTTTTTTTTTTCAATCTCAGAAGATTAGGTTATCTATTTAAGTGTAAAAAAATGTTATGGATATGAAAAGGTGTCTGTCTTGAGTATTTCAATCATTTTAATCCACACTGTGGAGCATGACAGCTGAGATCTTAGATTAAAGTCTCAATTTTGATTGAGATTTTAAATAAACATTCTGTGTGTTTCTTAGTGTGTGTTTGTGTTATTCCGCCTGAATCTAAATCTTTATATGGCATTTCGCCTCAGTGCAGAGGAAGTTGCCTTTGGCAATCTAAAGATCGATTGCGGTGATGAAACCGAGTGCTGTTTATTTGTTGGTGTCATGTTAGTTTTGTTGTCTTTCCCTTAATAAAGTCAAGATGTAAGATGTGGCATAGACCAGAGTGAGATCCTCAGGCATATTCTGGTAAAAATATATATAAATGTATCATTTTAGTTAGCGAAATTAAATAAAGGAGAATAATAAGGAGAAATAAAAAGGAAGTACCAATTACCAACATGATTTTCTGAAGAAAATTTGTGTGGTGACTTTAATATTTTGTTGTGCAGTTGTTAGCATGTTCTGGGTGGTTGCATGTCAAAACAACTATGATGGTCTGGTCCCTAGATAAAGGTGCAGTTCCATTAGTGAAATTTCTGTGTGGGGAAAGAAGTAATGTAGCACAGCTATCATCGAAGTCATTTTCAAACCAAGCAGCTTTCTGCTAGTCATTGTGGTGAATCCACATGACCAACTTGAATACATTGCAAAATAAGCACTGGGAAATCCTGAAGTAACATTACCACTCCCCAACAACCCTCCAGTGATCCGCCCACATCCACTTGGTTACACCATCCTAAAGGAAGAAAGACTAAGACATTTGTCACAGTGTTTGATCAGCACATAATGTAAGCTTACCAGTTACCAAACAAACTCTTAACTCTTTTGAATTCTCGTCTACTTATCTAAGACAACAAATCTTAAAGTAACCATAAACTGTGATTTCCACCAACAAGTTTAAACGGATGACATTCCTTGGAGTAATGATGCAATACATCTGTGATTTTATACAATTACTCATTAATAGATATCTGGCTGTTGGGATGGCAGGGATCGAGAGGTGAACGGGCACATCAAGCAACACGCTTTCTTGGGCGTGAGTCTGTGGGAAATGACAAAACTGTGACTGCTGTGTCTGTGGAGAGACCCACATACTATATGAACCAATCCCACACTCGTGTTTATGTGGAATATGGTCCGTTTGCGAAATATCAGCATGCAATTCATACCCTCAGTTACTCAGGGTGTGCTTTTAAGTCCTTCAGCTCAGGAATTTATTTTAGCTACAATATCACAGACGTGTATAGATAAATCGCCCCCTTGTGTCAGATTTGAGACTATGCAATGTAAAAATAAATGTGGATAACCAGTATTGTTAGTTATGTATCTGACCTGTAGAGGCTTTTGATTTTTCTGTCAAGATAAAAATTTAAATGTTGATGTAGTAGAGTTCAGAACTGAGTTCAAAAGCCTCAGTTGTGCTATTGTGCTCAAAATTATTCATACCCTTGGTAAATATGAGCAAATAAGGCTGTGGAAATAAATCTTTATCATTAATCCTTTTGATCTTTTATTTAAAAAATTTACAAAAATGTAGCCTTTCATTGGAGAATAAGAATTTAAAGTGGGAGAAAAATCTCATTATGAAATAAATGTTTTTCTCTAATACACATTGGCCACAATTAATCATACCATTTTATTCAATACCTCCTTTTTCCAAGATATCATCTCTGAGTATTCACCTATAATTCTTGATAAGTTTGGAGAACATCCAACAAGAGATCAGAGACCATTCCTTCATCCAGAATCACTCCAGACCCTTTAGATTCCCAGCTCCATGTTAGTACTTATTCTCTTCAGTTCACCCACTCAATTTCTGTAGGGTTCAGGGAACTGGGACGGCCAGCAGAAGCTTGGTTTTGTGCTCAGTGACCCATTTTTTGTTTTGATTTTAATGTTTGTTTTTGGATTATTGTCTTGTTGGAGGATCTAACCACAGCCCATTGTAAGATTTCTAGCATGGGCAGTCAGTTTTTAATTTTTTATCTGTTGGTATTTGATAGAATCCTTGATTCCATGATGCCAACAAGATATCCAGGATCTCTGGCAGAAAAATAGGCTCACAACATTAAAGATACAGCAGTATATTTCATTGTACACATGGGATACTTTTTTATTCATGTGTGCACCAAACCCATCTTGAGTGTTTGCTGTTAAAAAGCTCATTTTTTTTTAGTTTCATCTGACCATAGAATCCAGTTCCATTTGAAGTTCCAGTAGTGTCTAGCAAATGAATATGCTGGAGTTTGTTTTTGGATAAAAGTGTTATCTTTTCTAGAATTTTCTTGAAACCCTCCCAAACAACATGTGGTGATGAAGGTGCGGTTTGATAATTATTATTATTTTTTTTAGGCTTTCTGACCCCGAGACTCAACTGTTTTTTGCAATTCTTCAGCTGTGATCATTTAAGCGTCTTTGGCCACTCAAACTATCCTCCTCACCTTGCTTTAAGACAAAATAGACTCACGTCCTCTTACAGGCAGATTTGTAACATTTTCTGTTGATTGAAAAATTTTAATTATTGCCCTGATGGTGGAAATGGGCTGCACAACAGAAATACATTCTTTGATTTTACTCCCTGTGTCAATGATTAAGGGAATTTGGCCCTGTACAAACGTTTAAATGTTAGGTTTATCTCCACTGCTGATGTATTTCTGACACATAATAGATTATCGAAATCCCTTTTTCTTGCAATTGTGAATCTAATCTAAAGTCTTCTGCCCTTTGTGTTGCATCACAGAATCTTTCATCAGTGCAGTGTAAATACAGCTAGCATCGCCTGGACTTTGAAGAGCTGAGTGCTGTTAGGATTATCAGTATCCAAATATCTGATAGTTATTATGCTTTGGATAGTTCACTCATCCTTGTGATCACAGTCGCTGTCCATTAGTAGAGAATAGACCGCGTCCAGAGCTAAGGCTGCTGACTTCACAGCCAGCGTTTTTGTCTGAAGGCACATCTCTAGTTAACTGGTTTCAGGCACTAAAACATCATGTCTAATGGTCGAGAAGAAATTCAAGTGAGCTTTGGACATAGGTAATGTCTACTAATGAATCATGATGTTTATGAATTAATCTACTCCTTTCAACATGCCAGTTTTACTCCTTCCACCTACCTGCAAATGGTTTATAGTTGTCTCTGCATTTTTAAGCTGAGATAGGAGAATTTTAACATCATAAATGATTTATGATTATGAATTTTAAGGTATTGTAGAAAGGTTATAACAGTTGCTCTAGTCAATGATACGGTGTTGTAGTATGCTAATACTTGAACATTTACTGCATGCTCAGTGTTTACTTTTGGGTATAGTATAGTATGGAAATAGGCACACAACTAGATTCTCTGCCTTCACAGTAGATGGGAGTATGTAGTAAGAAAATGTAGACTGAAAACTGTTGTAGTTTTTAGCTGCAAACGAAGCGCTGATGCTGCACTGATTCAACCTCCGTCACAGTACAGTGCCATTTAATGGCTGCATTGAAAATCCTCTACAATCAGCTTTGCTCAGCTGCATTGAATCACATCATTAGAAACCATTAGAGAGGAAAATCTGTGTCACCTCACCATTCTAACAGCTCAGTCCCTCTGGCTTCTCCAGAATTGATATGTGTCACTATACTGTTCTCCACTCATACAGAATATCCTCATCTCATCAGTCCAGTGCAGCATTTCATGATTTATTACTCTCACAGCTTCCATGCTAATTTCCCTGGTAATGTGTCAAGGAGTTCAAATTTAACATTCTCCAATAGTGTACACACAACTACTGCTGGCTGTTTGAAAAACTAAACTTCTTGATCTAAAATCAGGTGTTGAGCATCATTTTGGTGTCATTTTTTAAGGCAAATGTCATAGTTTTTTGCTGATGTCCTGATGATGGATTGCTAAAGATTTTGGGAGATGATAAACCAGCATTTTTCACTTTTCAGCTATGTAAAAATGAAGTAATGTTGCTTCTTATTTGTTTTCCTGTGTAAACACTTTTTTATTCCATCTGTGCTCATTCAGGCTCTTGAGCGTGCTGTGCTGTAACCTGGATTCTTTTCTTCTGCTGGAGTCTCAGTATAACCTCTCTGAGTTACTGCTGCGGGGTCAGAGGGACAATGTCACAGAGCCGCCCTCAGGTGAAGGGTGAGTGACCGTCTCTCGCGTTCCTGTATTCCCTTGAATGTAGTTCAGCACGACACACTAATTCAGAGTCAACCAACAGTCGCTTTCCAAAAGTAATAGATTTAAAAAAGAAAAAAAAAAAAACTTTTTTTTTTTTTCATTTACCATAGGCTTAGATAGTTTGAAGTGACAATGTCAATAGATACAGTACACTGTAAAAAGTGATAAATTGACTTAACTTAAAAAAAAATTTAGGAAATCCGTTGCCTTAAAATTAAGTAAATAATAATTTAAAAAAAAAAAGAATTGTCAAGTTCACTTAACTTTTTTTTTATTTACTTAATAATTTTAAGGCAACGGGTTTCCTCAATTTGTTTTTTAAGTTAAGTCAACTTATCACTTTTTACAGTGTATGTATTGATTGTGTGTGTTGTTTGTTTTTACTGGCTGCTTCATCCTCAGGGAATTCATCATTGATGGACTGTCTGTGGAAAGAAACCATATCCTGATTCGAATCGGTACAGTTGGTGGCCCAACTGAGAGGAGACTTCCTCCCAGAGCCCTGCAGAAAGTGAGAGCATCTCCTTTTTCCTTCCTTATCTGTTGTTTGTGTAGTACAATAAACTGTGTTGAGTTGATCGTGATAGTACCACAGAAGCAGTGTCACCGGATGTAATTTGGTTGCAATACACAATTTTTTATTTTGCCATTTAAAAGCAGTTTTACACTGGATATTCAGTTAGGAAAAGGTACGTGAAATGAGATTTAATCTGTTATTGAATACGGGATGCTATTCACAATTTTGCAGTTATTGTAACAGTCCCCAGTCAGTATTCTAGTTTTAGATGCATTATCTACATCCCATGTTTTGAATTTAAGAAACATAAATGGGGTCTAATATATCAGTATTCATATATCAACATAATCTCCATGGAGGGGTTTACTGCTGCTTTGGCAGTTGCTTATGTGGATTGTATTTCAAATGTCTCAGGAATCATGCAAGGAAACAAACATTATGCTTCTAAAAAGAGCTTTGCGGATAAAGCCTCTGTTGTAATATAAAGAGATTTGTAAACAAGGCAGTAGATGCATATGTGACAGTTTGAGTGATGACAGAATTTGACATTCATGACATATAGGATGAGGCTCTGGTTGATGACTCAACACATCTTTAGATGATTGTAATGACTGGAACTAAAAATAAACCTGCACACATTTGTGTTTGACAAACAAAGCCCTTGTGTGTTGCACCTTTGTTTTTCATTTGTTTTATGCTGAAATTAGACTCTTAATTTCAAACTGCAATAAATATGTATTATTGTAGCAATGGAAAAATGTGTTTTGGCACAGTGACAGGGGATGCTTTTATAAAAAAGAATTGACATTAGGAGGTCAGACTGAATTCCCTGAGTAAGCTGTCATTCAGTACCAGTGTCTGGCTTGTTTTGGACCAAAGGTTGGTGTGAAGATATTGATAAATGTATTTTCCCCATACATTAAAAAAATGTTTATGTGGTAACAGTGTTGTGCTCACAGCTATAATACAGCTACTGTGAGTATCATGTTTTAGCAAATTAAAATGAGAGTGAAATTAAAATCATGTAAAATACACTACAGTTACTACACTACTGTTTTTTATATTTTTTCATGTTTTTGAACGTTTCTTAAGCTCATGAAGTTTGCATTTATTTGATCATAAACACAGTAAAACAGTTATTACTGTATTGTGAGAAATATAATTTATTCGTGTGATGGGGAAAGCTGAATTTTCAGCATCATTACTCCAGTCTTCAGTATCACACGATCCTTAAAAATCATTCTAATATGCTAATTTTGTGCTCAAAAATGTTTCTTATTATTGTCAATGTTGAAATACGTTAAATATTAGTTCATGCCAAAATTACATTGTACAATTTTGTTGTATACATTAATAGTTTAACATAGCTAATAAAACATGAGATTTTGCCTTCTACAGCTTAAAAAATAATAATGGGAAACCACAGCATACCATATTTATGGAAAGTGTCCCATCTGTCTCTTAGGGGAATGACCCTTACCCATGGCCAATGGTGTCTACATACCCTCTGCCTAAATATTACATTCTTGACGTGCCGAAGACTGTCCGCCCTAAACAGGGTAAGAACAATCTTTTAAAGCATTAGATCCATCTATCTATCTATCTATCTATCTATCTATCTATCTATCTATCTATCTATCTATCTATCTATCTATCTATCTATCTATCTATCTATCTATCTATCTATCTATCTATCTATCTATCTATCTATCTATCTATCTATCTATCTATCTATCTATCTATCTATCTATCTATCTATCTATCTATCTATCTATCATCTGTATATCTGTATATCTATCTATATATGTATATATACGTGTGTGTGTATGTTTGTTTTATTTTTGTCATTTCTATCTATCTATCTGTATATTTGTGTGTGTGTGTATATATATATATATGTATATGTATGTGTATATATATGTGTATATGTATATGTGTATATATATGTGTATATATATATGTGTATATATATGTATATATATATATATGTGTATATATATATATATATATATATATGTATGTATGTATGTATGTGTATTTATGTGTATATATGTGTATGTGTGTGTGTGTGTGTGTGTGTGTGTTTGTTTTATTTTTGTCATTGATGAAATCAGTTCCCTTATTTAATCATTAGTTTAATTCAGTGTTGTACATGGTTCTACTCTGTAGTAACTTCAAGGACACATTCTCTGTTTATGACAGACTCATTTCTCTTCTTTACTGTTACAGCGATACATCTTTATTTCAATGTGACGGCTTTTTCCAGCTCAGTAAATGGGGACTAGAGGTTCTTAATGCCTAGTAAACACTCTTCCTTTAGGAAGAAGCATTGGGGTGATAGGGGTCGACCGATATGGGTTTTTCAGGGCCGATGCCGATACAATTATTACAGACCAAGTATTACAGATCAATAACCGATATATATTATGTCTGATGTAAAAATGAAAATTAATGTTAAAATTAACAATAACAAGGGCTCTGCCAAATACTGCCTTCCCTGGTGTTGATTGCACTTCTTACTCTTGTCATCCTCCATGCATCCATCAATAAGGGTAACATAAAGAGAGAGTTAAAAGTGGGGCCACTGCATGCTTCATGATTAAGCCTATGAATACTCTACTACAGCTAAACAGCTTGGGGAAATGTAAGTATTTGGCTTCAATAATTTACATGTTAGAAATGTATGTGTAATAGCATAACCACTCATAATTATAATATAATAAGTGTAAATAATTTAATTGTCTTCATAGTTCCATTGTAGTAGTTGTGAAGAAGACTGCAACTATTTTAATTAAACTATAACACTAATAGCCTGTTATAGGCACACTTGGTTCAATAACCTATTGAAATGTCACAATTTATGTCATCCTAATCTTGGCCTGTGTGACAGTATCTTAATCTTGGCCTATGTGACAGTAATTTCGAAAATTGCAAATGAAGCCATAAAACATTAATTTCAGTTATCTTTTAATCAAATGAGAGTTAAACTCAATTTTTTGGCAAACAAATGGGTTTACCATTAAAATTTAAAACATGGAAGAAATAGCGTATTGTGTGATTTATTCTTTTAAACAAAAGTAGTAGTAGTAGTAGATAAACCAAACTTTTATTTTGACGGGTTGCCATGAGGACCTCTTAAAGGAACACTCCACTTTTTTTGGAAATAGGCTCATTCTCCAACTCCCCCAGAGTTAATAAGTTGAGTTTTACCGTTTTTGAATCCATTCAGCCGATCTCCGGGTCTGGCAATAGCACTTTTAACTTAGCTTAGCTTAGCTTAGCATAGATCATTGAATCTGATTAGACCAGTAGCATCGCGTTCAAAAACGATCAAAGAGTTTCGATAGTTTTCCTATTTAAAACTTGACTCTTCTGTAGTTATATCGTGTACTAAGACCGGCGGAAAATGAAAAGTTGCAATTTTCTAGTCAGATTTGGCTAGGAACTATACTCCCAGTCCGGCGTAATAATCAAGGAACTTTGCTGCCGTAACATGGCCGCAGCAGGCGCAGTGATATTACGCAGCGCCTGAAAGTAGTCCCCAGCTATATTATAACTAGTTACCTAGCTGGGGACTACTTTCAGGCACTGTGTAATATCACTGCGCCTGCTGCGGCCATGGTAGATGCAGATGCTGAAAACACCGCGAGCGTCGCGCACTTTAGTGTGTGTATAATCAAAACCGCGCGTCTGTGCCATTCACATATACAGAGACACGCAGAACATGCAGAATTCATATTTAAATAAGTCTTTTTGCAGATTAATATTTACAGATACTAGTCCATAGCACGAGTCGATTTAAGTGTACTGACCTACTTTTGATTAATTCATCCAAACTTTGACGAACTCCGTGACTCCGCGTTATACAGTATATTCCCTTTATATGACTGGATTCCGCGATTCCGTCTGCGTTTTCCACATCGCGGAAACCATAAATAGATAATATTGAGGTGTTTTGCAACTTCAGTGTAGTGGATTGTGATTTATTGCAACTTGAGCAACGTCTGCTGCTACCTTTGAGAGACAACTGATGCATGATGAATGATGATCACTGGAACTGTAGCAAGCGCTTTCAGTGTGAGAGTGCCTTAGTCTTCCACATTGATTGGTCTGACTCGTGACTCCCAACAAATCAGATGCGCGGTGGGCGGAGACTGCTCTAGGCCACAGAGTGGTAAGTTCTGACAGGCTGCATCAGAGCCAAATAGCGCGTTTCAAAATTCAATTTTTTTATCGGCACATCGGTTTTGAAAATGATACCGTTAATCATAAAAATGCTTAATATCGGCCAGGCCGATAATCGGTCGACCCCTAGTGGATGAATGCCTATTCGGTGCCTCAGTGGTGTTTATTTTGGGCTGTCTTTAAATGTTAGGTTTGAGACAGTATATTTTTATTTTGAAGGCCAAGAAGTTATACAGTTAGTAGTTACAAGGTCAAGAGTCACAGATTACCATAGGGCATGTAATCAGTAAATGAATTTGTTGTGTACTGTGTTCAAATGTTTTTGCCAGAAGACAATCATTTTGACTGTTAAAAAGGAACACTGTGCCTGTTTCTTCTCAGAGTCAGAGATCAGTGCTTTCTTGGCCTCGTCTAAAGAAACTGAGAGAGATGCTAGCTGGATGGATGACTGCAGGAGACAATTCTGCAAGATCATGGCTACAAAGTCAAACACTCTCACTGGATATGGTATGACCCACATTCAGCCCTGTCTGAAATTCACAGCAGGATGCCCAGCTTCTCTAATCTTATACTGAAGTTTTACTGCATTTAAAGGGGCCAAAATGAGAAATCAGATATCTTTTTAAAACAATATGTTTACCCGGTCATAGTGAGGTAATATGGATGAAGTAGGATAACTACTAAGAGGGTCTCAGACACAGACCTTTCTTCTTAACGCCAGAAGAATTAACAATATCTACAGCAGCTATCCTATCCTACTACAATCCTATTCTTTTCAGTAACAAAATTCAGAGCAAATTGTTTCGTGATCCTGCCATAATGTAATGCAGGCTTTGCAAAGAGGCTGTTGTTGAAGGACGGGGTAGCACAAACTATATTGAGTTTGACAGCAAAGCCGCAGCTCGTGAGTCAGTGTTGTTTCTCATTTCACATGCAAAGAGGGCATTTACATAGAGGACCTAAAGGCACAACAGCACAAAACGGCCTGTTTAATTTTAAGGGTCAGAGAGATAGTGGAAAATAGTCATAAAAAAACTCAACTATGACTGCTTTGGCAAATTAAAAGTGGGCTGGAGGAAAAACAAATAAAATGATAAAAAATTTATGATATGACTGACCCTTTTAAATTCAAAACAGCTCTGTTGAATTATATGTTCCAACTTTTATTTATAAAATTATGTATTCAGGATATCTAAATCTGCAAGACCAGTTTCTGTAAATGCAGAATAGATTGTTTACAATGTGAAGTGCTCACTTGATTTTTAGACCAAGGTTATTTGCATTTATTTAAAGTGTTCCTTGATGTCTATTACACTGTATATGCCTTTTTCTTTAAATTTACCTTTAGATTTCCACAGGAATTAAAGATGATTGTTTTTTTTTCAGTATATTAATAATAGAGCTGTTAAATCCTTTAAATCAATGTATGTGTTTTTCTGGTTTAAAACGGTAAAAATAACTTAAGGATTTCTTTCTATTGTGAATGTTTGACATTGGCCAGTTTCATAGTACATGCTGTTACTCTATGCCTGCCAATGTCTGATTCCGTGTAACACTTTGTTAGGCTTTTCTGTCTAAATTTAAAGTGATATTCAGAGTAACAGTGTATTTTCTCGCTGTGTAGCCTGAGTTTTAAACATTGTTGGAGTTATGCATTTCAACAAACAGGAAAATACATGCAACACTAAAGAAATGAGATTACAAGTAAACTTTCTCATGAAAGATCTGTATTTAAACTCTGTGTGCTGTGTCTCAAGACATTTTTTGATTTCTGTAGCATCCACTCCTTATATCAAAGAGGCCCTTTTGCTGGAGATTTGAGGTTTGATTCAAAGGAAATTGCCTTGACTGCTCACGTTTCTTTTCTCTCACAGTACTTGCTGATCTGTTGGAGAGGGTCGTGCTGCATCTCTCGTCTTCATCCACCGACTGCTTCTTTCCACCGGCAGAATATAAAGGTCAGTCAACAGCACTTTAATGTTTAATGAAAGGATTTTTTTTTAATTTATGTGAGCAACTTGCAGACAGCTAACAGAGACATCATTCACTTCAGAGGGCATATATGGAATAAAAAACACACAAGGGTGTATATATGAATATACCTTCGTATAGTCCTGCTTCTCATAACTATACATTAAACATGAAATATTTTCTGACTGGAGGTGATTGTAATAATAAAACTTTCTGCATCCCACCTGGTTAGGACATACCGTTAGCTCACCATGGTATGCTCACTGTAAAAATCCATCTGGACGAGATTTGTCAGCTTTCCATTCACGCAAGCAGAATTATTTAGAAAATGGGCGAATAGTTGAGGCTCTGTGGGGTTTTCATTTATTAAACATAATGGTTCTCAGAAATAATATTGGTCATGCTCTTTTGTTTAAATCCCAGCTGCAAGGAATATCTGCTGGCTTGAGCTTGAGTAATGTGACTACTTCAAAAGAATGATTTGACAAAATTCACACCCCTCTCAACCTATTATTGTTTTAATATTTATAATAAATCTTGAAATTGATGATTATTTTGCTTTGTGTTTGACTCCATGACATCAATTAAACATCTTTCAAAACGGCGTCTACCCTCTCAAAACATTTTATTCAGTGTCAGAGAGTTAAAGTTTTCCTAGTTTGAAAGTCTTTGATAACTCGTTTTTAAGTATGGTGAGGGTCAGGGGTCAGTTAACTCTGGAGATTATTAGTGGTTTGGGTTCTGGCAAGCTCGTGAACTTTCAATTTAATGACAAGCATCTTCTTTCATTTATGAACTCCGGAGTTGGAGACTGCGAATGAAAATGTTTCTCTCTTTTTTTTTTTTTTAAATACTTTAGTAAATATTGATTTTACAATAGAAAGTAGACATATAATGCAGCTTCTGGGTAAAGTTTTGAATGATAGATTAGGCTAATTGATGAGAATTTACAAAAATGAATCAGACTTCTCAATCCCCAAAACTTTCCAAATAGGATATATGGGTATATGTATGGATGCCTGACATGGCAAGTATTATGGTATCATGTTACTTTAGCATTCGTTTCCTCCTTTCATGTGTCTCTTGGTCTGTATCCTCCCCTCTCATTTAGCAGAGGACTAGGGGTGACTTGTCACACTTCATCTCACTTAGCCGTTCATGCCATAATCGCTGACTGATGTGAGCAGCAGGAAGTATGATTTGTCATTCCGCCTAAACCCTTCTCTCCTATTGGTTAATTTGCCAGCCAGTCAAGACCAGTCACTTCACAAGGTGCACATCTATCTGCATTATGTCATTATTACAATCCTGACATTGTTGTTATATTAATGAGGATGGAGGAATGGCCCCATAATTATATCAGTGGGCCCATTTCCGTCTCACCAAGGGCATTCACTCAATTAAGGCCATTCTTAAGCATGATGAATGTAGATCACACAGCTGATGTTGATTTGTGGGTAAGCCGATGCTGAAATGAAAATGTATTATTTAACAGCACATTTTGCAGTGCTCTTTTGCTACTCTGTGCTCCATTTACTGAAATTTAATGGGTATTTGAAGAGGACGTGCAAATGGGATGTAATTATTTTTTTTTTGTTTTTTTGTGGTTTCAGTGGTGGACCACAGTGTAAAGACTCGAAGCCTATCTTCTGTGGAGCAGTTAGGTGTGGGAATATCCCTCAGGTAATGTATATGCCATATCCATAAGCTTAATTCTAGGATTAAGGTTTGTGAATCATTGTTGAAGTGCTTTTGTTAAAACTTTTTTTTTTTAAACACTAAAAATGTATTATGCATTATATACAGGGTCTTAAAAAGGTCTGACATTGAAGCAGAAAGTCTTGAATTCATAGTCATCATGGCATTAAATGTTGCATGCACTGCAAAAAATAACATCAAAAGTGAACAAAATAAAGCGAGTTCAACAAAATGAAGCGATGCTTGATGCAAAAACGAACATCTGTCAATGAGGTATGAAAAGTAGTTTTTCTTTTGAATTATTTATTTTAGGTCATCGGCAGATTTTTATTGTTTTTTTTTAAACTCACTTTATTTTGATCAGTTTCTCAGTTGTTTTGCTTCTGAAATAAATGTATCTATTGGAAAACCAAGACAAAATGTGGAGCAAGAACTTTTTACACTGTGGTCAGAATGTACAGTTATTTTCATATTCTATTTTCATTAGTTAACCTTTTTTTTAATGAACTTAAAAATTAATGACGATCTGTTTAAAAAAAAAAATTATAAATTATAATTTTAAATTTGCCTTCATAAAAAAATGCTGAAACCCTGATATTACAGTATATTACATTTATCATATAGTATTATTATCATGAAAGTAAAACAATGTAATTTATTAATACATGTATTTTGCTTTAAAAATGTTTAGAAATTTGTACTGGAAGCCAGGACAAAAATACTGATTAGGAAAGTGATTTTTGCAGGGTGAATATTCAGAAATGATTTCAGCTTCACTGAAAGCCACTGGCATTCTGCGGTATGTCAGCACACTAGTTAAACTCAATATGAACCCATTTAGATATTTTGTCTTAAGGCAATCCACAATGACTGTAATCAGGCAATGCATTCTAGTGCTCAGCACATTGGGATAATTGTAACTCTCTGTTAACCTTCATTTGCTGCTGTTTCCCAGGGAGAGACTGTACATGCGTGATAAAACTGAATTTAATTCGGTTGCGAAATTTGTTCTTATTAGTCGAGAAATATTGCCTTGAGAAATTTTTAATTATGTAAATGTCCGTAAGTTGGTGTTTGGGGAAGAACATTTTAACAATGTATTTTCACCTTTGTTTAGCAAGATCCTATTGAATGGGGTATTAAATGAAGCTGCCATGTAAAACAGTGCGTGTTTGTGTGTGTGTGTGTGTGCACGTGTGTGTGTGTGTGTGTGTGTGTGTATGTAGGTATGGCAAGTTCCTAAAGCTACTGAGAGAAGATTCGGAGCAGGATCTGTGTCTTCTGCTCAAGCACTGTCAGGAGTTCCTCTCTCAACAACGAGTCAGTGTCACTTCTGAGCTCTGTATCCTTCTCATTACACTTTATAATATTAATCAAGTGACATACAAATTATTGCAAAAATTCTGACCTTCCATTTGACTGTGCACAATATTCTTATTTGCTGTAGACCACATATTGATCTCTGTTAATGTGGATGAATCACTAATCTCAATGATAAGCTGAATGCCATTTAGTTCACCTAAAAATGAAAATTATCCTTTTATTTGCTCACCCTCAAGCCATCCTATGTGTATGACTTTATTTTTTTTCAGATGAATCCAATCTGAGTTACATTTAAAAATTGTCCTGGCTCTTCTAAGCTCTATCATTACAGTCAGTGGGTGTTTCTGTTACACAGTCCAAAACACATCAAATAAAGTGCGCGAATCCATAAAAAAACATGCCTCACACAGCTCCGGGGGATGAATAAAGGCCTCCCGTTGCGAATCCATGCATTTTTGTAAGAAAAATATCCATATTTCAAATGTAATAAACACATCTTTCTCACTTCATCTAACTGTCATAAGCATAAACCCTTCTGTTGGATTACGTTGCGTGATTAGTGACGAGCGCAAAGAGAGAACAAAACAGAACGCTGGTCATGAATTAGAAGCACAAAACAAGTATTTGTAAAGAAAAATGTTGGAGGATTTTGATATAAGCCAATAGGAGACAGGTTTTACTTTGGTAAAGTAAAGAAACTTTGCTTTCTTTGCTCCTATAAACAAATGTTGTTTTTTGCGAAACTCAAGGTGCGTTCACGTCATATCATAATAACCGTAATTACAAGATACCAACTTGTAAAAGCCGTTCATGTCCTCGTAGAACTTGTAATTTCAACTTGTGAACTGGGAACTTTCTGAAAGCTACGGCTTGTACCCTGCTTGTACCACGTGACCACTTCACCTAACGCGGAACCAGACAAAAATGCCGCGCTTTCAAAGAATTACTGCTCTAAAAAATGAATACATATATTTAGTACACTATAATGTACTATAAAAAAACATACAATGTAAGTGTTAGTACTGTTATTATTTTGTTGTTGTTCTCAACATTCAGAGCCAGAAGTGTGGGATATAAACTCAAAAGAGAGAATGGCATGTTGATTTTTCTTATCAGAATTGTGAGATATAATCTCGGAATTGCAAGAATAAAGATCAGAATTTTGAAATATAAACTCAAATTTAAATTTTTTATTCTTTTATTCCATGGTTTCCATAGACCGCCACTTAAAAACTAACCCTTTAAGTTTCTTCATGCTGTTTTCCTTTATAGATAAAAGTATAGTATCAGATATGCATGAGTCAAATAGTAGCTCCAAAATCTACCACCATCCATTTGATATGACACATTTTCTGGTTTCAGTTTTTTTTTTTTGGAATCAATTTTGATTAGCCCCAAAATATAATTGGATACACAAGCCATTTTTGAAAAAATATGAATGTCTTTGCATTATATAACAAATTATTAAACCAAATGGCATTCATTTTTTAAAGAAATACCGCATAAGTACACTTTTGGAGGGTTTTCATTAGGTTTTAAATGATAAAACAATACATAGACTGCTGTTCAGACGTTTGGAGTTTATAATTTTTTTTTTTAATGTTTTTGAAAAAAAAAAAGTTATGCTCACCAAGGCTGCATTTATGTGATCAAAAATAATTGATCAAGTTATTGTTAAACATTAGTGGAACATATTCATGATCTGCTAGGACACTTCTAGACTTCATCTACTAAAAATCACCTTGAGATCACTCACTCACTTGAGATCAATGACTTTAATGTTTAAAAACTTTTTGGCCACTACTTTGGCATCGTAGCTATTGGAAGAAAATAGGTCAACCTTAGAATGTATTGAAGATTCCTTGACCCAACTGTCAGCCTGTTTTCAGGGTGGTTATCCTGGTCACGATTGGTTTGCCTCCACAGTTTTTCTGCTCATGCATGGCGACGTGGGTCGTTCTCTGAGTCTGCTCTTGCGTTTTTCCCGTCTGCTGCCGTCTGCCTTCCTGTGGCCCCCAAGACTGCACAGCTCTGTGAGTTACAGCCTGTATCATTTCTCTCTTCTCATTCATGTCAACCTTTAATACTTGCTGGGGTAGCAAGTTAAAGTTGTAGGTTGCCCAAAAAAATCAAATTAAGTCATATAAATGAATACTTGTATTCAGCAAGGATGCATTAAATTGGTAAAAAAAATGAAATTAAATAAAAAAGAACCGTGGAAAAAAGCAGCACAACTGTTTTTAACATTGCTAATAATAAATGATGTTTCTTGAGCAGCAAATCAACATATTTAAATGATTTCTGAAGGATCATGTCACACTGAAGGCTAATGGCTGCTGAAAACTCAGCTTTGCCAGGAATAAATTACATTTTAAAATGTATTCAAATATAAAGGTTGTTTTAAATTGGAATAATATTTCACAATATTGATGTTTTTACTATATTTTTAATTAAATAAAAGCAGTCTTGCTGTTTTTGGGGTGAACTATTCCTTTAAATGTCTTAAGCTTTGCCCATGTTGCAATTTTGTAGTACTAATAACAGCTGCATCCCTCTCATGTTTAGTAATGTTCTGAATTTATATTATGTACATGCTTGTGTAGCTTTCATATCCATGTGCCGTAAACAAAACTCAGAATTTTGACCTGCATTATCATTCTAATCGCCATTTGCATAGGAAAAGTTAATACTGGGAGGAAATGCTGGATATTATGATATTACTGGGGCAATAGTCATTACAGTGGCTCCCATAAAATTTGGATGGAGCAATCTCTCCCTCTCTCTCGGAACAGCGGATAGTAAACAGAGCTCAGTTAATAGAGTTTCAGCTGTAAAAATATGTGCGGGATATGATAATGCTCCACACACACGAGTTTGTCTGATTACAGTTCCATATTTCTGTGCTGTCAGAGTGGCCGTGCATGTAAATTATTTAGCTGAGACAATGATGACAATCAGGAAAAAGAGAAGATGCAGCCCTCACATTTGTCACAGTCTTCTCTAAACAGGAAGTTGCAGAGGCAGCTAATAAAAGCTTGGTCGTGTCATTAGCATGTGTGGTGGTCTGTTGTTTTCCATGGTGGACAGAACTCTTAAAGGAACAGTTCTGTCATTATTTACTTACCTTAATGCCGTAGTCATACACTTCTGTTTCTCCTGGAGAACACAAGAGGGGATATTTTGCATAATGTTTCTATTTTCAATAAAAATGAAAAGGGAATTTTCACTCCAGAAATGGGGGGGGGGGAGCATCATAAAAGTGGTTTTGTGTTTATGTATAAGTCTTCTGGAGTCATATCATAGCTTTGTGTGAAGAACAGGCTAAAATAAAGTCATTTACTGAAGATTTTGCCCTTTGCAGAGTTTTCAAATCTCATTTGCACTTCATGATCAGTCATGACATGTAAGAACTAATGCAGCTCAGGATCATATACACTGCACCTTGCGCAATGCATCTTCATACTTTTATGTATTTATCTTTTCGTTTTAGGTGCATCTCCCTATAGAGATTGCTCAGTCGGGCATTCATCCCATCTACTCTTGCACCGCTCATTACGTCGAGATGTTGCTCAAGGCCGAGGTTCCTCTGGTTTTTTCTGCCTTCAGGATGTCTGGCTTCACTCCCTCTCAGGTGCTGTGTTTTAAGTACTTCATTTTTAATTACTTTACTCCAGTCTTCTCTGTTGGTAAATAACCAAGCAGACTTGCCAACCTGAATGCATTTTGTGTAGCAGATCTGGTATTTTTAGCGTTCCAGAGCAGCAACCGTCTTCCCAAATTTGTAAGGAGAATTGTTTATCAATCTATTGTCAACAAAAAAGAAGCTTTAAGGTTTGCATTTGATGAAAGCATTGTCAAAAAAAGACAACAGGATGTCCTGTATTTTAAGCTCATCATATGTTACTTCGTCACAAATCTCTGTGGGAGTTAAATCACTGACGGTGTGAATCGTTATCACTGGGTGAATGAGTGTTACACTGCCAGGGTAGAAATATAAAGATGCAAGGACATTCTGCTATGACCTGAATGACTGACAATCTTCATAGACAAATGCAGTGATTACTCAACGCTGTGCTCTCTCTGGGGTTTATATGCATGATCTCAAAGCTCTGCCTCAAGTCTTCTATCAGATTGAGTCAGATATGACCTGTTTCTAGCAGTCAAGGACAAACATATTGAAGAGTAACTGGGCTTTCTGCATTTTGTTTATTTCTATATTAGGGCTGTCAATCGATTGAAGTATTTAATCGCATGATTGTCATGAGTTAACTCGTGATCAATCACACATTTTTATTTGTTCTAAATGTACCTTAAATTAGTTTTTAATACTCTAATCAACAAGGGCATGGACATATGGATGTTTTATGCAAATGTATGTTTATTATTATTGAAACCATAGTCAACATAGAGTATGAAGACTAAGACATGCTTCAAAGATAATAGATGTTTTAATATTACACAAAGATAACCCGAGTAAATACAAAATGCAGTTTTGAAATAATGATTTCATTTATTAAAGGACAAAAGCTGTCCAAATCTGCCTGGCTCTACGTGAAAAAGTAATTGCCCCCTAAATCTAATAACTGCAATCAAGGTTTTCGAGCATGAATGGACTGTTTTAAGGTCGTGCCACAGCATCTCAATCGGATTTAAGTCTGGACATTGACTTGGCCACTCCAAAACCTTAATTTTGTTTTTCTTGTGCCATTCAGAGGTGGACCTGCCGGTGAGTTTCAGATCATTGTCCTGCTGCATAACCCAAGTGCGCTTGAGCTTGAAGTCACAAACTGATGGCCGGACATTCTCCTTCAGGATTTTCTGATAGAGTGCAGAATTCATGGTTCCATCAATTATGGCACATTGTCCAGGTTCTGAAGCTGCAAAGCAGCCCCAGACCATCACACTACCACCAGCATGTTTGTCTGTTGGTATGATGTTCTTTTTATGAAATGCTGTGTTGGTTTTATGCCAGATGTAACAGGACACACACTTTCCAAAAACTTCAACTTTTGTCTCATCAGTCCACAGAATATTTGCCCAAATATCTTGGGGCTAATCAAGATATTTTTTGGCAAATGTGAGGCAAGCCTTTGTGTTCTTTTTGGTCAGCAATGATTTTTGCCTTGGAACTCTCCCATGGATGCTGTTTTTGCTCAGTCTCTTTCTTGTCGTTGAATCATGAACACTGACCTTAATTGAGGCAAGTGAGGCCTGCAGTTCTTTAGATGTTGTTCTGGGTTCTTTTATGACCTCCTGGAGTTGCCGTTGCGCTCTTGGAGTAATTTTGGTAGACCGGCCACAAAAAAATATATTTTTTTAATTTTTTGCAAAGAGGATGTAAGATGGAGTATTTCATGTCACATGAGTTCATGAGAGATGCTACTTGAGCCATGGAAAGAAAAAAAAGACTCTTTATATCATTGGTCTCAAACTCAATTCCTGGAGGGCCACAGCTCTGCACAGTTTATCTCCAACCAGCTCCAAATCACACCTGCTTTGAAGTTTCTAGTAATTCAGAAGAGCTTGATTAGCTGGATCAGGTGTGTTTGATTAGGGTTGGAGCTAAACTGTGCAGAGCTGTGGCCCTCCAGGAATTGAGTTTGAGGCCTATGCTTTATATGATATATATAAATGTGAACATCTGTTTAAAAATAAAAACCAAAAACTTTTTTTTCAATCCATGACAGGAAAATTATTTACACCAGACAGAAGATCTGCTAAAGGCTGCAGTCAATACATGATCGAAGGTGTGGGAACTTTTACACAGCTGAGTAAAAATGCAAAAAACAAAACAAAAAAAACCCTGCAGTTGCTACAAAAATACCCAAAGTTCTAAAACTTATAACTAGTTTTGAATGGACAGAAACTGAAGGAAAGAAGATTTTCTGTTTTAAATTGAGTGTCACCTCCATCATAGAGGGCGTCCGTGTCTGTGCACTCGGGGAGAGTGTTTCGAATTCTAGACAAAGCAGGAAGAGTGTCTGAAAGAGAGACACAGATGCTGTATAAATTGCCTGCTGGAGTGGTCTAAATGTACAGGAGGCATGGACGCATGGCAGAACTGGAACGCCATCTACGATACCGCAGAATAATTGAACAGCTTCTAAGGGAGGATTATATGACCTGAACTTAGTTCACTGCCGCAGAAACAAAACAGAAATGCATCAAGCCTGTTATGATCTAAGAGACTTGATTTATTATTTGTCTGAGCTCAAGAAACATTTTCCTGTCATTCATAAAAAAAATGTTCACGTTTTCCAGTGAAAATACTATTATAAGCATAAACCACATAGTTTTTTTAGATTTATATTTAAAACAAGATTTAAGTCAAAAATAAACTTGGGTGCTGTTCAAAGGTTTGTGGGTCAGTCAAATTTTCGAATGTTTTTGAAAAAAGTTTCTAACCAGGGCTGCATTTATTTGATCAAAATACAGTAATAATATTAACATTATTGCAATTTAAAATAGCTGTTTTCTATTTAATATATTTTAAATGTTAATTGTTCATTTTATGGTAAAGCTGAATTTTCAGCAGCCATTATTCCACGATCCTTCAGAAATAATTCTAATATGCTGATTTGCAGCTCAGGAAATATTTCTTATTACCATCAATTTTGATATCCTACTGCTTTAGATTTTTGTGGAAACTCTTATGTTTAATTTTATGCTTAGGATTCTTTGATAAATAGAAAGTTTAAAAGAACAGCATTTATTTAAAGTAGAAATTATTTTGTAACAAAATTAATGTCTTCATTGTCACTCAAAATTAATGCATCTTTGCTGAATAAAATTTATTCATTTCTTTAAAAAAAAAAAAGAAATTAATAAATTTTATTCACTTCTCAAAAGAATTATTTTCCAGTAAAAATATCTCCAAAAAGTTGATTTAAGGTGATGTGATGATTTGTTTCATGGTTAATTATGACTCTTAACAGGTAATAGACTGCATCAGACCTTGAGGCCATCATGTTAGAATTCGATATTCAGTTTTTGATCTCTCATTTATTTTTCCAGCATCTCATATCGATTTGATTTTAAAACATTTATGGTGCAAATGTTGCATTTTCTCAAAACTACATTTCTAGCTCTCTCTCCTTTCCTCACTCTGTTTGTCCTTCCACCTGTTATGCAGATCTGTATTCAGTGGCTTGGTCAGTGCTTTTGGAACTACCTGGACTGGCCTGAGATCTGTCACTATGTAGCCATATGCATCATCATGGGACCAGATTACCAGGTGTACATGTGCATCTCTGCCCTCCGTCACCTGCAGCAGGATATTCTGCAGCACACACAGACGCAGGACCTGCAGGTCTTTCTTAAGGTGCAGTATAACTTTTTAAAATAAAAATATATCATTTACACATCCTCAATCCAAACCAGTATGACTTTCTTCTGTGGAACACAAAGGAGATGTTTAGCTGAATGTTCACACTGTTCGTTTCCATTTAATGAAAGTGGATGGAGATCTGGAACATTCAAGCTCCAAAAAGGACAAAACAGCACCATATAAACTCATAAACTCATAAAAGTGTCCCACAGAGGAAAGAAATTCTATTTCGAAAAACATGAGGGTGAGTAAATAATGACAGAATTTTCATTTTTGGCTGAACTAGTCCTTTAAGGTGAGAAAATCCTTGTTTTAAAGGATGCACAGAGGTTTACAGTGTGCAAGCATGTCTGCAGTAAATCAGATTAAGCACACTCTTGTCCTTGTTTCACCTTTTAAAAGTTTAAAACTTTTCAGTCTTTGTGTGTACCCTGTACAATAGAGAAAGCGTTTCAGACAATTCCTGAAAGGTTTCTGAGGATTTGTACATATCCAAGATTACAAAACTTATCTATATTTCATCTAAATTAAAGATCTGGATGGAAATTACTCGTAACAATCCCTCCCAATGTCACTCTGAAGCTGAATGCCAGAGTAAATGTACAATGAATCCATTTTGGATGATTCAACATTGCAGAAATCAAACCCAGCTAAAGTCATTCTTTGTTTGCAGGAATTCAAAAGCAATTGTCTGTCACTGTCGAATACATCCAACACTTTGAAAACCATGACACACTCTGGCTAGTGAGTTCAAAGCATCCTGCAGAGCCATTTTAGGCCTTTTTTCTTTGTTTTTATCAGTAACAATAGGCAGCGGAATAGTTTTAATGTCTTTTAGATAATGGGTACTTGTAATTAAAATGTCATTTTTAGTGTTTAATTTTAAACACACCAGCGTGCTTCCAGTTTTTCTAGTTTTGAATGACTTTGTAGGCAAAAGACATTTTTTTCAGCTTTAGGGAAACATCTGGACTTTCACAATCGTTCTTCCTAATGGCTCTGTGGTTTTATGTAGTTGTTTTGCTACTCTACAGCTATCATCAATGGTGTGAAGAAACCCAAAAAGGAAATGTCGTTTTTGTTCTTCTACACATTACAAAATTTGATATTTAGCAGAATCTCCAAGCTGCCCAAAATTTAATATTCGAACTTCATAACACCAGGTGACATCAGTGATACTACGCACCCCTGATATTGATTGTATTTAATTTTGTTTTCCTGGAAAGTATGTAATTCTTACAAGTTTGGACTGGACTGTGAATTGTTGATGTTATGAGATGTTATAATAGGTCATGTTACAGTAGGTAATATGCAATCTAATTGTATGTGAAATTGTGATGGAAGACCAACGTTCTGTCTTCATATTCCAGTTCATGATCTATATTTTTCTTTAGTTTACTTTTTCACTTATTGTCAATTATTATCTGACACTATTCAGCTGTGTATAAAGATGCTCCGTATTAAAATGTACGGCATTACCTAGCGTTCATCAGCAGTGGATAAAAGCATTTATCAGTTGTTTTGTAATATACTATTTCAGTCATTAGTTTTTTGTTTGCTCTTAAAGCATTGTGAGCTTATCTATTTTGTTTGTGATTGCCATACCAACTGCTGTGGTCTGCAGTTATATCACAAAACTGCTTACACTGCAGGCATATTTTATTTAACGCAGCAAACTCATAAAGGTTTATTATCCTTTCTCTCATTTTCATCCATTCACCATGAACCGAAGTGTCCTTCTGTAACTTGAGGCACAGCTTTAGGACTTGCATTTGCTGACTCATCGTAAACAAAATGTAATTCATTTGGCTTTGTCTAAACAATATTATTTATCCCCAGCTAAATGTCAGAGTATATTAGACGGTGCATTGTTTATTTAGTCCCAGAACGTGTAGCCACATCTCACATAGCGACCTCTTGTTTCATTAATATATGCCATTTGTTACTGTAGGCAGTGAGATTTGGCACAATATTAATAATGTTTAAAATCTTGCATGATTTCATTCAGCAGTACACCATTTTCAGGGTGATTTTAGCCACTCTGTGTGCAGGATAATCAGGATCTTCTCAGGCTGGAACAAGAATATCAAACTCATCGAAACGGATTGAGCGCAATCAATTCTTAAGCTGTTATAAACCTGTACTACCTCTTTTCCGCAAACCGGCTCACTCAAACGCTGCTCATCAAATCTGTGCTTCTTTTGCCCGCTTGCAGGAGGAACCAATCCACGGCTTCAGGGTGAGTAATTACCTGGAGTACATGGAGGGGCTGGAGCGCAACTACAGATCCATGGTGCTCTCGGACATGAGGAGCATCTTACCAAGGAGCAGCTAGAAGGAAATAGACCTCCGAAGATCAGCAGGGACTGAAAGTGCTTGTGGTACAGAATTATACTGAAACTGCTGCAATGATTTTATAACACAACATGCTCGATATGTGAAGAGGACATTGTTTTATCAAAACACCATGTGAATATATCCCATTTGCTTTCAGTCTCTTTGATTTGTTGGGATTCTTATACTGAAGTATTCTTACTCAGGGAATCATAAATATAAGAACAAACTCTTCAAAGCCATTTTGCCACTCAGTGGGATATATAAAGCATAGTAAATAAATAAGTGCAGTAAACCAGTCAAAAGTGATGTGCAAAAAGGATGATGAAGCAAAACTTTCTACATAAGCATTATCAAACTTTCCTCACCAGAAAATTTACATTTTCTTGTACAGAATTCTGGGATACACAATTGATTTCAATTGCAGCATTGAGCTGTAATTATTTTGTAAAATTATTCTATGTTTGACCATTGCATATGTGGGTGCATATAGAATCACATTTTATATCACATTTATCTCTGCTATAATCTGCTTTCCCCTGTAGCCTAAAGTATAGTTTTCCTGTACTAGGCTAATTACTGGACTCATAAAGTACTGAAATGAATTGTTTATTAATCTTTTCCTCGAACAAAGTTCTGACAACGTATGTAATTTTGTATCTACAGTCCTGCTTGTCACTTTATTGTTGCTTGTCAGTAATGATTGTGTCAGTGCTGTTAACCACTGCAAAAGCTTTAGGATGTATATTGTACAGTCTGAAATAAGACCACTGATGTCAATTATTATTATTTTTACTTTTACCCAAAATCTCAGTGGGCTCATATTGTAAAGTCTGAAAAGTAGCATTCATAGAGGGAAGACATATTTACCTTATGTTCTGTGAATTTTCACTGGCAAAATCTAGTCATTTTCATAGGAATCAACGTAATTGGGTATATTACATGTGGGCGAAAGATTTCCAAACGGGTTTAAGTTGGTCACATGGTCCGCAATGACCAACAGAAAGCTGCTTTGTTTAAAATTGACTTCTGTATGAGCTGTGCTTCATACATTCAATAGATAATGTTTTTGCCCAAAATTTCGATAACGCTGACCCCATATATAGGTGCACAAGTTGTTTTCCAGTCTCAGCCTGTTATGACATCAGTAAATATGAAAAATTCAAAGCTTTTGATGCTTGATTGCTGTTTTAATGGACAATCAAACATGAAGTATGTGTGATCTAGCATGTCAACACTTGAGTATACAATGACTCACAGGCCGTTGACGCAGTCTTGTGTAGTGCGTGTTGGATTTTTTTTTTAAGGCATATATTAACATCTGCAGTCTCTTATTCCCATCCTAAGGAAGCTGTATAGAGGTGGTATCACGTTGACAGGCCGTCATTAGCACATAGATGCAATCTCTCACCCTCGCCATCTGTAACTCGCACAGTGAATAATGAATTAGATCATTAGAGAGGTGTCTTTCTCCTTCACAACAACTGCTAAATATTGCATACTGTTTACTCAGTAGGAGGCAGAAGCAGTTATAATTTTAAGCTGTAAAAAGTTCCCTCAGAGTGCATATTTTTTACTTACTTTCTCCATTGCATTAAAAAATAAAAAAGGATCACCCGTAAACTTGTGTGTATATGCTCAGATAAAAAAATCAGTTGTGCATCATCAGTTGGTTTCAACTTTGTGTAATCATAACGAGCTGTACGCTTTAATCAGGTTAATGATTTAATGACTGATTGTTGGCCAACAGTCATTTGGAAAGCTGTGTGTGTCTTGTGTTGGCTCTTTGTAAATTGACAATACAAGGCTTTTGTGACGTGGATGTTGATGATGTATCTGCAGACCAAAATCTAGGATAATTAGAAAAGGCTAATTATGGGTAATTAAACTGATTAAATGATAATTAAGACCTATCTGTCTCTGTATTAGGCTTGAGGAGTTGCATTAGCTTGATTTTTCTCTGGTAAATATGCTTTATTATTCTCCTTCACATTAATTATCCCCCTTATGACTGCCAAATTCCACTTTCTGAAGAATCTGCTTGATGAATGGGAGAAAGTCATTCGAAAGTGAGCATCACTGTCCCTTACTTACTCCAGGGTCGGTTCTAGACATCACCCCCAATAAAAAGCACTTGACACAAATATGATTCCTAACCTTTTTATTTATATATTTAATTATATTTACTGTATATTTATATATATACAACATTTAACTTTAAATTTTGTATATTTATACTTATACAGTACAAAAATTTGGAAAATTACTATTTTAAATGTCTCTTATGCTCAGCAAGCGTGGTTAAACACAATAATATTGTGAAAAATAATTACAATTTAAAATAATGATTTTCTATTTTACTATACTTTAAAATATATTTCTGTGATGCAAAATTGATTTTTCATCACTCCAGTCTTCAGTGTCATAAATCATTCTAATATGCTGATTTATTATCAATGGTAGAAACAGTGCTTAATGTTTATTTTATAACCTGTGATTTTTTGATTATTAAAAAGCTGTTTAAAAATAAAAATATAAATCTATAAAACATAATGTTATTCTTTAATATTGAATATATTATTCTTTTAATATTGTTCTCAGTATTAAACAATAACAGGGTCCACACTACAAATATAACGATAAAGGCACAGAGAAACGATATCGTTGGAATCACTTTAATAAACGGACGATATCGTTCGCTTGTGTGGATGCTAATATCGTTATCTTTATAGTTATCGTTCTTGGTGTGAACGGGCCTTAATGATAAAGATATAGTTCTAAAAACCGTTATCAATATTAAAGAATAGCAGAGTCCACACCACAGCTGTAACGATAAAGGCACAGAGAAACAATATCATTGGAATCACTTTCAGAGCGATGTTTTTCCAGCTGATGAACGATATAAACATTGACGCCCAATCAGAATCCATCCTGCTATAACGAGCTCGAAAATTTAAAGTGGCAGACGAGCGTGCACTTAACATAAACAAATTATATTGTGCACTTGTGTGGACGCTAATATCGTCATCTTTATAGTTCTCATTCTTGGTGTGAACGCCCCCCCTTAAGACTTTAAATAACTGTATTTACTGACTGGTTGTTTATATTGCAACATAGTTAAAGATGCAATTTTGTCCCTAGTATTTTCTAAAAATAAATGTTAGTCATACTTTTTGCTAACAGTCCAGTTTTTAAATTGTCCTGTACTTCAGGTGAAGCTCATGAGGGTTGTCCTGTAGCACTGATGTTCAAGTGTCAGTCATTGAATAGCTACTTACTGTGTATTGATGGACACACAATCAATCTGAGGGTCTTTTAAGAAGATATCACAAGCATTATCCATCTCTATTAAACTCCAGAATCTCAAGGGGTGAGGGGATGAATCCATTTTCTCTCTGTATCAATTCTAATCTGAACTGATTAGCATGTGATTAGAATGCATGACTTTAACTCTCCCTGTCCGCTAATTCAAAGCCCAGTAGCATCAACGATAGGTCAGCTTCTACAGCAAATGGATGAGATGGTAAGAGTCAATTCTTGTTCCTTGTGGGATAGAATAGGCTTATGGATCAGGCTCAAACTAAGAGAGTTAAAATCTACAGACTTTGTGCGGAAAGTAAAACTCTTTTATGTTCAAAGTAGGCACCGAAGAAAGGAAGTGAAGAGAAGGAGACGAGAGGCAGAAGAAGATTACCACACGGGCATAACCCATCCATTCCCTGTCAGAAGAAGCCAATAATTTATAACACACATTACGTATTGTACACACGCTTCCTCAGTCAAGCTGGAGCGCCGCTTTCATCACACACCATCAATACCACCCTTTTGAATCGTATCGCGGTTCTGCAGTTGCACAACGTTTTCTTCTGGCTCCTTTCCTAATGTATTTGTAGACTCTTCTTTTCAGATATTCTCTTTTCGCTGTGATCTAACCCATAATGACACCATCAGCACAAATTTCCCCTCAGGCCCACCTGACGAGACCATTGGGTTAATTGCAAAAAGTCTCATTAGCGTTATCATACAGGCAGCCATTTGAATTACCAGAAACACAATACTTACCAGAGCACAGAGGGAGTCCAATGAATCAAATATAAGAGTGTGATGCAGATAACCCGGGCAAAAAAACGGCATTATTCTTGAATGTCTCTGTCTCTTTGAACCACAGGAACAGAGATTTCAGATAGTGTTTGAGTGAAGCTATCACAGCAGAAGTGCATGTCAGAGCCAGAAATGCCACAGAGGTGAGGCCGTTTGATTCTGTCTGCTGTCACACACTATACCATTCAATTAACTTTGACCCCTGCAGTATCTATCTATCTATCTATCTATCTATCTATCTATCTATCTATCTATCTATCTATCTATCTATCTATCTATCTATCTATCTATCTATCTATCTATCTATCTATCTATCTATCTATCTATCTATCTATCTATCTATCTATCTATCTATCTATCTATCTATCATTATCTATGCATCATTGTAGCTATCTTTCTGTCCTTCTAATCCATCTATCGTTCTTTTGGTCTGTCTATCTATTTGTCTGTCCGTCCGTCCGTCCGTCCGAGTCCAGTCCAGTCATTCTTAAGCATGAGAAGGATAAATGAGTCTGTGACCAGTAGAATCTATTAAGCTGGTCCAACTGGCCACATTAATTATTTTAAGAATATTAGATACTGTAGGAACTGCTGTTTTGGACCCATCATCGGAAACCAAAAAGCAGTTGTAACATCTGACTTTTCATCAGTCTTTGACATTATGCTTATTTTTATTTTTTTTTATCCCTTTAGACACACTTCTCTTTTCAGTTAGCTTGAAGTTAAACTGGTATCCCACCACTTAACTGTGAAAAAGGAAACAAAATAAATTTCAATACAAAGAGCAAGCCAAATGGAATTGTGGGTGTTGATTGAAAAAAAAAACTGAACTGTCACATTGCGTGGACAGCTGAGAGATTTTTTTTTTTTTTTTTCATTGTCTCCTGCCTCCTTTTTACTGTGAAGTGCCTATTATTGGCTTTGATTTTACATAATGTATTGACATCTGTGCAGTGCATATAAATGTGGCACAAACTGATGAGTCCATTTAATGGTGATGTGATGGTTGGCATCTTTCCTGGCAAAAGTTCATTTCATTCCTGCAGATGGGAGTTTAGTCAAAACACACTCCAGGTGTTACTGAGTGTGTTTTGCAGTAAATGGATCTGTTGACTGATTGCTTTTTGTCTAGAATAACCCGGTGCATATAAATATATGGTATAACCTTATCTGGACTACAAAACGGGAAAAATGTGACTGGAACTTCCTGCCACAATGCGATGGTGCTTGAAGGTGTGGTTTCTAGAAGATTGCTTATTGGCCCATATCAAAAGAGCCCACCCCCAAGACCTCATATCAGCAATATATAGTTAAAAATAAACATGAGTGCTTACAGACAGCATGCAAGGAAAGATAAATGATGGGTGTAAATTGGTATGCCAGCAGCTTCTGTGGCTTCCTCCACTGAGCAGATCAAACAAGCTTCTGCTTAATGCTTTTCATTTATCAATACAGCACCATCAGCAGACAAGCAGCAGTCTCAGCGGAGTGCTTGAGCTCTGAAACATTAATGACAGGCGTCACCACAGAAAGGTCTGAGTCATGGCACAGCGGCTAACAGAGATCTTAGGGATCAGACTGACAATTAACCCTGGTAACTAAGTGCACACACATGCACGCACATCTACACTCCAGCAGTCATTTCAGTCTTCTTGGTTTTGATTTTAGTCCAGTGTAAAGCCTTTTACACTATCAAGCAGACACTGATTCTATAATATTTTATGTTTATATTCATACATTAAAACCAAGTTGCGTCTAAGTTTAACCCAAGTTGCAACTCAAGTTTAAATAAATAGTTTCTAATGATTTTAAGTTGAACAATTTAAAAGAAAATAATTACAGCAATACAGTAACAATATTTTCTGTCTGCACTTCATTACCACTAACTGTTGTTCTGCTATTATTATGAATAGTCAACTCCTTTTCAGATCATTAGTCAGCAAATTGCCTGTAAGCAGTACATGTGTCATGATGGTCAGAGGCATTAGAGATTTCACTAAGCTGAGGAAGAGTCACTAAAATCGGCTCAAGAGTTCAAGTTCGTTTGGAATCAAAGGCAAGTGAGTTAGTTGTTTACTTTGTAATTGGTCCATTTTAACCAATTTTGCATATTTGGGCTGATTCGCAGATTGTTTTGTACATCATAAGCTATTATTTTCTACACGCTATTAGAACACTGTTGGATTGTTAGATGTATAAACATGAGCATTAAACTATGGCGAGGGAGAGACAGACGTTCTATATTCTCAGAAGGATGTCTGTGATGAAAATACACAAGCTGGGATTCAAGACATTTTTCACCTAAATTCATACAAATGGCCTCCTTGGTTATTTGTGACCGGTGTTGTTGTTCATTTCCTGTTGTTGGTGCCACGATACTAAATCATCAGCGGTTATGAAATCCTTGGGATATAATCATCAGAGCATTCTTTCTGATTAGACCAATGACTCAAAGAGCAATTTTCTTAGTTTAAAGTAGGCCTAGAGCCTTGTACTACAATACTGAAGCAGAAACGATTCAATGATAAAAGACTGTGGGATATTAGGCACCAAATGTGCTAACTATAAAACCCGAAATACATCAAATATGAAGTTGTCATAAATTGTCTAAACTGATGCATCTTTTCATTTCCTCAGCAGTTGGATGTGATCACGGTTATGAGATTCAGAGCTATGGTGCTTCGGGGGACAATGACAGTTGTTCTGTAACTTTCAGGTACAATGAGGCCTTGTAAAGGAGTTTATTTGGTTCAACCCAAGTTTAACCCACAGAGACCTAAGTATTTATACTAATAATGTGTTTCTTGTTTTTTGATAGCCACTTGTTTTAAAATTATGTTTATGCATATTTTGTTTTGGGGTGAATTATTCAAAAATGGTGCACAAAATTGCAATGCTACATTTTTTAAAGTTGCAAAATATTGGCAAACTGAGTATTCATTTACATATGCTTAGACTGTCTTGAGGATATGACCAATGATTATTCAAATAATAAATATTATGTTACATTTTTAATTTATATGTTGGTTAACCTGTATTTAGTGAAAAATAGGTTTGAGTTAATAGCTTACAAGTGTTGTAATTATGCTTTGGTGGGTCTTTAGGGTTAATGGTTGTTTTGAGGAATATTTTACCATCCTGAACTGTAACGTGCGCATGAGGCTTCCTGAGATTGCTTATTACATTCTGTGAGACTGCCGCTTTAGAGATGTTTTTGCATTTTGCATGTTTTCGCATTGACTCTTTTAAACAGATCTGTTGTTGTTGTTGTCACCACTTGTGAAACAACACCAGACAGCGCTGACATGTGACACTCAAAGAGTTTTTGGTTGCTGTTATTCTTTAAGTTTTTGTGCTTTCCTCTGCACCATTGTTAGAGCTTTTCCCCCAAAAGTTGTTCTCGTCTGTTATTCCAAGCATGCATTGCTTGTGCCCCCAAAAAGCGTTTGGACACTGAAGCCACAAAATGTCTCATGCATTATTTGAAAAGTTCTGAGAAAAGTTCTAGCATCTTTTATTTGCAGGAGCCACTTTGTTTGATATTTTCATATATAACGCGATAGAATTCAGACATTTTGATGTGTGGCTTATGTATTCAAGTGCAATTTGGGGTCACTGTATATACTCAATAAAGAAGCCCTTTAAAGTTCACTAGACTCTTTTTTTTCTCATTGATCATGAAGGGCTTACTTGGATAACAGAAGCCATTTCTAGCATTTTATGAATTATGGTCCAATATCCAAAAGCTCAGGATAAATGACCGTATAATCTGAAATGTAATCACGTCAAAATGTGCCCATCATCAAAGGAAATACTAAGCAGGAAGAGCCCATTCAAAGCACACCTTTCTTTTTGTCCTCTTAATCACATTTCATGAAAACATAATCATCAGTCATTTCAGACAATACTTATTCATGGTGAAAATACATGAAATCTGAAATAATTGACATCAATTTTGATGCCAGCAGCACAAACCTTGGACGGCCTGGAAAGGTCAGAGCGGGACATGGATTATGTCGGTGTTAATTAGTGATGTGCCCCAGTGGCTGCACGGTCTGTGATCAGGGTGTCAATGAGCTTTCATTAGCACAGCAACAGGAAATACACACTCACACATGCACATGCCACAGAGCAGGATTATAACCAGGCCTGTATGAATGTGTGTTTGTGGAATTCTGCTGTGCTGTGTTTTGATGAATTTGACAATGCTTTTTAAGACTTTCACCACGTTTAAATCCACCAATTATTTTAGTCATCATGCATCCACGTGTTGTTGGTAGCATGGACAGTAAGCCCCTGCTGGTAGATGCTGTAACTACACCATATGGGAGAAACAAGTTCTCCATTGATTGCCATATGCATTTGTTTTTTTTGCAAGAAGCATATGTGGTTCCTGTAGCTAAATGGATATACACCTTATTTTTCAATGTTGAAGTATGCAGTTTCCTTTGAACCTGCAAGACTTGATTTAGCTGCTGTAGGAAAATAATTAGAACAATAACAAAGTGCAGGAAATGGTACAACTATTTGCTTTACCAACCTGTGTGTTTATGATTGCTATAATAAATTAATGTGTTACCACAAATACCAGTTTGCAACATCAAGCAGCAAGTTTTTGTACAGCTAAAATATCTATAAGTGGAATTTTAGTATAAAGTATATACTAATATCATATTTATTGATATTTTGAATTAACTTTTATATTTATATTTTCTGTTTTTCTTTCAATTTTAATTTTAATAATTGTATGTGCTTTTGTCATATTATTTCTATATAGCTATGTTTTTATTTTAGTTTTAGTTAGTTGAATTTTTCAGCTTAATTGACTATATTGATTATATATCATTTCAGCTTTATTTCTATCATTTTTAATGGTTTTAGTTTAGTTTGATTCCCAGGGTATGAAATGTACTGAATGCATTGCAAGTTGTTCTGAACAAATGTATAAATGTTGAAGTAAATGTTAAAGGAACACTCCACTTTTTTTGGAAATAGGCTCATTCTCCAACTCCCCCAGAGTTAATAAGTTGAGTTTTACCGTTTTTGAATCCATTCAGCCGATCTCCGGGTCTGGCGATAGCACTTTTAGCATAGCTTAGCATAGATCATTGAATCCGATTAGACCAGTAGCATCACGTTCAAAAATGACCAAAGAGTTTCGATATTTGTCCTATTTAAAACTTGACTCTTCTGTAGTTATATCGTGTACTAAGACCGGCAGAAAATGAAAAGTTGCGATTTTCTAGGCTGATATGATTAGGAACTACTCTCATTCCGGCATAATAATCAAGGAACTTTGCTGCCGTAACATGGCCACAGCAGGCGTAGTGATATTGCGCAGCGCCTGAAAGTAGTCCCCAGCTAGGTAACTAGTTATAATATAGCCGGGGACTACTTTCAGGCGCTGCGTAATATCACTGCGCCTGCTGCGGCCATGTTACGGCAGCAAAGTTCCTTGATTATTACGCCGGAATGAGAGTATAGTTCCTAATCATATCAGCCTAGAAAATTGCAACTTTTCATTTTCTGCCGGTCTTAGTACACGATAGAACTACAGAAGAGTCAAGTTTTTCCCTTTTCTCCCCCTTTTTTATTAGAGGAATGTTAGCTCTCTCCAGGTATTACAGACATCTCTGCATCAGTAAATGGACTGTGTTTTAAATAAGTACATGTCCTGTAGACAAAAAAACATTTAAAAGTTAAACATAATATGACACATTGAACTGACTTTCATCCCTTGCAGCCTCATTTGTGTTAAATAAATCAAGTAAATATCTACTCTGACTAAAAGTGTATTGGTACTAACTTCAATAAAGTGTTTTGTGTAGAAGCCCTTTTTATCATAGACTCCAGAAGTGATCCTCAAGTTTAACCTTAAAGGAAATGACACAGATGGCGATATTTCACAGATGAATTTCAGACGGCGACAGGAAAGCAAAATAGAAGCTTTGTAATTGGACTCAATTTAAATAATGCATTCAATGCACAAATTTGCATTTGCACAATATGAGTAATTACTGAGAAACCTAGGTATGCGGATCATAATTTCAGCCTTGCCTGCTGAATGACAGACACGCTCTCACCTCGAGGTGAAACACTCATCAAGACGCAAACCCGTGTAAGCACTCGTTTCGTACAGAGCTTTTCTTTATCTTGTTAGATCAATAATTATGCCCTAGCAGGCACTCGCACATTCATGGCTGAATTCTCAAGGTCTCAAGGTCTCAGTTGCACAGTAAAAGCCCATATGCTTAGAAAGCGCCTAATGAGGGTCTTTCAGTCATATTCTTCAATGTTCCATGCAATACGACGGTTGACTGCAATCTGAAAACCAATTACGCTGCCGAGAGCCAGAATATGTATTTGTGCAGAGACGGCTTGCTGTACTAAGAGTCAAAAATCTCAATTTGATATATTTAAATATGGTTCAATAAATCTTTGATTCAATAAATCAGAGATTGATTTACTTTGTTTCTCTGTTTCAGGATTTGAGAACTGGGCGTCACAAGCTTTAAAAAAAAAAATTGGTTGAATGAATGTTGCTTTACAGCTCTCTGTTTTCAAATGAGTTTTTCATTCCCTCTGTGTGTGTGTGAGCACTGTGTGTGTCTAGGTGCAGTTTTTCCTCTCTTGTCGAACGGTGAAGGCTGTACTTCCTGTGATGGATGTGTTTCTATCACACCAAGAGTCTTATTTTCTCATCAGTCCTTACGGAGTTGAAACTGCAGGTCTTTATATTATGCTGAGAGAGCGGGTCAAGGCCGTCCGCTCAAACTGTGGAGGTATATCACTGCATTGTTTTTCTGCGATAGCTGTTGTAAACCACTATTTCGATCACTGGTATTTGTATTTTTCTATTCCGTTGGGTGAATGATCTTCAAAGCAAGTCACCTTTATTTATATAGAGCTTTGAACAATAGAGATTTTTCAAAGCATTTTATTAAACAGGGAAGTAACAGAATCAGTGATGTGAACTTCAGCAAATATTAGACAAATCCAAATTCTGCTCTAAAGCAGCCCTAAAAGACAACAGTGTCATTATTCAATTTCTGGCCGTAAAGTGTTGATTCAGTTTAGTTAACTCTGTAAAGTTGATCAGTTATGAAATATTCAGTTCAGTTCCACTTAAGACAGTGTTGTTGTTCTACTCGATTCACTTGAGTTCAATAACATGATCAGTGTTAAAATAATTAGTAAATTATGAACAAATTCGATTCAGATATAAAGCAGCTCTACAGAAGACTCTTTTTTTTTTCAGTTCAGTGTTGATTGTGTTCAGTTCAATAACTGTCTAAAGTATATCAATTATAAAACAAGTTCATTTTTTTTTTATTCATTCAGCAATAAACGGCTCAAGACTGACTTTATTCAGCTCGAGTCGGTTTGATGTTGATTCAGTTCATGTGTTGATTCAACTATAAAGCAGCTTTACGGAAGACAATAGTGTCTTTTTTTTCAGCTCAAGTCAGTTCATTTCAATACCTATAAAGTATATCAATTAGAAAAAAACGAGTTCAATTCTGTAATAAGTGGCTCAACTAAGGATAGCAGTGCCATTATTCAGCTCGAGTCAATTCAATGTTGATTGAGTTTAGTTAAATGTGTCAGAGTTGAAAAATTCATCAATTATGAACAAATTCGATTCAGTTATAAAGCAGCTCAACAGAAAACAATAGTGTTATTATTCAGCTCAATTTAGTTCAAGTTTTGTTCTTATCCGACTGTATCAGTGCCATAAAATCAATATTTCTAAATATTAAGTGTCTTTTAAACCTCAACTAAGCAAGGTGTAAAGATCCCAAACTACATTAGGTGAAAGAAATGGAGAAAAAACTTTGGGGGTGACCAGCTCTCCTCTGGTCAAATCACCAGTCAAACTAATCTAGAACTTTCCCTTCATTAGTAAAGCTGTCTAAACTGCCAGTTCATGATTTTGTTGATTATACCCCATGCTGGATAATGACTGGGCTGGTTGAGCCAATGTCTTGGACTGCCAAAGAAGGCATTAAGCGACAGCGATCGAGCGGGGTTCAGCTTTATGTGAGGATGTTTTTGATTACATCTGGAGTCTCTAGTCTTAAAATATTACTTGTGAGACGGATGTAGAAAACAGGCCGGCTGTCTTCTGGCTGTGATTATGGTGGTCAGGGAGAGGTCTCCATTACTACCATTAATCTGGCTGACACTGATATAAGAATACAAGAGTCAGAGGAACGTCTGGCCAGCAGCAACACCGCTGAGATACGGCCATTAATTCACACGATTGCAGACCGCTGTCTGTAATCTTTCCACGTTCCTCTGTGGCTGTGTGTGGTGAAAGCAAAGCAAAGATGTACACGTCTTCGGGTGCACGGCTTATTTTAAATTAAACATACATCATCACAGAGGTATTGACAAGTATTTTTGGACGCTGGGGCTGTGTGAGACTTATGGTGTTTTAAACAACCCCAGGCAAAGTTTCTGAAAGTTATTATCACTGGCAAATAAATAATTAATTGTGATTCTGCTTGGATGGATAAAAAACTCCTCCACTACGGATTGGAGAAGAATTAGTCTCTAAGCTGGGTGGATAGTTTGTTAGTTCACCTGGAAATGAAAACTTTCACCTTGCTCCAAACCTGTGTGACTGTTTCTTGCATGAAACATTTTGTAGAATTTATCCAGTGTCATTTTGATTGACAAATCACAGCAACTGGTAATTTTTTTTTGTCATTATTTTATTGTCTTATCATTTTAAACATGAATCAAATAAAGTTTTAAATGCGTCCCATTTATTTTTCAATTTAGAAAATTATTTAATTATTTTTTTCATGTTTAACTTTATCTTATTTAGCCATTTATTTTAATTAGTATGATTGATTCATTTTAAATTGATTACGTATTCCTTCATTTTGTTTTCACTCTGTTTTTTAGCAATAAATCAGAAACATTACTATGCTAATATGTTTTTCTCTTTCATCTTTATCTATGTGTTCAATATTAAACTTACAGTGGAGTTAATTATATGCAGACTCTTGCTTTAAATATGTCAGCCTTCATTTAAGGTTATGCAGATTCATAACTGGCATAGCTAATTAGATGAGGTGAAGTAAATGAATTTTTGAGAAGTGCACAAGGTTAGGAGCTGGATTTGGAAAACTCAGTGATTTTTGCATTAATATAGATGTGAATGGTAGTAGTTTGACTGTTTTTAGCTACTTTATCATGATTAGACTGTAGTATGGAAAGCTACAGATTCAAAGTATTTTAGATTTTATTTTCATCACTTGTCCAATCCACAAGTCCTCACTATAAAAAATAAAAAAAACTTTATTTTGAAACTTTAATTTTGAAGCTGAATCGGGTATATTCAGTTTAGTGAATAAAAAATTCTGTACCCTCAGAGTTTATCTGCTTTTCATTAAGTTTCACTGTTGTGTGTTTTTTTTTTTTTTCTTTCTTCCTTTCAGAAGTTTGGGTCTCAAGAGATCATCTCCAGGTACTGATCTAGGAACAGGAAGAGTAAAGCAGATCACCTTGTGTGAGCCAAAATAAGATGGATTACTTTGAAAAAATCCCAAGTGGCCGACCTAATCAGTTTTTCCCCCTTTGAAGCATATGTTCAAAAATTAAATATTAATCCAGTATGGCTTAAACATGTTTTTAGGTCGTCTGCAGCACATTTGATCTGATATGTTGCCAAAAACCTGCATGCATCCATATCAGCTCATGTACATGCGCTAAAACTTGCAGCTTTATACATGAATAATTCAACTCTTTTCAGAAAGACGAAAGAGTTTACTTCACACCGTTATTAAATTATATAAAGCACTGATGCAGAATAGCTGTGATTTGCACCCACTGATCACATAATTCATCTATAATAGCCATTCTTGGACATCCAAAAATACTCATGCTTTCAGCTATTTTAGAAAGCAATCAATAATGGCTGATTGCGTGCTTGTAGTCTACTGTTTAAGCCTGGATCGTTAGATCTTGTCCTCTAGCTATTCAAGAGATTGTTAATTTCTTTCTCTCCTCCATTATAGACTTTGTGACCCTCAGTCTTCTTTATCCTGCAGTGAATTATCTGCATTTGACCAGAGTCAAAGTTCCTTTTTCCTCTTCATTGTCTGAGGCTGATGAGCAGAACAGAAGCAGTGGACAGGGTCAGGATTTGATAGGTAGGACTTGGAGAGCTGAAAATGATGATGAGAGAGAGTGGACTACTTTTTTTTCTTTTTTTTCTTTTCTTGTAGAAGTTATTTTACTTTTTACTTTTTTTTTTTTTTTTTTTTTTTTACTAGAAATTGCTAAAAAAAAATAATAATAATTTGATAATAAAATTAAGCAAAATGTCCCCATAAATAACCTTACTTTAGTATAATTGAAATAGTACATTTCAATTCATAATACTTATTAATTACACAATTTTTTGCTTTTGTAGTCTAATGTACTTGTGTTTTAGAAAACCTTAAGATGCTTGATACATAAAAATAAATAAATACAAATAAAAAATAAATACATTTTTCAAAAAGATTTAACATTATTGGAACTCTTTTTGCTCTGTGTGTGTGTGTGTGTAATATATAGAAATTAGAAATTTGCATTTGAAGAAATATTAGGGATCTAGGGCTGGATTCACAAAAATTACGATTTTTTTAATTTAAATATTAAAGTGATTTAAATATTTAAATTTCAATTCAAGTATCTCATTTGTTTGTATAATATACATGCATTTGTATATTATGCGAGAGAAAGATAGAGAAATTATTTAAAAACTTTTTTGTTTTGCACTTCCTTACAAACTTATAATTTATCCAAACATTTTTATTTTTTCTGAAGGTTTTTGTGAATTCATAATCCAGCCCTGATTTCTCATTGGGAATGCAAGCGTTCAACACCTTTTCATATAACTGGTAATATCTGTGCACATAAGAGATATTGCTCTCATTGGGAGTTTCTCATTTCAGTAAATATGTGCTCTCCGGCCTCATTAAACTGGGACGCGCTCTTGCGGGATGGGAGTTTGTTTGAGTGGGTGTAATATAGAAGCCCAGCATGAACAGAACGGAGGGAGCGGAGGGGGGCACACAGGGCATAAAAGTAGCTCATTTTTATGTGTGTGCCTTCCTCTTTGTACCCACAGCACTACGGCCCTGCAGGGAAATAACGTGCACACATGGACACACACCAAGGGTGGGAGACTACGGTCATTTCTCTTTCTAACTGCTGCGACAACTCTTGATGGCCTGGACACGATGAGAAAAGCCACACTAGTGCACTCGGCTCTGACTTGGTGTATCCCAGCATGCCGGTGGTGCAGTCCCCAATGAGTGGCATCATTAATTATGTGCCTCAGACTTCAGAAATGCCAGCTGAGGAGGGAGGCATACATTTCATCCGCAGACTGTTCAAAAAATTGTCTTTCAAGCCAGGCTGACAGCATGCATTCCAATCACGAGCTCACCCAGGTCTGAAATTGCAGATAGTTCACCAGCTGTGAGGCGCTGGGTGAGTCTTAATGTTTTCGGTCTGTAAGCTCACTGAGATAAATTAGATCAATGACATGATATATGACAAGGATCTGTAATAATTTACAGCATTTAAATGGTAAAGCTCTGGGGCATGTTGGTTCGAATGGAATAGCAAAGTAGTCTTTTAGGAACAGGATTCTGACCTGAGGTTATTGTGGCCAGAGTTTTTTGTTGCATAGGTTATTGACCACCTAATGAGATTTTACATATTAAAGCAATAAGCCACATGAGGCCGTGCATTGCAATGATTTTTTTTTTTACCACAGTTAAGGGGCTTTTATGCATGATGTGAATCAGACCACTGTTTACAAAATGGCAAAAGCAATATGATCCCATTCATAATTGTAGATATTACACTTTAGATATGCACTTACAGTCTCTAAAACATAGGCATGTTTACAAATAATTTTAGGATCATAGATATTGATTTCATGGAATGAATAGGTTGATTTTTATTGGGTTAATCAATGACAGTTAAATTCAGTATTTCAATGTTTAAAAAAATGTACACTGCTGAAATTATTACTTTTATTCAGCAAGGGTGCATTAAACTGATCAACAAAGACAGTGAAAACAAAACTATTTTTAAAATGAATGATGATAAGAAAAGTTTCTTGAGCAGTAAATCATCATATTAGAAGGATCGTGTGACAATGAAGACTGGAGTAATGGCTGCTGAAAATTCAGCTTTTCAATCACAGGAATAAATTACATTTTAAAATATATTCAAATACAAAACAGCTCTTAAATTATAATAATAATTTTTCACAATTTTTTTTTATTACTATTTTTGGAGAGCATAAAAGCTTTTTTCATTAATAAATTAATTAGATTTTTTTATTATTATTTATTACAATATTGTGACGTTGTATACAGATGCATTTGTAAAATAAATATAATGTATAAAGTTTTTGTTTTAATTTCTACAGCTGTGCAAATGTAAATACTTCTACATCTTAGATGCTGTAAATACAACCACTTTGTACTTTTCAGAGCACATTCAACTGTACAAAAAGTGTAGAAATTGCACACAAATACCTATACATTTTAGGATGGAAAAAAATCCATGGGTTTTCTAGAGTTTTTAGTGTTTTTAGATTTATGAATAACATATGGTCTGATAAAAATGACTTGAAGTGACATGTTTTCTTATACAACATAAATTATACACAGTCAAACCTTAGAAATGAATTTTGAAGTCGCTTCCTTTTTTAAAATGTTAAGGTGCCATAAGGATTACAACTATTACAATGCTTGATGAGTCAGACAATCCTTATAGTTCTTATGCAGCAACATGTGTTTTTTTTAGGGAATGTATGACTGTACACTTAAGTGAAATCATTATGCAGAGTATAAAATGAATTAAATATACTGTAAAGCCCTTGGGATTTCTTCATCTTCCCTGTTCAGTGATCCTAATAATAGGTTCTTCATGCAATGCAATTCCAATCTCGCAAAGTTACCGGATTTATTTTGGATCCCCGTCCCGATAAATCTCAAGGAATTCTTCTCTCTGTTTGTTTATGTGTTCATTCAGTTGAATAAAGCCATTTGCATTATAAATGAATAAGCCAGTGATGGTTCTGAAGGACCAGTAGTTTTCCTCCGTGCATGAATTGTGAGCAGTAATCACTCTTGCAGTGGGATTGCTTAGATTTCGTACATGTATTTAATTATTGAACAGTTTCCAATAGAGTTTAATATTTCTGTGCAGTGGTTGGAGCACTCATAACTCATGGATGCTCTAAGGTACTGCATATTTCTCCCCTGGCTGATGTAGGCTTCAAGCTATCTTCAGGCATGGAATAAAAACCTGACGTGAGAAGCTTAAATAATAGGGATACGTTTGTACGAGGATTCCTGCGGGTCTTTATTCTTACTCTGGTTTTCATTGCATAAGCCAAAAGCCTGTTAAAATCAGGCTGCAAAATTTCTCGTTTTTTGCCAATCAAAGAATTGCTGTTGGATAAATTTCATTGTCCTTCATTAATTCACGGCATGACTTTTGCCGGCTTTTGCAGAAATGTTAATATTTACAGATACCGCTCCGCTGGCGAAAAGAAATTTGAACGGTTGACATTTGCCGAGAAACGCTTTACCGAGACATTAGTGGTGTAAAAGTGTAGATCAGGCCGTCAATAGACCCAAAACCTGCCCGATTCAACTTCAAGATCTGTCTGATCTATATCGCCCCTATCTCTGGTGATTATGAGTTCTCATCTGTGCGCTGTCCCATAGGGAATTCGCTTTACAAAGGGAAAGGATCAAGAGTCACACTCCAGCAGTTCCATTTGCAACACTATTCTGATCTGAGACTTTCTGTCTTGTAGTTATCATTAGTACATGACTGCCAGGGGAGCAAGACGTATAAGGAGCGGATTGTCATTCCACTGGTGTCCTTTCGCAGGGTGGCTGTTTCACGTCTTGGGGTTTGATTTTACTGCAAAGGACCTAAGAATTTATATTTAATTTGAATTGATTTGTATTATTATTTTGTTATTATTAAAAAATATTATTTTAATTTTTTATTTTATTATTCAATTTCATTTTTATCTATTTGTCTTGCTGATTTCTGAGCAAAACTGGAATAGCATGATTGAAATGCTGAAAGCAGAATTAAAATAGCAGAATTAAAAAAAAAAAAACATTTGGTATGAAGGATGTAGAATTTTACGAGCAACAATTCTTCCAATTAGCTTGTATTGTAATTGCTTTTTTTGCTAATTTCTTCATTGACAACAGTTCAATGCTGAGTATGTTGACAAAATCAAAAGTATATTTCTAAATTTATTTCCTTGACTCATTTTTATTTACACATTTGTAAAGATTTTTACAACCGTCTTAATTTTCACTTCACATGATGGGTTCTTTATTTCTTGTTGAGTGTCAAAATATATTTAGTTTATTTATATATTTATACTTTTTTTCTGATTTTTGAGCGAATCTTTGGAATTCTAAATTGAAATATTTCATTAATATGTTATAAATTATCATTCATTTTATCCTAAGTGTTTGTGAACATTGCTATCTTCTCTTGTAATTAACAGGATCTCACTGAACAGGGGATGATTGTGACGGGACTTCCAGAACAGTGATCGAGTTTTATTTCAGATATACAGTATCATGTGGACACAATCCCGCCTCTGACGGTGAGTCCCATCATCAATTAGTATTCCTCTCCTCTAACAACACACTTCATCAAGTGGTCTTGTCTCATCGGACTCGAGGAGCCATCGCCGTGGGCAGCATCTTCATAAATCTCACTTGCTGTTATTTTCTCTAGCTGCATACATTTTTGCACTAAAATTACATTCGTAGTCGTGGGAGGATGAATCTCTGGGATCTCTTAGAAACTAGAGAAGCGTGTCTCTCAAACAAAACATCGCAAATTAAACCACAATTAATGAAAGCAACTTTTTTTATTTGAGATCTTCACTCCATTGTCATTTTAAATGATGGCTTGAATATATTATTCAAAAATAGAGTTGCTGCTTGTTTGCTGGAAGAAACTGCACCTATGCAGCACAACTTCTTAATTGTTGTTGCATGAAAAATAATAAAAATTTCCTTTTGCATTGAGACTTCATGAATAATTTTCATTCATTTGAGCATGGGATTCCCAGTTCCCAGCATGCTCTGCATGGGACTGGATGGGAAGAATAAGGCCGTTTCTCAAACGGAAAGCTACATCCTCCGGAGGTCGCATTTGCAGGCTGGATACGTTCAGTTAACTGAGCATTATATTCCTGAGTCAAAAGCATATTACAACAATTTACACTTAACAAAGAATAATGGTTGCATTTATAACTGTTAATATTTTAAAATAAGATTTTCTTTATGACGTATGCAGCCTACAAATGCGACTTCCGGAGGATGCAGCCTTCAGTTTGAGAAACGGCTAAAATGTAATTCTCCCTATGTGTTTTAAAGCAGATGAGAAAAGGTTGAAAGTTCAATGTTCTGTATGAATGTGGATTTAGATGAATTTCTGCTTTTATGTTTGCCACTAAGGTTAAGAGCGGAGCTTTCGGTTGCGAACAGGCTAATGTAAGTGAATATTATATAAGATTATATAACAGTTTTATCTTCCTTCCACTTCACATGATTGCTTGCTGAATGTCAGAAGAATATTGTTTTTAGTAGTTTGTCGTGTAATTTTATTGCACTTACTCAATTCAGTTAAGTTGCCATGGCACAAGGAATTTGAACAGTTCAATTTAATGTTAAAGAAACCCATGTTCAGCAAGTAGAACCACTGACCACACCTGAACTAAGGGTTTGATGTGATATATTCCAGTATATCAAAAAATAGATCCTTCATTTCTTCACACTGTGTGTTTGTTATGCTGGGGTTGACTTGAGTTCATTTGTGATTAAGGGCTGCTTGTTTAACAGAAACGAAAAACACAATAACACCTTTAGACAAAAAGATTTGGCTTAATTGTAGATCTTTTTAAAAAGTTTCATCCTAACTAGAAACTCAAAGCAGTTCAGAGGGATGAATAGACACAGCACACATTAACCTGCCTAACCCAGTGGCTTTACTGTGATATATGAGCCTGCAGAATCACTTTCATGTGATATTAATTACACACCTAGTGGACCTTCATTTTCATGTGGAGAACCTAAATTGTGAGACGGCTGAATACATCAAGCTGGACTGATTAGCATACACAGTATCTGTGAGATTTATTTGCTCTCATTTGCTTTGAGACAAAACAGAAACAATTAAAAAAGGTTGGAGAAGGAAAAACGGCCGCTTGTGTTGCCAGTTCACTCATCTGGGAATACAATGGAATACATAAATACATTTTAAAGCCAATTCACACAGCGCCCACAGATGCAGACCAAGGCTGACGGTCACCAGATTAAAGTATGTCACTTCTCAGACATTCTAAGACCAGACAAATGCATATTTAACATGTTCAGTTGGAGTTTGTTGGGTTGCAGAATGTCTAAGAACACAAGTGCCGATCAAAGCCAACAGATGCCGAAGGGGTAACACACTAATCCTACAAAACCCAACGAATGTGTCTGTTGCTGTGTGTCTGCATCAGTCATTGCACTATGAACTGGCCTTTGTGGTAAATGGCAGACAGCTCTAGAAGCAAATAGTCATGCTGGGTAGTTGATATTTTATGTAATGGAGTTATGTTTACTTGTTTGGTTTGTCTCAGATCTAAAATTCTCTCTAAAAATATATAAACAAATAAGAATATTTTGACAAAGCAAGAAAGGAGCATTGATATGAATGTGGATGGCATTGTTCAGATGATTTGGTTTTAAAAGAATTCTGTGAGAATTTTCCAGTCTAATTATATTGTTGAGATCTCTGAAACTAAAGGAGGAGTGAGATTAAACTATGGAGATGTTTGATAAGTAGATAGATGGATGGATGGATGGAACAACAGATGGATGGAATGATGTATGGATGAATGGAACAATATATTGATGGATAGATGGATGGAACAATGGACGGATAAATGGAATGATGAATGGAACTATGGATGGATAAATGAAACGATGGATGGATAAATGAAAGGATGATTGGATGGATAGATGAATGGATGGTTGGAATGATGGATGGATGGATGAATGAAACATGGATAAATGTAACAATGGATGGATGGAATAATATAAGGATGAATGGATAAATGAAACAGATGGATAACTAGAAACTTATTGAACGATTGATGGATATCTGGAAACAATGGATGTATGATTTATGGATGGATTAATGGTACAATGGATGGATGAATGGAACTATGAAAGGAATGATGGATGGATGGAGAAATGGATAAATTGAATGATGGATGAATGGAACGATAGATGGAACAATGTAAGGATGGATGGATGGAACAACTGATGGATGGATGGATGGATGGATGGATGGAAAACCTTAAGCACTGATTGTGGAGATACTAAATCAAGCCACATGTAAAGCTGCTTGTTTGTTCCACCCAGTAAAGGAGGATGAAAAGGCAGATTTAGTGGGTTTTTGTAGGGCCCTGTGGGGCATTCTGGAGAGATGCTGTTGTTCTGAATCACACTAGACTATGAGCTGGATTATTGTTCTAACGCAGCCACCAGCTGTGAAACAATTGCTGCCCCATGCAACCATCCCAGGAGTCTCTCATTCTCTCTGATACAGTGTCTTTATATTGCATCCTTGTTTTTATCTTATTTGTGGTTATATCATACTATGCACGCATGCCTTCCTTTTGTGTTTTTGCTTGTCTTCCTAGGTCTCAAACATATAACTGGTGACAAGTGAATCTAGTTTGAAGGCGGGTGGTAATTGTCATACGCGATTGGGGAGAGACAGAAAGATGATTACAACAGATGCAACAGTGCCAAAGGGCTTTCAGGTTCCCTTCCCTGATCTCTCATCCTCATTAACGGTGTAAGTCACTCCATCTCGACACCATCAGACTGCCACCTCAGTGTACTGACACGACTCTCACTTTACAAAACCCTCAGGAGTTTCTCTCCTCGTGCTAAATGTAGGGCAGAGCATTGGGGAAGTTAGACATTCACAACTTTGCACTTCTAATTACATCTCCAGTAAACTAGTTCTTGCTTAGTTTCTGACAGCTGAGCTGATGCCAGGGTCATGCGCCAGGGGCAGGCATTAGGGGGCAGTGACATACTGTGCCCACCCAAAATGGCTTGCCAAGTATAAGGAGGAAAATGAATGGGACAAAAAAATCCTCAGGAGATTTTGCTAGAATTAGCTCACTCGACTGCTTGACGAAGCTGCCTGTAACTGCTGCTGGTCTAGGATCACTTTCTCCAAATCAAAATCTAAACAGCTGACTGAAGATGAATAGATGCAGGCAGTAACAAAAATGATCTGCTTTTTAATTATCTGAACTACATTGTTTAAACATTTTTTAAAACAAAACATTATATACAGTATATTTTGTTTAAAAAAAAGTATTTATATAAAAATGTATTTATAATATACAAAGTATTTATTTATTTTTATTTATTATTTGCAGTATTGTGCGTTATATCATACTAATAAAAGAACTAATAGTTCAGTTAAACTTGAATTCTCATATCTAAAAAGACTGCTATATACTGCTAATCTATACATGCCAGAGCATGTATGCGTTTAAAAGGCATGCACAAATTTAATGTAATGAATATGCATTTCTCAAAACTTTTTGATTTGCCTTTAGCAGTTGTCACAGTGTGAATTCATAATGTAGCATTGATTATATACTATTCAGATATTTAGTGTTTGTTTTCCCCATATATCATATTTTTTCTTCTGCTTTGAATAATAAATGTAACATGCTATGGATTCGTCCACCGAGATGAACAGCTCATTAGGGATGAGTTTGCACTGGGTTATGTTTATTTATACAACAAAATAGTCCATTCAGCACAAATACTGTATTTGGTTCACTATTAAAAATATAAATATGGCAAAACTAGAGCAGAGCACTTCCAAAGCATACTACCTAGCACATAGTACATTTAGTTTAAATCTGTTAGTATCTTCTAGATCAAGGAAAAGAAAATGCTGTACTCACTCTGCCCGGTCAGAAAGTTTTATTTGTGTGACTCACTTTGATTCCTCGATGACAGATGTCAATCAGGATGCCCATGCAGTCAGTTGGGCAAACTGGCAACACATTGAACTGATATTGGCCAAAATTAGTTTAGAGGATTTAAAGACTACAATGTTTTTACTATGCAAAAAAATTTAATTACTTGCTTAAATTCTTGTGGCTTTTATTATGAACCCCAGCCTAAGATTAAGAACTGTCAGTACTGAACTCAGCAGAAAATATTAAAAATTCTCTGTAAACTTATTTATGAATGCAATCTGTTGCAAGTAGGTTTTTATGTGGTAACCAAACCATATTATCTTACAACATCTAGTCTTAATATCTTACGCAGTGTTGCTTTTCAAGTAAATTAATATTGTTTCAAAGGCTTTGGATACTTTTACTGAAAAACTTTTTTTTTTTTTTTTCAACATCAAACTGATTATTAAGCTCTTTTGGCAGTGAAAGAATCGCTCATTTCATGGACTGAAAGACCTTTCAGTACAAGAGAACAGGAGCTGATGAACATTCAAGATCAGTCAACAAAAATGGACAACACTATCATAACCAGTGAGTACAATCCATTGTGCATTTTTGCTAAGAACATATATACAATATACATTGTATATTTGAATACAAGTGGTGCATAACTGTATAACACAAAGCTTTGAAACTCTTGCTGTCTTAGTTTTTTTCCTGTCCGCTCTTGCCTTGAAAGCAGATACCGAACAGCTGAATGTATTTTGTATGGGGTGAAGTCTCTGAACCCCTTTACCCACTGATTCATTCAAACTAATTAATCTCTCTGCAAGTTTTGTCACCCAGGGCCATGCACTACATGAAAGATCACTAGAGAAAAAAATACCAGGCTGGAGTGAGGGAAACACTAATTATGGTGAACGCTGTCGAAAGATGAATGATTTTCAGTCTGACGCTTGAAAAAAGAGAAACCATGGGGAGAATTGACTAGGAATGAACTGTGCTGGCTGATAGTACTGTTTATTTGTACTCTGGCAATGTTGTTTTAGTGCCCAGTGCTGTGAAGGAATTATGCTAATTATGCAAACACTCCCAAAAATACGTGCTGTGCACAATTTGAATAGTGCATCGGATTTCCAATTTGGAGATCTTTCAAGATTTATGGAAGTATGTACACTATCCAGACCTTCTAAAACAATTTAACTCAATGTTTCAAGTAAACATTAAGGAATAGTTTAGCCCAAAATGAAACTCTGCTTAAAATGTATTCACCTTCAGGCCATCCAAGATGTAGATGAGTTTGTTTCACCAAAGGATCCTCTGCAGTGAATGGGATGAGAGCCATCAGAATCTCCAAACAGCTTATAAAAACATCACAATAGTCCACAAGTAATTCACATGACACCAGTCCATCAATTAACATCTTGTGAAGTGAAAAGCATGTTTGTAAAAAACCAAATCCATCACTAAGACTGTCACTTCAGGCCAAAACACTAGTCCATAATCCAGTGGAAAAAAACCATCCCATATTGTCCTCTCGCATCAAAATCCACTGGCAAATTTGTCTTTTCAAAATGGTTTTTGCTTGTAAATGGTGCTTTATACATGCATATTTCTCTCCTGATTCAGATGAGAGGACTTTTTTTATTGGAGAAAGCAATATTATGGTTAGAGGACTTGTATTTTAGCTGGAAGCGATGGATTGAAGTTAAAAATGTCTTAATGATTAACATGCAGCTTGTGTTTTATTTACAAGTCGTTTATTGAGATTTTTATTATCAGCTGTTTGAACTCTCATTCTGACGGCACCCATTCACTGCAGAGGATTCATTGGTCAGCAAGTGATGTAATACTACATTTTTTCCCCAAATGTTCTGATGAAGAAACAAATTCATCTACAGCTTGGATGGTCTGAAAGTGAGTACATTTTCATTTTTGGGTCATCTGCTCCTTTAATATCATTAAAAGCACAAAGTGCATTTTCATTTTAGCCTGACTAGCAGATCTGACCGACATCTGTGCTGTCAGAGCGAGCCGAGCCCACTCGGTTATCAGGATTCACAGTGGCCCTGACTTTCAATCGCAATACACTTCACAATCCTCGGTGAATCCTCGCTGTGTTCTACAGCTTCATCTCGCAGTTCTGGGACTTTGAAATTCATCAACAAGCTCGCTTTTCATTATGAATACCTGACAGACTTGGGAAATGGGTTTTAGAGAGTCAGAAGGAATAGATTTAGAAATATATCGCTTTTTTATAGTATCTGTCTGTGTTCAAATCGAGTGCACAGATGGTGATTGCAAAGTGGGAAGAACCTGACCTCACAGCACAAAAGGTGCAGGTTTTAAAACATCTACTGAATTTCAAGTAAAAGTCAGTTTCTTCAAGAGGATCTCACATAGTAAGAAAGAAAATATTCCACAACAAGGACAGACGACCAGTCATAGTTTCTAGGAAATCTGATTTTGTGGTATAGCCTACCACCCAAAAGGGAAGCCAGTGGTATTGGAGCTGTAGCCTTTAGTATACATCCTGCAGATACATTGAGCTTTGGTGCTCCTTTACGAGCCTGAGGATTGAATCTGGCTTGAGTGGAATCATCATCTGCTCCATAAGTTTGTGACCCCTCTCTACTGTTTTCTAGTGTTGTTGTTTTTGTTTTTTAAGAAAAAAGGGATTTTCAAAACATTTTATATGGCATGTAAATGAAGCATGAGAGAGTGCAATAATTATTAAGTTATTATTATTATTATTATTATTGCTTTATTTCATCTTTCATGCTTTATTTTTAGGCTATTCTCCTTTAAATTTAGGCTATTCTCCTTTAAATTATAAGTAGAGCACATTTAGGGGAAGTCGTGGCCTAATGGTTAGAGAGTCGGACTCATAATCAAAAGGTTGCGAGTTCGAGTCTCGGGCCGGCAGGAATTGTAGGTGGGGGGAGTGACTATCCAGCGCTCTCTCCACCCTCAATACCACGACTGAGGTGCCCTTGAGCAAGGCACCGAACCCCCAACTGCTCCCCGGGCGCCGCAGCATAAATGGCTGCCCACTGCTCCGGGTGTGTGTTCACGGTGTGTGTGTGTTCACTGCTGTGTGTGTGCACTTTGGATGGGTTAAATGCAGAGCACAAATTCTGAGTATGGGTCACCATACTTGGCTGTATGTCACTTTCACTTTCACTTTTTTTAAATAATGGTGTTTGTTTCTGTTATGATTATAATATTTTAAATTCAGAAAATTAAATGGTTGTATAGTAGTTTAATTTGGTGAATTGTTATTTTTGGAAATAGAAAAAAATAAAAAATACTACCAGTATAGTTATAGTTAACTAAAATTAAAATGATTACAAATATTTTAAGATTGAAATAAAGCCGCAATGTTTCCCATAAATAAATAAGTTTAATTACTAAAATTCTTAACTAAAACTTCAACAACAACAACAAAAATTAAATCTGAAAAACCATAAATATAACAATAAATAAATATTGTTCCAAAAATCATCCTAAACGAAAGAATAGCACTTTTCACACAACTATAACGATAACAGCATAGAGGAATGATATTGTTGAGATCACTTTCAGAATTTTTTTTTCAGCTGATGAAAGATAAAAACAGTTACAGCCAATCAGAATCCATCCTACTTTAAATAGTTCAAGCAGTTAAATTGACAGACAACAAAACTGCAGCATGCACTTATAATAAACAGAATTTTATCGTGTGCTAGTGTGGATGCTAATACAGTTATCATTATCTTTATAGTTATCGTTCTTAGTGTGAACGGGCCTTAACACTGATGACTACATGTATTTTTGTTTGTCCTTTATGAAATGTCAGCAACATTATGTGGGGGTGCCCAGCGACTTGAGATATTAACATTATACAAATGAGCAGTGATGCAGTGCGGTGACTACCAATAGGATTGCAGATGCTGGATCCTGTGAGATACAGCAGTCGAGCATCAGCCAGATGGAGAAGTTCATGTTGCTGTGAGTGATTTCACTGTTCTATATGATTTGTCTCTCCCCACATGCAGGGATATAATACAAAACGAATAACATGCCAGCCAGAAATTGTTAACAATCTGCGTGAGTTTGACTCATGCATTGATAATCATCTTGTTCGTGATATGATACATTATGCGCTCTTGCAATCTACTGTATATACAAACGCTTCCCCCTGCAGAGTATTCATTTTAGCTGCAAGGAAATAAACTGACATAATGACATCTTGTTTTCACTAGCAGTGTGTCTTATTTGCGATCAGGTTTTCAAAAGCTTTGTCCAGTTGCTCATCCAGCAGCAAGAACGCCTACAGCCCAGCGACCTGCAACCTCCAGCGATAAAAGAGAGAACGCTGCTTAAACTTGTGTTACAGGTACATCATTTTACAGCATTTGCAGTGTCACACAGGTAAATCTGTGTGCTTTGGCCTGTTGAATGTGTTTCCATAAATGCAGGTGAAGTACACAGCGTGCTTTCATATTTTATGGACTCCTCTGGCCCTGATGCTTTTATCATCCTCTCACATGGACAATGACTGCATCACTATAAACACAGCACAGGGCCAGCTGTCCCCCGAGAGCGCAATTGCACTGTAATTTGGATTTGATTTATTTTCCCTTTCGGATATTAAATGGAAGAAGGTCACTTGTCAGGGTTATTGATGTGTTTTTATGTCCATAATTAGATGTGCTAGGGAATTTGTGATGGATACAGGAAGATGTATAAGAAATAATACATAAACCTAATTGGAAAGGACAGTTTTTCAGAGGCTAGAGTCTTTGAAACTGTTGTTCATAACTATGTACAGCTGTTGATTCCTGCTGGATTCAGTGACAAATGAAAATAAGGAAAAAAGTGGTGATAATTATGAAGGGGTTGGCTGATTAGTATGGTCCAGTCAGCCGCTGTGTTCATAGGCCAGAGCTATTCATAACCAGTAAATATAATTATTACGTTGTACTCGCATGTAAGGTCTTGATAACTATAGCCAAGTTAGCAATCAAATAAACTGTCAACACAAGGTAAAGGTTTACTGTAACCAAGTGACGGTAAAGTAGTGCCAAAGAACAAAACAGATCACTTTCCAATTAAATTAGACGATTTAAAAAAAAAAAAGCCTACTTTACCACAAATGCAATGGTACACAAAGACATTTCTGGGTTAATTTTGTATTTATATATATATATATATATATATATATTCGCGATTAATTGCATCCACAATAAAGGTTTGTGTACATAATAAATGTGTGTCTACTGTGTATATTTATTATGTATATATAAATACACACATATGCATGTATATATTTAAGAAAAATGTTATGTTTATACATTAAATATATTTATATATAATATGAATATAAATATATACATGTAAATTCATGCAAATATTTTTTAAATATATACTGTGTGTGTGTCTTTATACATAATAAATATACACAGTACAGACAAATATATTATATAAACAAAATCTCTTATTTTGGATGTGATTTAATCATAATTAATCTTTGCCGAGCACTAAAAAAAAAAAAAAAATATATATATATATATATATATATATATATATATATATACTTTTTTATATATTATTTTATATTTACTTCTTGTATAAGAAAAAGCAAGAATGCATCGAATTTATGAAAAGTGACAGTAAAGACATCAAAAAATGTTACTACAGATTTATATTTAAAATAAATGCTGTTCTTTTAAACTTTCTAATTATCAATAAATACTTAACAAAAATATTAAGAAATGAAATAATAAATATGTTTAGAGCAGCAAATGAGAAAAATCAGAAGGATTATGTGACTGGAATAATGATGTTGAAAATTCAGCTTTACAATCACAGGAGTAAATTACAATTTAAAACATATCAAAATAGGAAACAGTTATTTTAAATTGTAATAATAATTCACAATATATCTGTTTTACTGTGTTTTTGATCCAGTAAATGCGGCCTTGGTCGGCATAAGATGAATTTTTCTTCTTTTAAATCTTATCAACCCCGTTTTTTTTTTAATTCTAGCGTACATAAAATGTAATTAATTTTATACCATTAAATGGTTAAGAGGGAAATGCTGTTTTACTCAGGTGGAAAGATAACTTTAACTTGGGATTTTTAGTCCTGTAACACAACACTTGGTTTCCCATAGATGGATTTGCCAATTCAGTGACAAGTCAGTAGTTTATAACTGGTCATGCTGCTCGTAATTATTACGAAGCATACAATCACCAGCAGGCATCTGCATTCAGCGCAGTCCGCTGGTGATTCAACTAACAGAAGGCTGAGGCCTGTTGTCAAACAATCACACAGAATGATGAAGTGTTCACGCAAAGCTGCTCATCCCTTGTTGGAGCCGTTTGCAAATGAAGAAAATGATGAATTCCATTAGGATTTTTAAATAGCTTTTCCGCAGGCTCAATGTGTGCGCACGTCGATGCACATTCACAGCTTTTAATTAAAGTCAGTGATTATGTCCCAGAATCAGCCAATACTGAAACATTTAGAAGCCTTTATTGGAAATCCGAAAGCGGCCTAATGGAAGACCGGTCACAGCAGAGTTTCCTTTTAAATTTGGTCACACTTAAATGGCTTCAGCATGGAACGTCCTCATAAGAGGTCCATGCTATGCAATCCGGCTCGTTTCTGGCCGAAGGGAGCGTAGCGGCCCTTATATTCTTTAACTGAAATTTCATGGTTTTATTTGGAGTTTGAGTGCTGTGCCATTAATTCAGTGCAGGAGAGGTAGCTAAGGGCAACAAAGGCCACCGTATTAAAATGTCACTATAAAAATGGTGAACTTTGACTATGTATAGCATAGCCCACCCAAAAATAACATCTCTGCCATCAATTATTCACCCTCATGTCATTCCAAACCTGCAGAACTTTTTTTCCGCAGAATCTCAGATATTTTGAAGGAATGTTTTTGCCCATACAATGAAAGTCAATCCAAAACAACACTAGATGTAATTTTTATTATATGGATAAAACAAGAGAAATTATATTTTGACATGAATGCAGTATATTAATTTAAGATTTTTTTTTTTCCCAGTGCATGAATAATTTATACATGTAAATCAGTTCATTCAGACACTTTTATATGAACCAGATCAAAAAATAATTAACTGATTTATGGGAGTCCCTGTTCTTATATCTCTGTTTTATTCAAAATAATGAGGTACTGATACTATATTCACATCATTATGCCATTTTTATATACTGTATTTATAAATGTTATTATTTCACATTTATTTAATTTAATAATACATCCTCTTCCAACACTGCTTTAATGATTTATTGTGCTCTTTTGAACTTTTTATTATCTTTTTGGAAGCCTGGCAGCCCTGGTGACATTCTTTCGTCGTATGGAAAAGGGCAAAATTGTAAAAGAAAAAAGTATGTTTTACAAAATACTATTTCACTGCTGTTTCTATTTCTACTCTCTACAGGTCTCACATTTAGCTCCGGTAGTTTCTTTGTGATTAATCGAAATTTCTGAATGAAAATATTAAGCAAATCCTAAACCAATTTTTAATGTTACGCAAGTAACATTAAAATAATCATAACATTTTAAAGTAAAAAATTCCGGGTTTTTCCTGTTTTTGCAGTGAAGCTGACATGACTTGATGCGGCTATAAAACTTCTTATAGGCGTCATTCTTTGCTCTCCAGTGTTATTAACTGGGTTGAAACCCTCTTTCTAGGAGCTCTCAGGTATGGCGGTATTTGAGGAAATGGTTTTTGCTTCACGTTTGACTGTGCTGCTCTAATCTATGTCCTTTATTCGGCAGAGAACGGAAGACCTCTCCAACATTGTGTTGTTACTCAGAAGGCAATGCCTCACCATCAAACTCTCTCGTCACCTCATCTCCTCCTGGAATGGTTTACCTTCTGACACAAAGCACCGTTAGGGCAGAGCATGAATGACTCTGGAGGTGATTGACACAGGAAGAATGTGTGTGACGGAAATGAAATTTCATTTGAGATGACGCTCTTTTCGTGGTGAGAATGCCGTATTCAGAAGACAAACAAACAAACAAACTGACCTTGAGCGACCTGTGTGTGATCTTTGCAAGCGTGTCTCTTGCTGTCACTCAATATTTACTTTGTATACTGGTTCTTTAATAGCATGCAGTATTTGATCTTTAGCATTTACTAGAGTTACCGACGTACCTATGAAAAACTGGGTGTAATATCTGTATTTAAGTATCAGGGTTATTAATAGCTAAAAGTAAAACCATTAAAAAAAGTGTTACTTAAGATAAAAAAAAAAAATGGAATAAAATATTTAAAATATCTATATAAATTTCAGCTAGTTGCCAAGAAATTTCCCAAAAGTAGTGCTGTCAATCGATTAAAAAAATGTAATCGCGTTAATCATGATTAATCGCAAATTTAAAATACTAGGATTTACCTGTAAATGTGTTGAAAAAGAAATGCATGACAAGCTAGTTTAAGGAGACAGAACCTTTCACATTTCCGCCAGGTATGAGACATAATCCTTATTATTCTTTTATCATTATTCTTTTGTTTTTATTCAGCCATTATCAGCCTTTTACTGGCAATAAAACGTTTACCAAGCCACATCGCTTCAATCCCAGTAACGTTATACATTTACCCAACTATTATCAAAAGTATTTCTAAATAAATACAACAAAACATTTCTTGTGACCTTACGTGAAGTATTATGACAAAATGCATTATGAAGAAGAATTGGACCTGTTCTGCAGGTGCATTAGAGTTAACATTAGCATCATGCTTTATAAGACAATTTCTGAGATTAATAGTACACTTTTACTCAGAACTCAGTTCAAACCACCATCGAGTGTTTGTAATAACTTCCTTTTGCGATCACATGTGGAATTTGGTCGTTTACTGTTGTTAAAATATGCTATTTATAGCCTTTTATATCGCTGCACAAATTAGCATTTCAGATGTACACATTCACATTCATACAACCCATATCTATCATAATCGTGTGTTTATTATCTTATATAATCTATAGCGGCAGTTGTTGTGTTTATTTCTGCTTTGTAAAAGCCTTAACATGTATGCTCTGCTAACATGTATAAACCGCCTCTCCGTTCTTAATTTTTCAGGGATACATTCCAAGTATAATACACATTAGTAACAGGATCTATTTTAATTTTTATTTTTATTTGTCTATATACACTTTGGGCGGCCACGGTACATTATAAAAGTAGCCCAAAAAAAAACGCAACACACGGCTCTGTAATTTTTCCTGCGACTGTATTTTTAAAATAGCCCACTTGTGCCGTTACCCTGGCAACAACTGGTTCACTGTACCCTCATCACACAATGATGGATGACTTTCCGTGCTGCGATGATGGGAAGAAGTTGGGGTCAAACCTTATCAAATGATTAATTTGCGTTAAAAAAATATTAACACGTTCAAATTTTGGGATTAATCGCATGCGTTAACGCATTAACGTTGACACCCCTTAAAAAAAGATAGGCCTTTTAAATCTGAAGCTCAGAGGGGGAGTGAGAAACTGTCACGAAAAGGTAGAACAGGGTCAAGTCCAATTCATTTTTAGCGAATGGAAAATAGTCATGCAAAACTACATTACTTTTTGGTACAAGAAACCTTAAGGTGCATATTCTAATGTGGCTGAATATAAATTGCTAGAATATGCTACAAAAGTTTAGAAAATGGCTCCTTTAAGGAAGAAAAAACACAGCATTTGCGTGTGCACTCCAGGATGGATAATTAAGAATACATTTATTTTTCAGAGAAACTTTCCTCCATTTATTCTCTTTAAACAGCAGAGCCAAACAGGGAGGAGGATTTAATTTGAAGCCTGTGAAATGATGGCGATGACAAAGGAAACAATAGTTTCATTTCTCGCCCAGTACAGTGCACAGTTCCAGGAGGAAATAAACTGCCTTATTATTTCACTCATACACCTTTTTTGTTTTGCACCGATTTGTCCCATTTGCATTTAAATTCAGGGGCTTATATAAATTCTTCCCTGCTGTTCCCAACATATATCATTCTTTTGATTAGATTAGATTAGATTGATTATATTTCTGCAAGAACTAGAGAAAACTGCATGCATCTGTGCAACTGTCCTATGAGAACAGACTCACTAAAATGCCTCAAAATGGACGTAATTACAATGACAGCCCTCATTTAGATGGCAAAATTGCCATAATCACAATGATTAGTATGTTTAATTGTAATTCAATTATTCAGGGTATTTGTGATGGTCTGATTGTGTCATGAGCATCTGCATTCATTGTTTTTTTTTTTTTTTACCTTCCTCACCCTCATTCTCATCGGAGGCCGATGCGAAAGGCGGTGTAAAAGTTAATGGATTTGAATTCCCTGAAATCAAAACTCTGTAAGTCTATTAAGACTGTCTGCAATTTGCCATTATCTGCTGCTCCCGACCGGCCGAGCCCGACTCGAATTAAGCAAAAAACGATTAAGAATGTATCAGTGGCTCATTTGCAAAATCCAGTGTGTCAGCAGCTCTCCCTCGCCACCGCAATGAAGATAAGATGTGTGCCACTCATTCCTGTCTGTCAGTCATAATCCAGCCTAGAAATTTCATTCGCTCTTCAGTCACACTGTGAATACAGAGCAGACACATCAGCTAGTAATAGTCAATATGACATAGGAATGGGAATCATAAGGCATTCCTGAACGATTCCATTAGCGATATTTTTTTTTTTTTGAGGCCATAGTAACAGTATTTTAGACTAAAAATAATATATATATATATATGTATATATATATATATATGTATGTATGTGTGTGTGTGTGTGTATATATATATATATATATATATATATATATATATTATTATTATTTTTTATTTTTTTTGCACTGTTCATCTTGTTGTTAAGCCAGTCGCTTTCTACAGTATTAAGATTTTTTGCTTTATTTATTTGATTATAGGTGGATTATTTAATTGAAAGCATATGCATAAAAAGTTAGTGTAAGTGTAACTTGGCTTGAACCTGCTTGCAGGCAGACAAACCTTAATCTAAAGCGGCTTATTTAGAGATCAACGTATGAACCGTGTGTTCATATTTCATTCATGATTACGCTGTAATACTTTAAGCAGACACAACCGCAGATGGCAGAGCATGTGTTAGTAGCAACAAAAAACATCTGTGTAATTTTCTCACAGATTTACGCATGAATTAGTGTGTGCATGACATTCTTTCCAGAAAAGAAGCTGCGGAGAATTTAAATAAGGTCGAAAGGCACACAAAGACGACAGCAGCCATTTTTAGAACAGGGTTGTCCATTATTCTAGGCTTATTTTTCACTCAAGGGACGTCTGTCTTTGGGATTATTACATTATTGGATTATTTTGTGTTTAATTTGCACTCTGCATGTTGCTGGAATGTTAATCATAGCTACCCGTAATATTTCTTACTAAAATAATCTCAATGTCACATTCCGGTGTAAACCTTTAAGCTTCACGGCTTAAAATGATTTACAAGTACAAGACACAAAATCTCGAAAATATATATTATTCTAATATTAGAGTACCTTAATGCATATATTATTAGTCTAATTTTATAGCATTTAAATAATGTAATAAATTGTTGTTTAACAGTTAAAAAAACATGGGAGTTAAAAATATAACATAAGCCTTTTATGTATCTGACTCAGTTGTGTTATTGATGTTTATTTATTTATTGATCATACTATTATTTTCTAATATACTAATATGTGTGAGGCAACATTTTAAAGGTTTAAGCCAAACATTTTCTGAGAAAAAAGTAGTAACAATAGCGTCCCCTCTCTCCTCTTCCATAATGGCATGGGAGTTAAAAATGTACCTTTAAATGCATCTCACTAAGTTAAGTTATTGACATTTATTTTACGGTAAAAATTTCATTGGCACGGGAAATTAATGCCCATATGTGAAAGATGTTTGAGGCAAAGTTTCAAAGTGTTGTGCCATTTTTTAAGAGCAAAAAGCAATAACGGTTTTCTCTGCTCTCCCCTACAGCGCTGAAAGAAAAGCCAATGACACCCTGTCTTCAAAACAAAGGACGTGATTTCAGCGGTTGCATCATGTTGGTTGAATCTCCTACTCTTGATGAGGCCTGAGATCATTATCTGAAGCAGATTCAGGCCGGCTCTTAGAGAAATGCCCTGCAGCTTTTTTGTATTACGATCTAAAGAGGCCCACAATGTGCACTGACTTTTGCCAGCGCTGGGAGTTCAGACATGCTCCAGGCTTTTAACAACCTCTACCGTCGACCCCCATAGGCACGCTGCTGCTCAGTTTGCTGCGTAAACGTGTCTCACCTAACGAACAGTGTGCCGTTTTGTGTTAATGAAGATGGCCTCTCTTCTGCTGGGTGGAGCGTGAATGATCTGCAGCACGTTCTTGCTGACTGATAATGGAATTGATTGTGACAGCATTTCGTCTGTCAGGATAATTACAAGACTCGGTGTGCAGTGACTGTATGTTGCTCAGAGGTCTGGCCAGTACTCGCTGGCCAATGAGCCTCATGCTTTCACAACACAGTGAATGTGATAGTATTGGGACAGTAGAAAACGCTCTGATGCAAATCGGGTTCTTCTGCACCAAATCAGCACATTAGAATGATTTCTAAAAGATCGTGTGACACTAAAAATGAATGGCTACTGAAAATTCAGCTTTGCCATCACAGGAATAGAAAATAGTTGTTTTAATTGTAACAATACTTCACAATATTTTGATGTTTTTATTCACAGTTTGGACTCTGACGGCACCCATTCACTGCATTGGTGAACAAGTGATGTAATGCTACATTTCTCCCAACCTTTTCTGATAACAGACTCATCTACATCTTAGATAGCCTGAGGGTGAGTAAATTTTCATTTCTGGCTGAACTGACAGTTATCAATCCTTCGAATAGACGCTGGAAATGAGAGATCCCTTGTTGGGCTTGTTTGTAGCTCCAGTCTCTTTCTCGTTCCCCGTGGAGGGTCTGCCTTCCCACAAACACCCCATACTCTTCCACAGTGTCTAGACTGTCATTATAGTGTTCATCCTGTCAGGGTGTCAGAGGGAATAAGCCACTCACAGGTTTTCGTGACAGATGAAACTGTTCTTGCAGCTTGCTCGGAGTGAAACAAACTTCAAGTCAAGAACAGACAAATAACATTGACAGGAAGTTGCTGGAAAAGTTTCTTGTTGAAAGACAATTATGAACAACCCTCTTTTTTTATGATGTAAACATGACAGTTTGTCTTTTTTTAAAGAAATAACTGTTTACATCGGTCTGGGTAGTTAAGCCACATGGCAGTGTTTAGAATGTAATGCTAGCATAATAGATAGAATTTTTATATTTATAGAATGTAGTATGTTTTATAGAGCTTACAGTAAATAATGTAGTAGTTTAACTGCAGCAACTTTAAATGTATCTGACTCAGGCCTCAGACACAGGACTCAGGTGTTGTAAAGGGGACCTATTATGCAAAAATCACTTTTATAAGGTGTTTGAACACAGTTGTGTGGTCTCAGTGTATGAAAACAACCAGCCTTTAATGGTAAAAATCCACCAACTCATTTTTTATAATCCCTATAAATCATAAACAGTCTCTCAGAACAAGTGATTCTCCCTACATACACGTCATTGTAGGGTACAAGTCCTGTCCATTTATGATGATCTCTGCCCAATTAGCATAGACACAGCCCTGAGCGAGACGCAGCAGTCCACCATTACTGTTTTCAGTATGTTTTCTGCAAGCGGCCGGCAACCTCCCGCTCCCTCTCTTGAAACCAACACGGAAGTGACTAAAACTGCAATTCATCGCCTTGCCACTAGAGGCTGGCTCCAAAAGGGAGTCAGTCCCATAGACTCCCCATGTTAAAATGCCCAAATTTACAGCAGAAAAAAATATGTTTACAGCCTGGTACAAAAAGTGGTTTTGGTCTGTATAGCTACACTGTAAAAAAAATTCCGTAAAATTTATGATAAAAAATGGCAGCTGTGGTTTCCGGAATTCTACTGTAAAATATAAGGTAGCAACCTTTTAGGTTTTACAGTTTTAACTTACAATTACCGTAATTTCATTAACTTAAATAATGTTAATATACCAACATATTGAAGTACTGAAATCTGTTTTGTACCTTTGAAATACACTGATAACCACCAAATGCAGGTGGTGATGAGTCACATGATGAACCAAAACCCATCACAAGCAGCTTTTAAATAATAACATATATAGAAGGTGCACAATGTCATTCACACAAGCACTAAACACCATCATTGTGAGACTCATTAAACTGAAATATGCAATAAACATTAATTTAACAACATTAGATGTAACATACAATCCTAATAATCATAACTGATAAAAAAAAAAACTAAGAAGAAACCTAGTTATTTCAAAGAATAAACATCAAATTCAAATTTGAAATGCAATGCAGCGAATTCTGGGAACGTCAATTTACGTTTTTTCCCTGTAAATTTTACATTCTTTTTCACTTCCAAAAGCGGTATTTCACTGTAAAATTGTCTGAAATGTATATTACAGTTTTTCACCTTTAAAATCATGGTCATTTTTTACAGTGTAATTTTGCCCTTCTTGACAACTGTGAGGGGGTGAATTTTTTGTATAACTCATCCGTTTAAATTATATTAAGCCTTAAAGTTCTGCATAATTAAGGGCGTGGCCACTTGAGTGACAGGTGGACTGCCGCTCTGCTCCAGAGTGTGAAACTCGCTAGAGTTTGGAACTTAGAAAACTGGCTTTAAAGATTTGTATTTGTACAGAAAAAAATAATTATAGGTAGGACACTGGGAATCTGGCAATTAGGTATTTTAATGAAAATGATCTCAAACTTGACTTTTACCACTATATTGATATTGTGTTCTGCTTTTGCACTGTCTGCAAAAAGTGAGATGTCACGCCAAGGCAAAAGGCAGTAACTTCCACATTATATAGGGTGCTGATCACTATTTACAGAATCACTATAGTAACATCTGGATAAAATCTAGTGATCTTTGGCTTGGCTATAACATCTAGTAATGTGATTCTTTTTTTTTTTCTGACCATAACAACCAGACCAAATTTAAACGTGAGTGGAAACCATTGTGCAACCAATTTATTTGCAATGTTCGCTAACATTAAAGAATGCAAGACGTACTTAGCCTATTGTTTTTACATCGAACTGAATTAAAATAGCTTAACCTATAAAAACGACTTGTGGATTGATGTGAAGGCCAGCAGGGATAATGCTCCGAATGATTGTGAATTAAACATCTCCGATGGCATTCATTGCAATGGATTTTATCGACTTACAAGAAAAGGAAGGAAAAGGATTTAATTGCGAACAGTTATTGATTTTATGTGTGATATGCAGTCATGGCATTTGAGTCCTCGCAGCCCCAGACTGACTGTCTATGGTTTTCTGTAAAGATAACAGGCTTGTACTGATATTGGAATGTTTATTTGCAAAGGCCAACACAGATTGCCGGAACCTGAGCTCTTGAAGCTCCGCCCTCTTCTGAAAAGGGGGCCGGGAGGACCAGCTCATTTGCATTTAAAGGGAAACGCCAATACGGTGCGTTTTGGCTCATACCCTAGAAGTGGCAATTTTAACAAGCTATAACATATTATCTGTGGGGTATTTTGAGCTAAAACTTCACATACACACTCTGGGGACATCAGAGACACAACCCCAGAGTTTTCAAACTAAAACAGGGTCTGCGGCATTTTCGAAAGTCTCCATTTTCAGAGGTCGAAAACGCCAGAGTAGTGTAAACGACAGACATAACCATGGCAAACGTTATGCGTTTTAAAACAAAAATGCACTATGTCTCAAGTTCTGACAATTGTATCATTTTTGAAGTTAACACATCAACAAGGTTCCTTTTAACAACAACAACAAAAATGAAATAATTGGCCTTTCTGTAATTACTAGGTTTTGTGTGCAATTTGCATGGATGATACACATTTTATATTCTCAAACTGCATCAGAGCGCACTGGAAATGCAAACCAGCCTTGCTAATGTTTGCATTAACATGAATTGACAGTGTTTTGCTTGTGGATGATAGTTCACTTATTAAGCTTTGATGATAATTAAATTTCACCATACAAAGAGTGCAAATGTCCTTTGTTAAATGTCCCGTGAGGGTTGAATTTATAAATAAATTACCCATAAAGAAGTCCTTCTCAGTCATTTACCAATAAACAGGCGCTTGGTTAGGGAATTTTTAGGTGTGTGTAAAAATGAGATGCATTCATGCAAAAAATCTTTAGCCATTTAAACATTTTGGATTAATCATACATGATAACTTGTTAACTTTTCTTGTTTTGTGACCTTATTTTAGATAACTCATGGTTTTATCTTCCTCATGAGGTGTGTGAGTCAACATATTGGCATGTAAAACATGCATCAGCTCTCTTTCTGTGAGATACTTTCCGCACAAGGAATAACTCAAGCGAGAAACTCCCAGAGCGAGCAGGCCTTCCTTCAGTGGACTTTAGATCGGTAGGTTGATGTAAATCTTTTCTGATTACTCCAGAGACAGAGGACTCTCTTTCTCTGCCACTCTCAGTTTTACTCTAAAGAATAAAGCTTCAACTGTTCAATCCTTGCCATCCTGGGAATATTCATGAATTCAACACTTCCCACTTCCCCACAAACTTTACTGAGGTCAGCTCAAGTTAAGGAGTTTGTTGTGACAGAGTTTTAACCATGCATCAAACGTCATGTTTCCACTCTCACCATTTGTAACGGAGTTAAAGGTCATGTCTCTGAGCTCAGTGTCTAATATGACTTCGTTCGTGCAGGTCAAGGTTTCATTCACCTTTCTCGTCTGCTGCCTGTTTGGAGAGCGCTGACCTTTACTAAGGGCTATATGACTTAATCCTGCCTCCAATTAAAGGAGCTAGGATCATGGACTACATCTATGGCAGTCAGGATTTATCTCGTCTAAAGATCATCTGTATTCCATCTGTCCTTCTAAAAGATCTCAAGCACTGTACTGTAAGTAGAATGGTGTTAACGGTCCTCAATCTGGCACGTCTTTATAGGCTATTTCTTCCTATGTTTATAATGCCCCCCTACACCAATATCATTTTGTAAGTATAAAAAAAACTTCTTCTTTTTTTAAGCAAAAATGAATGTAAAAATCTAACTTAAAAAATATGTAATGTTTTTATAGTTAAAATAAAAAACGTAAAATTGTTTTAAAACTTAATAAACTAAATATTTTTGATGTATTTATTAAATTAATTTAATTATTATATTAAATAATTGTAAAATAAATATGGATAATTCCGTATTTAATTGGATCACATCTGAAACTGTTCATATATATATAATAAAATTATTATTATTTTTATTTTATTTTATTTTTTCACCCAAAAATTAAATGTTATTCTCTTTCATATAATTCTGTGTGATCTTTCTTTCTTCTATGGAACACAAAATGTGATTTTATGTATTTATTTATTTTCAATTATTATACGTTTGGGCCTATTTTGACAGGATGATTTGAGAACAGACAGAAAGTGAGTGCAAGGTTGGGAAAAGACACTGCCCATGACGGTATATGTCTCAGGCAAAAGGTGAATTTATGAAGAATATTCTGGCTTTCTTTGCAATATAATTAAACTACATGAGAACTGGAGCTTAAAAGCTTCACTTCAGAAGTCTTATGAAGCCATATGAAAGATTTAAGACCTTTCTTTAATAGAAAACCTTGACATTTTAAACACTTAAGATATTAATGCATTATGTTCTGTGAAGCTGCTTTGTAACAACATGGAGTGTGAAAAGCGCTACTTTCTTTAAATAAAAAAAAAAAAAGTTTTTTTATTGGCTTTTATGGTTCTCTGAAAAATCTTTAACATCCCCGGAGCACAAAAAGGTTCTTTATAGTGGAAAAAAGGTTCTGTAGATTATTAAAGTGTTCTTCATAATAACAAAAAATGGTTATTTTAAGAACTGCTCACTGAAAGGTCCTTTGGGGAACCTAAATGGTTCTTCAGTGGAATTACGTTGAAAATTTTGGAACCTTTATTTCTAAAAGTTTAAGCTAATGAAATCACTGCCTTAGTTCTTCTTAGGGTGTCTAGATGTTCTGTACATCAGAAAATGCTGCTTTCATCAGTTGTTTTCAATAGGATTAGTATGTCACAAGGACATAGACAGAAAAAAAGCACTTTAGCAAATGTCAGGAATCTAAAAACGAAAATACAAAATCTCAGAAAGGTGTTTATCTAGGGAGTCTTCTGCTAACCAAACTATTGTGCGATGAAGTGGCATGCATCATCAAAACAATACTTCATACAGTACAGCACTATCAGATACCATATGCTCCCCGTTTCCATTCAATTAGCTGGATGTGCTTGCAAAAGGTACTTTGTTCTGCACCAATTACTGAGCTGACTGTGGGTCTCAGAGCAGTACCTTGTGCAAATCCAGCCGTTGATCACCCATTACAAACCCCGTTCTCAGCTGCGTCTGGTTTTATCTTCATTTACCCAGCATCTGTTTGGGCTGCTGATGTGGCTCAAACGACGCTAAGTACCTGTAAGTGTTGTTCTTCTCTCGCTGTTTAAAGGCTTAAGTCGTAAGTGAATAAACAGCATCAGCTTGTTCCATGAATTATCTCTGACATTTAGAACAGAGGCGAAGAGTTTTAAATGTGGGAGGACTGAATGCAGAAGCATTTGGGAGCATTATTCATACTCAGAGGTCACGGGTGTGTCGTGACAAAAAGTCTGTGAGGTCAAACAGCTGTTGATGGTTTCATTTGAATAATCTTTTTTTTTAATTTTTATTGTGAAAGTCCATAGTAATCTTAATATTCCTGCTTAGGGCAAAGAAACTGAAACTTTGTTTTGTATGTATTTGTATATAAATATATTTAAATATAAGAAAACTTAAAAAAAAATTATAATTTATATATATATATATATGTATATGTCAATTTATGTTAGAATTTTCTATTTTTATATATATATTTATACATAAACACACTTGAAATGTTAAAGACTAAAGTTTTAAAATGAAAGAATAACTGATAGAAAGTCATTCAAAATGTTTACAAAATATATTTTAAATTTGGAATATATATTCAATTTATTTTTTCAAACTTTATTAAATTTTTTCAGCAAAGATAAACAAAATACTTGACATTTTTATTTATTTAAATTGACAAAAAATTAATTATTACTTTAATAATTGTATAAAATTATTGTCTATCTATAACACTTAAAAATATTAAAGGCTAAAGACTTGAACATAGATAATAGAACATCATTTAAAATTTACAGGGATTCAACTGGAATGATGTCATCAGTATTTGCATATTGAATATAACTAATCTTTATTCATACATCTATTTGCATATTAATAATTGATTTTTGTGCTTATTAGGGAATCGTGCTGATTCTAGAAAGGTGTCCCGCTTTGATCCTGATGGGCGGATCATTAGCTTAACGTCACGCTAAACTCTGTTGGCATCAACTGTGAGTACAGTCACCTTTTTGGAGAGTTATTTATGTGGTTTTTAAATTATGTATTTGCTGATTAAATCCACATCAACAGAGTCACAACACCAAAACACACTTCCAGCCTTATTAACCAAGAGTTATAGTCCTTTTTGCAAGCCAACTAGTAATACACATTATATCACTGCCACCACAAAATCAGTTCAGTCGTGTCAAAGGACAGCTTCATAATTACACCATAAACAGCCTCAGGGATGGGCTGCACCAGTGCAGCAGGTATTCACAAGAAACGCATGGTAAAAACTGTTAAGAGAGATGGCAACAAGCAGGGAGTACAAGCCTCCCACATGCAAGCGTATTGTATCATTAAATAAGAACGTGTCTGTGGATCACTTACGGCTATTAAAATCAATGAGCAATCCACCCACAGGCCCGTCATTGCAGCACGGATGAATTTAAAGCTAATGAACCTGCAAGACTGTCAGTGGTTTGAGCAAAAGAGTTGTTCATAATGAAGAAAACAAAATCTGACAGAATCTGAAGATAAATGAGGAACAGTGATGCAAGTGTACTGGACTCAATTTGAGTATAATTTCAGTAAAATCTAGTCACTCTTACATCAATATTCTCCCAATTAAATTACATATTACATACAGTGCCTATAAAAAGTCTTCATACCCCTTCATTTTTTTCATGTTTTGTTATGTTGCAGCCTTATGTTAAACTGCTTTGGATTACTTTTTTCCCACACTAATCTACACTCATAATGAAAAAGCAAAAACAGAATTGTCACAACTTCGTGAATTAATAAAAAAAAAAAAAAAACTGAAATAAGTACATTGCATAAGTCTTCATACCCTTAACTCAGTACTTAGCTGAAGCATCTTTACAGCCTCAAGTCTTTTTGGGTCTTTTTTGCACATCAGAATTTAGCAATTATCTGCTATTCTTCTTCTCATCTCTTCACGTCTCAAGCTCTGTCGGGTTGGATGGGGGCAGATGCACATTTTCAGGTTTCTCCAAAAAGCCACCCTTGCTGTGTCATTGTCCTGTTGGAAGGTGAACCTTCTGCCCAGTCTGAGGTTCTGAATGCTCTGGACTGGGTTTTCATTAAGGCTCTCTCAATATTTTGGTGCATTGAGCTTCTACTCTGAGTCCTCAGTCCCTGCCACTGAAAAACATCCCCACAGCCCCCACATGAGGCTGCTACCAGCACACTTTACTTTTGGGATGGTACTCTGCAGGTGATGAGCAGTGCCTGGTTTCCTTCAAACATGATGTTTGGAATTGAGGTTCATCAAACCAAAGAATCTCGTTTCTCACAGTCTGAGGGTCCTTTAGGTGCATTTTTTTTTTTTTTGCAAATTCCAAGCGTGTTTTCATGCGTCTTCTCTGAGGAGAGGATTGAGTTTGGCCACACCAGCATAAAGCACAGATTGGTGGAGGATTGCAGTGATGTTTGTCCTTCTGTAGGTTTCTCACATATCTCCACATATGTGACCCTGGACCACAAAACCAGTCTTAGGTTGCTGGGGTATATTTATAGCAATAGCCAAAAATACACTGTATGGGTCAAAATGATGTTTCTTTTATGCCAAAAATCATTAGTATATTAAGTAAAGATCATATTCCATGAAGATATGTTGTAAATTTACTACTGTAAATATATCAAAACATAGTTTTTGATTAGTAATATGCATTGCTAAGGATTCATTTGGACAACTTTAAAGGCGATTTTCAATATTTAGATTTTTTTTGCACCCTCAGATTCCAGATTTTCAAATAGTTGTATCTCGGCCAAATATTGTCCGATCCTAACAACCCATACATCAATGGAAAGCTTATTTATTCAGCTTTCAGGTGATGTATAAATCTCAATTTCGAAAAATTGACACTTAAGACTGGTTTTGTGGTCCAGGGTCACATATGATCATGGAGTTCAGCTAGAGTGACCATCAGGTTCTTGGTCACCACTCTAACCAAAGCCCTTCTCCATCAATTGTTCAGTTTGGCCATGAGGCCAGCTCGAGTCCTGGTTGTTCCAAACTTCTTCCATTTAAGGGTAAATTCATTCATAAAAACTCTTCCCCAGATGTGTGGTTTGATGCAATCCTGTCTCTGAGCTAAACAGGCAGTTTGTTTGACCTCAGAGCTTGGTTTTTGATCTGTTATGCATTTTCAGCTGTTTATTAAAACGTGTGTGCCTTTCCAAATCATACCCATTCAATTGAATTTGCCACAGGTTAACTTCACTTGAAGTGCAGTAACATCTACAAGCAATATGAATGCTCCAGAGTTAAATTTCAATTGTCCCAGATAAGTAGTAGATAAGACAGTATGATTACTTATGCAATGGAATCATTTAAGTTTTTTATTTTTAATAAATTTGCAATTGTTAAAAACCTGAGTGTAGATTGATGTGGGGAAAAAAGTAATTTAAAGCAGTTTAACATAAGAAAAAATGAAGGGGTATGAAAACTTTTTTTATAGGCACTGTAAACAGTTTAATATTTTTGCTTAAAAAAAAAAAAAAAAAAAAAAAAACATTGGATTCTTCCCATTGGTCTAGAGATCTCTGGCTAATCTTTGATTTAGTTTTCACTTAACTTAATGACCTAACATGTTCCCTTCACTTACAGAGTGGCATATAGATGCAGTGATAATATTGCAGCCAAGAGGAAGCAGGATTAATTCAGAAAGGTTAAAAAGCACCAAGACTAGGATATAAAAATGACTGATGTGGGCAGCAGATGGGTGTGTTTTACTGGCTGTCCCTGCACTCCATTTAAGTGCTCTTCAAATTTATTGGCTGCTGTAGCTGACCTCTGTAACCAACAGAGTATACTGTGCCATTCATCAATACCATAGAAGAATGATCTTTCCCAGTAAACACAAGAGGGATTGCTGTAAATCACTCGCCGTTCCTCTCTAGTTGTCAAAATACAGAAATGTGGATGAAGATGCTTTCTTCATGTGTGCAGTCCATGACAAATTTCTAATTATTTAGTAAGCGTTGCTTCATAATTTGATGGCATTACGCTCTGAGCCTGTCAAAATAAATGTCAACAGTGATATCCTCATACAAGACCGTGCCCGAGGCTCACAGCAATTAAATGTATGTGACGTGGTGGAAGATTTCAGTGTGAGTGCAGTGCCGAAGGTTTATATTGTCACAGAGTTACACATCAGTGTTGCACAGGAAACTTCACTGTATAGACTGTGCTGTAATGCTGAAAATCTGCTTGTGTGACATTGCCACTGGAGTGCAGAAGAGTCCATTAAAGCTTCTGCCAGTGTTCAAAACATGCATTTAACTGAAATAAATTTGATTAAATTAAATTTATATTATAAATATACTAGTACAACTGCACTGTAAGACAGTATAATATAATATAATGTAATATAATATATAGATATTTTTGAGATCTTGATTGAATGTTTTGGGAGAGGGGAAGGTTTTCAAAGAAAATGACTTTAATCTCTGTCTGTTCCTCGCATAAAATTATTATATGGCTTCAGGAATATATAGCCACTTTTATGATACCTTTATGGTGCTTTTGTCCTTTTCGGAACCTGAAAGTAAAATGCTGTGCCCACTTTTACTTTATGGAAAAATAGCTGATATAGCTGAAATGAATGTAGTGAGTTGGAAATAAAATAAAATATTTTTTAATTTCATGGAAAACCAAAAATAAATCCTGCAATCATTTCTATTTTAACCATACAGCCTTATACATTACAGCACCATATATATTTAACATTCTTTGCAAGTTTAGTCTCCTTACTTTACAAGGCTAAACTTACAAATTGTGTTGAACAGATACGGTGCTGGAATGTGAGTTTAATAGGATCTTGGTGTCCATTCACGGTCAGGGGTCTGCTGAACAGTTCTCCGTGAATAAAACATTAAGCTGAATCACTAAGACACCATGACACAGCAGGATGGTGTTATTGATCTGTGATTTGTATGAGTGGTACAGAGGTTTATATCATCCTTTCTTTAATCGACAGTGCTGGGTTGTGTGTGGAGAATGCAATGGCTGCCGTGATCTGGCATACTTTACTGGAACTCCAGGCACCTGAATCGGCTTAAAATCGATAGAAAATGTAAATAAACATCTCTTAAATAAAATTCAATTTGCTGTTGCCGTCTGCCGGCGGAAATAGTGTGACATTAATTGCACCGGGCAAACAGTGCTGAATTCTGTGAGTGATACACATTTATAACGAGCTTAATTTGCATAGAAAGAGACGTATTTGTGCTGAGAGAATGACTGAGTTCATTTGAATATTCACAACGTAGTGCCATCTCAGCACATTTAGCGGCTGGTTAAATTGATTGTGGGTGCTTACTGAATAATACAGTTTGTTGCGCTAAAATACAGCATGTGCAAAATTGTGCAGAGAATTTGCTTAAAACAATTTATCTAACGTTAGAAAGAACTCGTCTCACCACATGCATGAGTCACGTGTGTCACATGATGGTTATTTTGAGCTCTCTGCGGTTGGATCTGGAGGCATTTGATTTGAAATAGATGTATGCCTCCTCCATCACAACCTGACATAAATGTCATCTGACTTCTGCTGAGAGGCAATGTTAAAATTCAGCATTGACCAGTTTATGTCAGCAATGATGACACAGTCTTTCTCTGTTTGAGTCTAACATGGTAAATCTATAAAAGAAAAGGATTACATCAATGAGTCTGAGTCTTGTCATGCATGGGTTTTTCTGTATCCTTAACAGATTACCGTGTAATCATAGACATGATAGAGGCTACATTTTAATACATTTTTAGTTTTTTTTATTATCCAAACTAAAAATAGTATCAAATTTTTGTTGGGTAAGCACAATCACTGTTAACTGAAAGGCCAAAGATATTTTTTTTTTCATAAATGTCAGGTTGGGGCAAGAGAGTCACATGTTTTAAAAGTTACAGATTTTAACGATTTATTAATTATTTGCCCAAAACAAATCATTTTAAAATTATTTGCCCAAATTGTTTTAAATTTTTGCTGTTTTGTGATGATTTTTGCTGAAAAGCCAAATTATATTTTATTTTTCTCTGGAGTAATAATGATGGAAACATTCAATTACTTTTTTTGTAGATGTGCCTATAAAATTATATATTCTAGAGCAGTGCTTTTTAACCATGTATTATTAATTATAACTAATTAAAATGCATATATTCACGTTATTTCTTAGTTACATGTAATGCAGGCATTCCAAAACGTTTTGTCATCTAAACCTTATTCACCAAATATATTTGCTTTAAGTACCCTGAGATTTTAAAATAAATAATTCTAGAATTAAGTATCACATTTGCATATTCACAGTTTCTTTGATGTTGATTAATGTTCATATGGCATGCAGGTAAACAAAAAATATTTCATCTTTTTTAGTAAGTGTTTTATTTAAAACAAAGACTATAGAAATACAAAGAGGGTTCACTCCTATACTTATGAATGGGAGAAACTGCAACGCGCAATATGGAGGAATAGTCCCACCTTCTAAATGAAAGAGCCAAATTTCCCTGATTATAAGCCTGATTAGACCAGCCAATGCACATGCGCAGTCATAAGCACATTAATACTCCCCATGCGCATTGGCTGGTCTAGCCTGAAAAATAAGCTTTTTAAACACTATTTGAGCATAAGAAACAACATTCATGGGGCAATTAATTTCTGATTTTTGTTGCTGATTTGACATATGTAATTTAATTGTGAGTTCAGCGAGCAGTTTTTGAGATTTCCCCCGTTAATTAAGATAGGTCTTGTACGAGCTGCCTGGAGGCGTTGCAAATATGGCCGCTGAGTGAAGAAACTTTCCTCGAAAGGGAGTTTGTTTTAAAATTATTTATTTCCATTTTAATTTTTTATGATTTAATTAATTGTCAGATTTACATTAAACTCACAACCCCCTGCAGTTCCTTTAAGAACCCTAGTTTGGGAAACCTTGATGTAATATAATGTATAATGTAATATACATATATACAATATAATATAATGTAATGCATAACATAATGTAATGCACTTTATGTTATAAATTACAATGAATGGAACAAGTTTTCTGACTCTGCATTTTTTTACATCATTATGGTACAAGATAATGCTATTTAAATCAATGTGATAAACGAGTTAAATCAAAAGTAATCTAAAAGTAATCTGATTATATTACCTAAAATGTGTAATGTAACGGATTAGGTTACTGACTACAATTTTTGTCATGTAATCTGGAATCAGTAACAGATTACAATTTGTATATATCAAGCTCTTGTTCTGTCCAGACTTGACTATTGCAAATGCTCTCTTGGCAGGTCTTCCAGCCAATTCCATCAAACCTCTACAATTAATCCAAAATGCCGCTGCAAGATTAATCTTTAATGAGCCGAAAAGAACGCACGTCACACCTCTGTTCATCAATTTGCACTGGCTACCAATAGCTGCTCGCATTAAATTCAAGGCATTAATGTTTGCCTACAAAACCACCTCTGGCTCTGCACCCCTTTACCTAAATTCAGTACTTCAGACCAATGTGCCCTCTAGAAGCTTGCGTTCTGCAATTGAACGACGCATTATTGTGCCATCCCAAAGAGGCACAAAATCACTTTCACTGACTTTTTCATTAACTGTTCCCACCTGGTGGAATGACCTTCCCAACTCAATCAGAGCAGCTGAATCCTTAGCCATCTTCAAGAAACGGCTAAAAACACATCTCTTCCATCTTTATTTGACCATCTAACTCTAGCACTCTCTATTCTAATTCTATTGTATCTATCTGTCTTTTTATTTAAAAAAAACAACAACAACACACACACTTGACCCTCTATCAATTGCATATTTGTTCTATAACTTTTCCTGAAAAACTAACACCAGCTGTCTTTTTTCTATTCTAGCTACTTGTTTCTTATAAAAAACAAAACAAAAAAAACACTTGGTTTCTTTTTTCTATATTCTATCTACTCGTTTTCTTTAAAAAACAAAAAAACAAAAAAAAACCTACTACGCATACTGCATTAGGCTAAACGAGACTTGTCATAGCACCTGCATGTTGTTGCTCTTTTGTCGGTTTTGATTGCTTCTATTGTCCTCATTTGTAAGTCGCTTTGGATAAAAGTGTCTGCTAAATGACTAAATGTAATGTAAATGTGTGTGTGTGTGTGTGTGTGTGTGTGTGTGTGTGTGTGTGTGTGTGTGTGTGTGTGTGTGTGTGTGTATACATTAGTGTTAATAGCCAAGGACTTCATGTTATTTAAATAAATGTAAGAAGTCTTTTATGTCATGAGCAAAACTGCATTTCTTTATTTGTTACAATAGAAAGCATCAAATAGAACAGAATGTACTAAACGTGTTCTAAAACCTCTCTGTTCTGTTTGTGTCATTTATGAACCGTCAGTCTGCTTTGAAACTCCTGTTCCGTAAATACATTTATTCATTGTCTGCTCATAGACCACTTTTTGTTTTGTTTTATTACTCTGTCAAATACCTGGTCCGCCTTACAACTATCTGCTACATTTGATCAGGAAGATGGAACAGAATGACATATATTATGTTATTTTCCCAGTCAGATTGCCATTGCGTGACTTTTCATTCATACAAATCATTTTATTTCTCAGGAATGTTAAAATTTCTGTGTTATTTCTAAGCTTATGTTTTTTATTTTGTGTTTTTTTTTTTTTTTTGCAGGTTTTGCAAGAGGACAATGTGAGGTTTATGAAATGGTCGCCCCAGTTTGCCGCCAAATGGCTCTCTTTTTGCATCTGTCTCCCTTTTGAGCCAACCAGAACAATCTGAACACAAAAATTATTTCCATTTATTGTGTCCTCTTGGAAATCACATCTCCTTGAATGCATTGAACCACTTCAAAAAGAAATGGCTTTTTTTGGCGTGTTACAAAATTGAGGCTTTTTGAGTTCTCTCTAGACTAGACTATCTTGGTTTGAAGGCTTGTGTGACGTACCTGTTGGCGCTTCTCTTTAATGATGTCATCAAAACCAGTGATTGGAGGAAGAAGGAAAGAGCCACCAAAATTTGCACGGGTCAGAAGCAAACAGGGTCATGCCAAGCAGAGATGAGGGGGTGTAAGGAAAAGAATGAGTGTGAAGTAAAGCAGATGCTGCAGACCAGAGAAAGAACGCACCACTGGAGCAAAAGTGTAGATCAGGGCAGCTGGACACAAACAGCCTGTCGTCTGAGGTGACCAGGGCTGGATGCCAATGGTTCTGGCCATCTGCTCCAGTGTATTTGGGCCACTTTACTTTATGTCTAGAAATGAAGATGGCAGCGAGGGGGGTACGAGGGACATGATAAATGGAACAGCTCAACGCTCGCTTCTCCTCCAGACTAGTGGGAGGAGAGAAGTCCCTCTCAGATGGCCCGTCGTACCCTCAAATCATCTCCTTCCCAGATCGGTCGTGAGCCAACTCTCATCTTCACGAGCCAAACTTCAGTTCTTTTTCAGCCTCACTCATCCAATCCGCTGATTTATGCCTCAATTCAATTAGCCTCATTCTGGCTTCTGAGATCCAACCTGCTGTCGCGTCGACTTCTTCTGTAGGGCGCAAACAATCTGACACAATTGTATCATGGCTTTTTTTCCTCAAAGGATGGTGTCCAGTTTTGAATGTGCGGAAGATTGTGCCAACCGGCCGATTTAAATGTGTCCTGCTAATGTGCAAGCGATAACCAGTAATCCCACCAGCACTTGACGTCTGCCTTTCAACAAATAAGTTAGAGCGGACATCACATAATGCAATTAATATTCATGACCTGCATGCCTGGCATTGGGTTGGGCATTGTGCGCTCAGCTGCTGACAGAAAGTAAACTTCCTGAGGAGAGAAGACAAAAAAAATGAAAGAAAAGTTGTCTTTTACAAAAATACGCATTTTTATTCACTGTTTTAGGCCTTGCGTTTATGCATTTGGCAGACACTTTTATCCAAAGTGACTTACATTTGCATTCAAAGTGTAAATTTGATCAGTTTATGCATTCCCTGGGAATCAAACTTGTGACCTTGACGTCGCTAGCGCCACTATTTGAGCTACAAAAATGTCTGAAAGTTTAGAAGTTTAGTTTCAAGCATTTTGCATGTGTAATCGTATATGAATATATCAGTGTCATCCTAGTGAAGAGAGGTTTATAATGTGACCCCCACACTTCCCGATCGTTACTGTGCCCCTGGAACTGAAAGTGATCTGTATTGTGACAGAGATTTATTGTGCGCCCAGAACCTGCAATCATCAGAATTGTCTCTAATGATACTGAAATGGAGATGAATAACTCGTATAGAGCTCTAAACGCTAAGACGGTTACATAACCATTATCTTCATACAATGCGATCAGAGGTGAACAAACAGAATGATCTGATAGAGATTTCTGGCAGTGTGTGAATTATATGACTTTTGAGGGAAAATTTAAAAGAAAAAAAAATCTATTGTTATTGGTAAGGGTATTAACGTGAGAATTATTTTTATTTTTATGTATTTTGCATTTTCAAATTGACTTTACTATGTTGACTAGCTGTAAGGTAGGCTTATTCATATCCTCAAAACTCAATGTGTAGTTGCTTTATTATTTGTTGTTATCCTGGTTATATGTAGGTTATTATGAACAGATTTACCTTTTGTGGTGGATTTACACCTCATTTGTCCTCATAATAGGGTATAACATTTTTTTTTAAAGTTTTTAACATTTATTTCTACACGTAGGCTGGATTTAAGCTATATCACAGCGAGTGCTGTTGTTCCGACCTTCAACACGATTGCAAGATTGGCAATGCTTTTCTAATGTAACAGATCGAAAAACAAGAAGATAATGTTAACTTTCCTTTTAGAAACAATATTGACAGTTACTTTATCTATTTCTCCGTCAACGAAAATAGTTTCAAACGAATCCATTGTCAAATTAGCTGTTGTGTGAGCATCTCTTAGCATCATTCAGAAGTGGTTTTTGAACGAATCAGTTGAAAGATTGAGTCACTGATAAAGAGTGAAAACTCTTGTCTCCACCTACTGGCGAAATAATGTAAACTTCAGAAAGATTAACTGAAAACTCCACACTACACAGACTGACTCTTTAAAATTAACTTCTTTATTATGCTTTTTCTTCTTCCTTAGTAAAGCTATGATTTGTTTTCCCTGAATCTGATTTATTTTTAGCTTATATAATGTGAGTACAAAAGTGTTTCAGGGAACGTCTCGACTTCTAGGTAATTTTAGAGGCACTGTTAAGGTTCGACACAAACTGTCCATTAGCACGCACAATACAGCATTTTCAAAATAGCCCTTAAGACTCCATAAAGATGGACCAGAAAATGGACTCATTCTGAGAATATACTGTCCTCCGCTGCAGTTTCTGCAAATATGAAATATTGCCCTTCTCGGTAACTTTGAGAGGCCTAAATAACAGAGGATGACCTGCTAATCGCTCCTCTTCAGGCATCCGATCCATTATGCTGTATAGGCTGCTGTCAAGATCTTGGACATCCTAGAGATGGCAACACTTGTTTCCACAGTTAATATGGCAGGACACAGAAATGTTATCAGTGTTGCAGTCATAATGTGGTGGGAAATGGACAGTGAAGGTTACAGATTAAAATCAAGTGCATTTGATGACTCACGGAAACTTTTGCCATTTTGAACTTGAAAGAATAAAAGAAAGTTTGCCGTTTTGACAGTGACCTTCTGAAATGTGTTTACTCTCTGACGCTAATGCGGAGAAACAGTCTCAGCAGCTGAGCTTGAAAGGAAACTCAGCACATTTGGAGTGAAAAAAGATTATATCGCTCAACCATGAAATGTGAACTGAGAGGTGTTTTCTTGGGTAGGACAGAATACAAGGTGATTTAACTCCCCAACTATTTCCCCACCGGCATTAAACGCCTTTATAGCAGTTTGTGGTGTGCATGAGGATTGTTTCTGGAATGACACAACAGCACAGAGATTTTTCAGTGAATACAGTGACTAGGAAGAATATTCTGTTCTGACTTTTATATTTTTTCAGTATTCATATCTCCATATTCACACACAGTACTGTGCATGCTTCTGATCAAACCCCTGGCTCGAAAGGAGCAGTATCAGCTGCTGTCAGTGTAAATAATGCATTCCCTGTTGGAAGTTGCATGGGTGATGTAAGTCCACTTATCCTGGCATATTGTGTTTTAAAGGAATATACAAAAATGATAATTTGCTGAAAATTTGCTCACCCTCAGGCCATCCAAGATGTAGACAAGTTTACATCACTTGCTCACCAATGGATCCTCTGCAGAAAGTCCAAACAGCTGTTAAAAGCATCTCAGTAATCCACAAGCTGCATGCTTATATTCAGCAAATTCATCATTAAAAGTGCACTAAGCAATTTTTGAAAAACGATTTTGACCGCAGTGTCGGACAATGTCCCAAAACACATCAGTAAGGGGGCGTATCTGTATAGAGAGAAGAGAGCGCTCAGTTTGAGTGTACAGGACGGATATTAGCAGATCGACTATAGAGAGAGAGAACTGCAAGATAAAAATAGAGGAAAATATCGGAGGATCAAAACATTAAAAATAAGGGTTACGATCAGGCAAGATCGAGGTACACTGTAAAAAATAGCTGTAAAAATACAGAGAATTTTCAACAGTAATGTACCGTTCTATGTAAATACAGTTAAATACTGTAAATGATGATAAAATATTAACCGCAAGCTACTGTTCAGTCTTAACGGTATAATACAGTATTGTTATAAGTCTAGTCAGACGTGTGACGTTGTTGCTTGAGCCTGCTCAAAGCTCAACTGAGCACGACGCATCAGCCCCCATCAACAATCAAGGTGCACTCGTGCAGGTTTAAAATTACTGATCTACAATATTTTATTAACCAGCGAAAGAAGAATAAGCAGCAGTATTAAAGATGAGTTTTGTGAGCTGCCAGCATTGAAATGGACGGCGCATTCGGCTTGCTTTTCTACTCGCAGACTAAGGTTATTGCGGTTTTTATCAAAGTCAGTTTTAGCCCGTGATATTATTTACACACTGTTATATCTTTTTATTGAATGAAGTTACCAATAACAGTTCAATTTTTTTATTTTCATATCCAGTGAACGGTAAACAAATCAGCTAACTAAGTTAGCAAGCTTGTTCATTCAAGTTTAGCTTTTGTGGTTAGCTATTTTGCAATCTAATCAAATGTCCGTGGTATGTGATCATCCATTGAATTTTTTTTTGGTAAAATCTATGTGATAGACTGGGATTTATTTTACCATTTTTTTGTGCGGTTTATTGAAATGTGCACTAAAGTTATGCTAACAGTTATAATTATACCATAATCATTTTATTATTCTGTCAGAGAGAACCTTAAAGATTGTCTGTATTTTGCTGTTACAATGTGTAGGCTGATACCTATTTTTCATAATGTTTCTGAACATTAACTATTGTTGTTGTCTGCATCAGTTGCTGGTGACAAAGTCACAATTGGAGGTTGGATGATCAGTATTAAAAGCCAGCTACTGTCTTCAACTTACAAAACCAAGTGAAAGGACATTGGAGTTTGTTCAAAGGTAAACATTGTTTGATTTTGCCCCTCTTCCCAGCTTTGTTCAGAAATAGTTGTTCTCTCTTTTTACCTCCCACCTCACCTCTCTCTTTCTTTATTTCTGTCAAACACAGTAGGTCCGGATACAGCTCTTTTCATGCAGTGACCCCAATTAATCTTTACTTGCCACACCTAACATCCCATATTTCTCTATTACATTTTAGGCACTTCATTGGTGTGAACCACGAGAGGGAAACAAAGGCCAGCCAAGTGACGGTGGAGTCGACGAAGACAGGGCAAGGTTTTATAAAAACCTCATGAACTTTGAGTGGGACAGTATTTAGTAAGGTGAAGTCACATGTTCTGTAACCAGAAGTCATAGCATTTTGTTTTGTTCAGTCCAGTCTCACTGGTGTCATTAATAATGCTTTAATAAAAGCCTAATCTTTTTTTAATTTAATTTTTGAATGTAAATTGAGATCATTAGCTTCTAGCAGTGTTACAATGTTAATATCACATTCTACAGTACTTTAATACATTTTACAGTAATAAAGAGAGTATGAAATTACAGTTGGAATACTAAAATGACAGTGTAATGACAGTATTATACTGTAAAGATTATATTTTCTACGGCACGGTACTGTACTATTTTTACAGTAATAAACTGTTGTTGCAGATTACAGTAGGTACACTGTAAAATTACAGCATTATACTGGTGAATCTAGCTGCCAGTAGTTTACTGTAATTTAACAGTGAAATTTTTTTACAGTGATAGGAGCCGCGTAAATATCGGAGCAGCTTTCCAGCAGTGGAAAGAACTAAAGGAGCGGAAAGGGCTCGAATCTGATGCCGAGGTTGCGTTGTTTCTTCTTGATAGTTGCATGAGTGGCTTTGATTTTGCATTGTTTCATACAATTTATATGTGTTGGCTTTTGTTTGAATATGCTTGTGTGTCATCTTCACTTGTTTCCGCGATTGTCGTTATGCCAGGGTTGTGTACGTACGTGTGGGCTGGAGATATCAAAAATAGGGGCGAGGTCTTGTTGAGGTTTGGGCGTGTTTGTTTTGGTGCTTTCAAATATCAACACCGTTGGGCAAAATTCACTTAGTGCGCCTTTAAGGTATTTTTAACTTCAAATAGTTGCTTCCAGCTAAAATATGGCTGGAAGCAATATCCATAACATTGCCTTCTCCAGTGAAAAATCATCTCGTCTGAATCAGGAGAGAAATATGCACAGATCAAGTACTGTTGTGAAAACAGTTCTGAACAAATATTTTGGTGGATTTTGATGTGAGAGCCCAAGAGGGGATGGACTTTTTAACTGGAGGAAGCTTCCAGGAAAATCACGAAATATATCGGCCTCTGATATATCGCAAATTTGTCATGGGCTAGGTGAGTAGACAGTCAGTGTTGGGCTCCACTACTGTCTAATTGAGCGTGATGTGAGGTGAAAGCGCAGACAGTTTGTTATCTTTACCGCTGCACAAGCGCAGGCATTGCCTCCTCTGCACATCAGACGTGTGAAAGCGATTTCTCGGCAAGACTGACATTAAATCTCATTCACCCTAAAATACATGGCAGTCATGTCAGAGACCGTGCCGCCATCCACCTCTCCATGACAGGAGATAAGAGGGCTTTAGCTTGAACCTCATATTTAAGGCATTTGGTTGAGAGTATTTTTGTGAGTCTTCGCAGTTTACAGAGCTCTATTAAAAGGATTAGTATGAAACAGTCTCCTCTGTTTTTATGCCTGCTCAGGGTGGACCGGCTCTGAGCTGTGATGGCTGTGTGTCAGATCGACTGGTCACACAGAAGGGCGCTATTCATGTGACAGTGTATGAAAGAACATGATGATGGGTCTTAAGGGGCTGTCAGGCAGATTGGCCTCACTTTCAGTACATGTGCTTGTTTTTTTTTTTTTTTGAGAACTCAGCTGAAATTACAAGGAATAGAAGTTTGTTTACGTCATGAAACTCTAAACCTGCAGCTTTCAGGTTTTGTACTGAAAAAAAAAAAGATATACTTTGTAATTTTTAATTATAGGCTGTCATTTTGGATGCTGCGTTATGTAAAAGAAAAAGTTTTCACTTACTGATGCAACCTGTAAAATAAAACGATATATATAATACATCATTATATAATAAAATAGTATCTAAAATACTATAATAAAAAAATCACAAGCACTTTATAAAAAATAATGAGAGTAAAAATTATTTAAATTCTATATATATACTTTTATATATATACTGTATGTGTGTGTGTTCACCTTCAGTTTCTGACCCTCATTGACTTGCATTGTGTTTTTTCCATATATGGAAGTCAATTGGGACTGAAGGTGAACTATCTTTTTAAATTTAATTTAATTACGCAAGTTAAATATTTTAATATTTGTTTAATTGTAGGTCTTTTATTTTGATAATGTCTAGTGTCTTTTATTTTGAATGGCTTGTTTTCAGCGTGCACCAGTTTTTCCATGTGCACCTGTTTGATAGTTTACCATTGTCTGTTTGTCTTTTTTCTTTTTTCTTTCTTTCTGATGATTGTTTAACATGACTGATTGGTACTTTGTGTGTCATAATAATAGTTATTAGTGTAGTCAGATGAAGTTTTACATTTCATCTGTAAAAGCTAAAGTTACATCATGCCCCCATGTAAAACTATTCTGTCTGAATATAGGGCTGTAACTGTCTGTCCAAAACTTGTGAACTTAAACACTATATGCCATTTATTGCAATGCCTTCACTTATTCTGAAAACAACTATAATGATACATGCACTTTGCATAAATCATAAGTAACCAGAAGTGAATTTCCATTGAATGTTGTCATTTTGCATGACAGTTTGAACCTGCAGCATTTGAACTGTCTGCTGTGAATGAATAAAATGTTTTAACACAATAATTCGTTATTGTCTTTGCGTTGCTTTGAGATCCGCGAGTGGGTGACCACAAGCACATCCACATCCAATTTGAAATGTCACCTCTATAAAACATGAACAGTAATAGTCAGAATAAAGAGAGAGTGTAGGATGTAAATAACAGCCTGGTTTCACATCTGGTTCTTGTATTGAATGTCGTCTGACAAATGGCTGTCACTCCACATGCAGTGTTAGACTGTGATGGGTCATGACTCATGACATGAGAAGCATGAGGAGGACATGTGTTTTCATTTGCCATTTGGCTGTTTATTATGCGTTTTGGCCACTTTTATGTCTCCCGGGTTGACTTTTATTAAAACCAATTTTATTTTTCCCAGTGTTATGAAGGGCACATTAATGCTGTCAGGGACACTTTATTTATTTTTGCTAATTTTCAGATGCCTTTTATGTAAAGATTTTTTATCCTTTACACTATATGGAGATTTTCAATCTTTTTTATTTATTTATTTTAAAAGGCTTATTAAATGAATTTTTCATGATCAATGATTCTCATAAGCCTTTCAATTTTAAGTATGAAAATCAAATCATAAAAAATATTTTAAATATATTTATTTATATGAATATTATTCAAGTCTTTTTTTTTAAATAGTGATAATTTAAACAAAAATGAATAAACTATTTCAATATTTATTGATTGATTTTTTTTTTTTTCATTTAACTGTAATTTTGTCAAATTATACAAAAAGTATTTCATGCTAGCTATGAAATTAACCTTAGGAAGACACTCTTGACATTTAATAAAAAATTTTAAAAAATCATTGTCTTTGCCACTGCATGATGAAAGTCATTCATACCATCCTGACAGGAAAGTGTTCTAAATGCAGTATATTAAAAAAAAAGTAATAAATTATTAAGTAAAAAAATAAATAAATAAAAATAAGATTATTTATGCATTTCTTGGTGTATGTGTTTTTGGCATATTCATGCCCATTTATAATGGAACACTTCATTATTTTTAATAAATCCAGGTCTGAGAAGCTTCGGGACCTTTATATTCACCTTGTCATATTTATTCATGATGATAAATAAGATAATATTACGTTTAATTTTAAGCCCTCTGTCCCAAGGATAAGTTTCCATCTTCACTATTCCAGCCTTGACACTGTAATATAGTTGGCTGAACATCTCAATATTATAATAACTCTCTAGGTTCAGATTAGTTTTCTTTGGTAATATTTCATTCTAGTATTAAACCGAATAAGAAAGTCATTCAGCTGAATCACTTGTAATATCATGGGATCTAGTTGCCTAGTCATTGACTGAAATGCCTACAATATATTAACCATTCCCAGTACAGTCAACTGTCATTTATAGCATACACAAGGTCAATAATTTAACCTGAATGATTTCATATCCCATTTTTATGGTTTTATAATTGGCCCGCTGTGAACAGGAGGCAGAACTATGTCTGTATTGAGGCAGTTTCACGTGAATAGACTGTCTCGCAAACAAACAGACCATTTCAGAATCAAAGGAATGCAAATGAAGTCGAGTAAATCGCAAGATAGGGAAAGCCATGTTAACTTTTGATCATTTTGTACCATATCAAAGCAGCTTCAGTGCCAGCTTCATAAAGTGTTTGCACCTGTCCTCTTTCAGTTCTTTGATTCATATTTCACCACAGCTCTGCAACTTAAAGCCAGTAAAAGCCTCCAGGTTTGCTTTCATTGCTATTCCCTGTAAATAAACTGGCTCTGCATTTAGGTACGTTACACCGCACTGCTCATCATGCAGAAGTTAATTTTGTGCTATCACAATGAAAAATCACAAGCCATGGGTGACAGAAAAGGGAGGCAGCTCTTTAAATAAAGCCAAGCGACAGCCTCATAAAGTAAAGTGGGGGAGACATTCCCGATAGGAGAAGTAAACATGTGGTGAGAGCCTGTCAGCTGTTATGCCTGTGGACACTTTTCAGAAAGTCAGAAGGGTGGCCTTATCTTATGGCGTTTAGTGGGATTAAGAAGGTCTATTAGAGGTTATCCATTCAAGACACATTAGCGTGGAACATGCATACGAATCACAGTAGTGTGACTAATATGGGCCTAGTATAAACTCCAGCCTATGCTAGTTTGAATTAAAAGCTCAGCGGAGGTTCAATTTCTTATTCCAATATAATGTAATATAATATAATTCTAAAAACTAAAATATTTTTGTTTATTTATTAAATATCCTAAATAAACTTCTTTCTTTTTCCACGCCCCCTGACGAAAAAAACATGCTGAATTCAAAATGGTAAAAATAATAATAAAATATGCAATTCAAAATATACAACCTTTTTTAACAGATCTTTCTAATCTCATGCTTTTCACACACAACCGGAAACTACATCACACAGGGTAAATTTATTTCAGCCACAGCAACAGCTATCAGCGAATGATGTTCTTTGGAAGGCCGTTGGGGCCAAAACGTGTGGGATTAACACGTTAACACGCGATTTACATGTTAACGCGCAATTGCGTGTTAACGCGTTAATCCCACACATTTTGGCCCCAACGGCCTTCCATAATGTTCTAGCAATGCAAGATCGACTTTGTGCGTTGCCACGCATTTTATAACCTAACGTAAGTAAATTGCCTACGTTTGTTCGGTTTTAAGTGGAATTCGGGTTTATTAGAATGGGAATGTCATTATTTAGCCTACTTACTCTCATGTACAGTATGAATGTCATTCTTCTGTTGAATACTAAAGGTGACACAAAAGGACATCAATATTGTGATCAAAGCGAAGAACGATCCGTTCATAATATGCAAAAGCACCATAAAAGTTTCATGAATGCAGTCCGTATATATGAGCAATGCGCTATATTACAAGTCTTTTAGAGAAATACGATAGCTCTGTTTACATTTACATTTAGTCATTTAGCAGACACATTTATCCAAAGCGACTTACAAATGAGGACAATAGAAGCAATCAAAACCAACAACATGCAGGTGCTAAGTCTCGGTTAGCCTAACACAATACACGTAGCAAGGCTTTTTATTTATTTATTTTTTTAAAGAAAAACAAGTTGATGGAAAAAAGAAACCTAGTGTTTTTTGTTTTGTTTTGTTTTGTTTTTTTTTAAATAAAAAGAAGACTGATAGATAAAATGGAATTAGAATAGAGAGTGCTAGAGTTAAGAGGGTCAAATAAAGATGGAAGATATAGATTTAGCCGTTTTTTGAAGAAATGCTTAGTGAAAAGTCTGAAATTTGCAATTATTCACTTCCACGCCTGTGAGCAATGAACCGCTGCGACAGAATAATTTGAATCATTAAAAAGATTTGGGAAAAAGAATGATTCATTTATGAATCGGTTGCTTCTATCATTAATCATGAATGTGCCGAAGTGTCTTTTTTGGGGGACCTGACAGACCCATGTCCTCATCCTTTTTCATTAAATCTAACTTTCATTGATTTTATTCTTGATATTGTTATAAAAAACATTGAGTTGAAAATTCGAGAACCAGTTCAATTTGAATGAGTCATTTAGACCAGTTTTGTGAATTGGATCATATGATTCAGTAAAAAGAACGATTTATTCACGAATCGGACATCTACTTTTCTCATTGGCTAATCATCAATGTGCGTTTTTTTGGAGATGTTCATCCTTTGTCCGCGTTCATTATATTGATATCATGCTTGATAGAATTTTAAAACAAACCGAGTGAAATAATACCTGCTTTAAGACTTAATATATTTGTTTCAAGGGCTTACTGTGTTTTATTCGGTTTTCTCCTCTGCACATGAAAGGCCATTTGATGTGAGTGTAATAAAGAGCTTGACTTGTTGCCAGACAACAGTACTCTAACTGCTAACAGCACAAGCATTCAGCATTATGGGAATGAACTGATATGGCATGAATAGAGCTAAGAATAGCAGAAGCCGTTTATGCTACAGAGGAATAGTGATGCTCCTGCCATTATGCACATGTTGCATTGTGCTGATATGCAGTGCAGTGAGGTGTGTACTGCTCATTGAGGTGTAAAATACATATTAGTCATGCAAAACACATAAATGCAAGCACACAGACTCTACGGCTGTTTTATTAATGAGTTTGTGCTAATGTATGGCGCTTCCTGTTGAACACTTGTCTTTGGAGCTGGAATTTATTTGACCTTTCGTTAATGAAGAATGTAGTTTCAATGAGGTTATCAAACCAAATGTCAAAGATCAATTGCTTATTCATGTTGTCCATGAATCAAAAGATGAGTTTGTGGATGATCTAATTTGAAAGTGAAATAATTTCAAAATACCTGCTTGTAACAAAATAATTTCCATCAAGGGCAAGGACTGTTAACATTTTGTTATGCTGTCACAGAAAACGCCATTATATGATGGATAGGTCAGTTAGGGAGGGAATATGTATGCAAGATGTGTCAATAGAAAGGAAGTCTTATCTGAATATATCCTTGGAGAGGTGGGCTATTAAGTCTATTTTGAATTACTCAGAGGATGTGTGGGATTTCTGCTGACTTGCAGGAGGGATTCTTGGTGATGTTTATTGAATAAGCCCTGCAACGTCAGCATTATTCAATAACTCGTTGTTGTAGTGGGTTTTCAACCTTTACAGACCCAGTGACCTCCTGCCCAGTATAAAAAGCTAGATTTCATTTGTAACGTTTTTATTATAACTTTCATTGAAAGCATTAAAAGTGGAGTGTGACATTTCTGTACTGGCACCAAACAGAACTGCAAAAAAAAAAAAAGACCGGTTTCCTGAACGTTCCCCTACTCTCAGGGGAGATAGAAATTTTTTTCATAATGCTTTTTTTTTTTTTTTTTTAAATTGGTGATATTGTGTTTGGCATGCATAAAGTATGGTGAATATAGGCTTTTTTAGGCCTAATACATATGTCCCAGATTACAAAGTGACCTGTCCCAGATCATCAAATTCAAGTAGATTTTGTTGTTGTTGTTGTTGTTGTTGTTGTTGTTGGCATGTCTCCTCTGGGTATAATATCTACATTCTTTCTTCTGGTGTGGTTAGAAAACATCTTAGGGATTTCAGAAAAGTCTAACGTGTTGATCTCATGTGTTAGATAGATATCGAAATAATTCGCAGAGTTCAAAATTGCAAAAAATGTCCCAGACTACGCAAATTCACCCTATATTAGCGCTGTCAAACGATTAATCGCGATTAATCACATCCAAAATAAGTGTATGTAATAAATGTATGCTTTCAATGAAGCAACTCAAAGTTCCTTCGTTACTAGCTCTATAGTGATGTTTTGGAATTAGTAACGGAGACTGGGGATCAGCTGTTAAACTGTCAACTTTAGATTTAAATCCATGGCGTAAGAAAGTAGTTCTGCATAAAAGGGGGCTTTTAAAGATACTCCGTTGTTGTTTCTAAATTATTTACACACTCGTGCATTTACACACTCGTTTATACTGTTGTATAAACGCAATATCACACTCGTAGAAGTGAGATATGGCTAGATCTCACTTCTACGAGTGTGATATTGCTCATATACATAATAAATATATACAGTACACACACACACATACACACACACACACACACTATGTAAAGAAAAACATTTATTGTGGATGCGATTAATTGCTTGACAGCACTAATACAGGGTGAATTTGGGTAATCTGGGACATTTTTTGCAATTTTGACCTCTGCAATTTATTTCGATATCTATCTAACACATGAGATCAACACGTTAGACTTTTCTGAAATCCCTAAGATGTTTTCTAACCACACCAGAAGAAAGAATGTAGATATTATACCTAGAAGAGACATGCCACACCTAGTAGTGTTTTAATGCTGTCAACAACAACAACAACAAAAAATCTACTTGAATTTGATGATCTGGGACAGGTCACTTTGTAATCTTGGACATATGTATTAGGCCTAAAAAAGCCTATATTCACCATACTTTATGCATGCCAAACACAATATCACCAATTTTAAAAAAGCATTATGAAAAAAATGACAAGTACAGAATATACACATATGTCCAAAGACAAGAACGCATTCTTTGTTTGCAAGTTCAGTCATTCAGTTAACTGATTTGTTAAAAAAGTTGATTCCTTATTAAACAAAACAAGTTAATTATCATCAAAACAGTGAATTATTTATGCATATCCATTCAAAAGACTCAGGTCGGTAAGATTTTTTCATGTTTTTGAAAGAAACATTTCTTATCATCAATGCTGAAAACAGTTGTGCTGCTTCATATATTTGATAAAACCATGTGAAAGCACTTAAGCTTCGTCTCTTGCAGTGGTCAAGCCAAGAACCAGAGGGGCAATGTGTCACACATCTTGTTCAGAGAGAGCGAGACCCATTTCTCATTGTTTGGCCAAAGGCTATTGCAGAGTGAAGCAGGCATGTGACATTAAAGAGAAATGAAAGGCCAAAATACTGCCAATAACTATTTAAAAATTCTTTTTTGCCTCAGTGCTGATTCAATTGCATTTCTGTAGCTCTCACTGTAATTTTTGTCCTTTATGCACACACATAGTTTCACTCACAGTTTCTATTTGGATAAAAGAATGTTACAGCATTTAAATAATCAAATGCTGTTGTGTTTCCACATTTACCTCCCTAATTTGAATGTACAATTTCACTATCTGTGAATCTCTTGTCATTTTACTTTCACAACAACTCATTTTCAGTTACGAACTGTACGGCATACCTGCTCTGGCATTCCTTTTCGAATGCCCATGCACAGGCCATCGTTATTTGCATGCCTGCTTATATCGAGCAGGTGCAAAGATGCCATATGGCTTCCATAGAAACTCCCTCAAAGATGAAACAAACATGGACTAATTTTCATTTCCTCGGCTTATTGTGCACATCATAAATCAGCCAAATGTTTTTTGAGCTGTATGATTAAGGTTCTTTCAAACCATCTAAAAAACCGCAACATTTAGAAAGCTTCATCTTAGCGGCTGATGACAAGTGAAGTGAAAACTGTGAATGTTTAGTTGAAGATGATAAATGAGCAAGATTGGGAACCCTGGTGCATGGCAGGTGATGTGTGCAGCAGCAGGTGTTGAGCTGCATGCAGTGCACACGTTCCCACTTCAGGAAGCATCTTACCTCAGGTACAAGCTTGAGCAGAAAGGGAGGTTTTAGTTTCTTTATGAATTGCTTCTAAATGGCCAATAAATGTTGCCATTTTCCTTTTTTGAGTAATTAAAATGATTTTTTGGAAAGATATTTAAAGGAATAGACCACCCAAAAATGAAATTTTGATGAAAATGTACACACCCTCAGACCATCCAAGATATAGATGAGTTTGTTTCTTCATCAAAACAGATTTGGAGATATCTGGCATCACTTCACTTGCTAACCAATGCTCTCTGCAGTGAATGGGTGCCATCAGAATGTGAGGCCAAACAGCCGATAAAAGCACTGCAATAATCCACAAGACTCCAGTCCATCAATTAACATCTTGTTAAGTGAAAAGCTGTATGTTTGTAAGAAAAAAATCCATCATTAAGATGATTTTAACTTCAAACTGTTCAAAAGTGTTTTTATCTGAATCTGAATCTGAGTTTTTATCAGGAGAGAAGTATGCATAGCAAAAACAGTTCTAAACCAATATGTTGGTGTATTTTAATGTGAAAAGACAAACGGGATAGACGTTTTCACTGAGTTAATATGGAATGGTATTTTGATGGTTAAAAGTTAAAAAGCCTGATGAATTTGTATATTATAAACACAGTCATGTGGATTATTTGTGGATTACTGTGATGTATTATCAGCTGTTTGAACTCTCATTCTGACGGCACCCATTTACTGCAGAGGATTCATTGGTGAGCAAGTAATGTAATGCTAAATTTCTCCAAATCTATTTCCATAAAAAAACAAACTCATCTATATTTCAAATGGCCTGAAGGTGAGTGAATTTTCAGCAAATTTTCATTTTTACTTGAACTGTTCCTTTAAAGAAACAATCCTATTGGTACACTATTCCTTTAAAAAAAGATATTCATGTGCCTGTATTGTCATCACTTTGAAAGTCCTGTTGAGCAAACAGAACATGGCCTACAGTTCATCGAAGAAACTTTGAGGAATTTAAAGTGGGTGTAGTGGTAGAACCGGTTATGTTTGTCAGATTCTTTTTCTCCAGACCTGATTGCCCCTTTTCCACTTCCTTTTCCTTGAATACCATGCCCATAATGCAGAGCCTTTTCGACTTTCTTCTTGCACTTCCTTATGTTTTTGGGAGTAACAGCCAGCTGTTATGATGAAGTGACAAGATTGAAATCCCCTGAAATTTGTGTGCGAGAGCTCCTGCGGCAGATAATGTGACTGCACGTCCCATGTGCATTTATAGTAATATATCCTGCATGACACCTACTGTTTTCTACAAAACCTTCCTCTCATTTGCTGCTCTTCCTTATCCTTCTTTTAGTGTACACAAAATGAAATCTAACCAACTGAGAATACTGTAAGGCCATATTTTTGTCTAATTTTCCAGTTAAAGTAACTCATACTCCTTGAAACGAGGCAGATTTACTCGAAAAGCAACTCTGCATAAAATATTAAGACTTGCTTTCAGAAAATGTATCTGTAATAAAAATGTGCATTGTCTTATAGTACTGGCAGATTATTATTTTTTTTAAGCAAGTTAAAAACAAGTGAAAAAGACTGCCAGTGCAGTAGGACGAAATACATTTATATTCATGATACATCTATGAAAACAAGTCTTAATATCTTATGCAATGTTGCTTCTAAAGTAAATGCATCTTGTTTTAGGGATTTTTAGATATTTTACAGAAAAACAAGTAAACAAGACTAATTAAAAACTCATTAAGACCAAGTGTGTTGACATAAACAGCGCTTGGATTTCTCAGTCTTCATACTGGCTAGTCTATGATTTTTAGTGAATCTGTTTCACCGTAGTAGTTAGACCAATAGGAGGTCGAGAAGTGACCGTCTTTGAGATTGAATCATTGGCTCGTTATCCAATCCAATATCAATCCATTTAAAAAAACGTGTGGCAATGGTTAGTTTTTTTCTTTCCTCCCCAAACTAAATTGTCTAAAATGTCCAGGATTTGGCTTTGTTTTCCTATCGTTTTCATACTTACTGTAATGATTTTGGCCAATAGCGTGCAGGCATTGAACCAAATTGACCATGAGATTGGTGTGGGAGAAGGTGGGATCTACAAGTCAATATGAAAACAAAACCTGGACATTTTAGGCAATTTAGAAAACCTGGTCACTGTCTGGCAAAAAGGGCATGATCACCCTAATAAAATTAAGCACGGAGTACAGCAGGATGAAGTATTTCTGTAGGCCAAAGTCAATCTTTTTTTTTTTTTTTTTTTAAAAAGTGTTTTTGTTCAAATGCCTGAAATAAGGTTGAACTAACAATAAGAAAACAACAAAAGCAAAACATAATGGATTTTCTGAAAAGTAGTCTACTTGTAGAGAAACAGATTTGGCTATCAATCATAAAAAAGAACATATGGATAAACTAAATCTGTTGCACTGGATCTCTGACAAAGTTGCTATAGCACACAGTCACTACAAAGACAACAGCTGCGCACCCCACCACTGCTGATATTTCATTGGCAGATGAACTCACTGACTTAAAACAATGAGCTTGTCATCAAACCTCACAATACACCAAAAAATCGAATGTATGCTTCAGCTTTCCAGATGTGAGGAGCACAGCATCCTGCTGTTAAGAAAGTGAAAACTCTCAAAGCAGTTTTCAGCTTTTGCCCCCAAATCTTCATGCATGAATCAACTGTCTCCTGTTCTCAGTCTTGTTAAAGAACAATGTTACCGCCAGTGCTTTTGGAAAACAAAGTCAAGGCTGAATGATTACTGTCTGACTTTGTTTATTTTGTAATCGAGTTCCAGGAAATCCTTGGTTATAGGAAAATCTGGTCTAGTTTTCCCAGTTCCTGAATGTTTTAACTTAAAGAATACTTCTTATTTTACCCTTTTCTTTATATAAATATAAATCTAAGAACGTTTTGTGAATGTGCAGCTCTAACTACATTTTTGAAGTCGTTTTTGTATTTTGACCCAAATAAAAATAAAATTAGGCCTATCCAGACTACATTAAATAAAAGTTTTTGGGTTGGTATCATGTCCTATATTTGCTATTAATAACATTTTTAATTTTTCGTTCATAACTCTAGCCAGTCGTAACTCTAGAGTCTAGCCAGTTGTTCAAGCCTGAAAAAGGTTACTGTGGGTTTCCATTAAAATGCTAATCAGTTGCACAGGGGCTATTTATAATAATTACAGTTTGAACAAAAAAAAATAAAAACCTAACTTGGCGAACCCTTACGTTTCCATAAACCTTTTTATGCCGTTATGATCATGATCATAATCCCAGTCCATAACCAATTAAGTTTGAACAAGACATCACGCCTCTGTACTTTAAATCCGGAAGACACGCCCACAACGAACTTGTGCACCGGCGGCACAAAGTGATTGGCCGAGGCGCGCTGTCAATCACGGATCTCTGCCATTCCTTCCGTTCCGCCAACGAGACTTTACACAGATGTGTTTCAGGCGTGATCAGTTGAGGCGGTGGGACTCCGTTCGTGCAGTGGGATCAACTTCTTTCAGAGGATCTACCGTCTCCTAATCGGACACCTTGAGTTCAATGTAACAGGTATCGTAAGCAGCGTAGGTCAAGGTGATCGGCGAGTTACTTTGTGGTAGAATTGAACACATTTAGACGGGGTTTTAAACGCAGAAGAAAATGCCTGTAGCTTCTCTCCTGCCTTTCACGGCCACTCCGAATAGGAAGTCCGCCAGCCCGACCTCCTTCAGGCTCACGGAGAAATTCATCCTGCTTTTAGTGTTCAGCGCCTTCATCACCCTGTGTTTCGGAGCTATCTTCTTCTTGCCGGATTCCTCTAAGCTGCTCAGCGGAGTTTTCTTCCGCTCGTCGTCGGTGGAAGCAGAGACGCGCACAGGTACGGTCAGTGACACGAGCACCGGCACGGGCAAGGATGAGAAGATCCTGGCCAAGATCAGAAAAGACCACGAAAAGGCGCTGATTGAGGCCAAGGACACCCTACAGAAACGGCCGGACGAGATCAAGCAGGACATCAACAGCGACAAGGCAAAACTTGTGCTGAACGGACAGGGTAAAGGAGCGAAAGGTGACAGTTTGCCGATCGTTCAGTACGCGCGGCCGCCTGGAGCAACAGGGCACGAACCCGCCGATCCTGACGTTAAAGCGAAGAGAGCCAAGATTAAAGAGGTATTGTGTGTTTTTATTAGATATCCTCCTGCGGTTTGCTCAGACTCTCGAAAGAAATCACGTCAGATATTGTTGTGAAAATAACTTTCCCCGTGTAACTTGGCAAAACCAAGCGCTGTTGTTAATATTAGTTTAACGTCACTACTAGTGGCTAGAGAACAGTGTTGACAGAGTCAATTTCAGGAAGCGTTTCCCCATGAGAGAAAAGCAGCGTTGTAATACGATAGATAAGTAGACGTGTTGTTGTGAAACCTGTATGGTCTGACAGCGCAGTTGATGGACAAGAAACTCCTGTCGCTCACAGAAGAACTCGCTCTCATTCATTCTGTCGGTCATTCACCGAACAGTAGTTTGTTCAAAACTGACTGACAGTATTTTAGTCAGTATTCCTCCTCTTTCACTCAGTATTTCAGTCTGCGCTTCCTGTTGTCAGTATTTAGTCAACATTCGTCAGTACCCCCCCACCCCCAGTCAGTTTTCACTATATTTCAGAAAGCAGTGCCTGTCAGTAGGTACTTCAGACAGTGTTCCCCTCTCTTCAGTCTGCACTGCCTTTGTTTCAGTCAGCATTCCCTGTTTTTTTTTAGTATTCGATTCAGTTTTTAGTACTTTACACAGTGATTCCGTCTTTTTCAGTCAGTGTTGCAGTGTTTTCCGTACTCCATTCAGTATATATATATTTTTAAGCATTTCAGTCAATATTTGTCAGTATACACTATAGCTAGGAGTGTTTCCTGTATTTCAGTCTGTATTTACATAATTTTTAGTCAGTATTCTCTGCTTTCTTCAGTTAATATTTTAGGCAGGTTTTTTGTTTTCAATATTTTTGTCAGTATTTCAGTTTACAGTCAGTGTTTCATTTCCCCCCCCCCCAGTATTACCTGTATTTCCGTCTGTATTTAGCTGATTTTCAGTATTGCAGTCAGTATTTTAGCCTGTATTTTTCAGTCAGTATTTTAATTAGGAAGCCTGCCTATATTTCAGTAAGTATAAAAGTCTGTATTCCTGTCCCTTTTTTCAGTGTTTCAAGCTAGTGCTCATATTTCCATTGGCATTTGTCTATTTCAATATCTATTCCCTATTTCACTCATTATTTTAGTTTGTATTTCCCTGTTTTTTTTTTTTTTTGGTTAATCAGCATTGCCTAAATTCCTGTCAGCATTCCCTGTTTTTTTTAGTCAATATTTATCTTAGTATTCCTGTATGCGTTTCACTTTCTATTCCCTGTATGTCAGGTTGTTCAGTCATAACTGAGCTAGAGGTTTTTACGTGATAAGGGCAATCTTTTTGTTTATATTTAAACTTGGCAAATTATATCATAAGTCTAAGGTGCGTCATCAATATCATGTTCCTGATATGTTAACAGTAGTGATAATTAAAAAAATTCTTTTTTGAAATTACATTAGGAAAATACACTAAAATTGTGGGCTAATTGATATCACTGTTGATTATATTCTGTATTTTACCAGAGATAGCCTTGAAAACTACAGTAATAACTAGTAATATTTTTTGTTGTACGTATAGCGGTAGAGATGCAGGTTGAGTTGAGCTCATCTCAATGTCTTGGTTGAGGTGACCTGTTAAAGCGTTAACTATGAGCTTGTAAAGGAGCATAAACAAGGCTGTCATTTCTTGTTTCTGTCAGGATGGTGCATTTAGAGCATGTCAGGCCAGTCTAATAATCCCTCAGTATGAGTCGAATGTAGACTTCGCATCAGCTTGATTAAATTAAATTTGCTATTGATTGAGACTCAGTTATTCCCATTTGAATCAGGCAAGTCCAGAGTAAAGATGCAGATGAAAACTGACAGCATGGTAAAGCTTTAAAATCACCTTTCAGCTGGTATTGACCTTGTGTCCTTGCTTTTGTATGTAAGCAAATGGCTGGTTTCTGGAATTCCTCCTAGTTTATCCTCCACAATGAGTCACTACGTTTGTTTCAGTTATTTGCATAAGGAAATGGTGTCTGTGCTCCTACGGTGTCCTTCAAATTTACATTGTGTCACTTTGTAATGCTAGTTTATGCTCTGAGATTTTGCCCTACTCTTTCTTTTTGCTGAAGGGCTCGTTTTTGCTTAAGAAGTTTTGAGTATATTCAAGCATGTGGAAAAAAAAAATAAAAAGCCTATTCCAGTCACAGTTTATCTAAATGGCTAACAGTGGAAAACCTGTTGATAATACGGTTGCTCCTCAGCGTTGGTCCGCCAGAGTTGGATGAGTTTTAATGCCAGGATTAAGCTGTTATAAAGTTAAGCACATTAGTGCATGCGGAAGACCCCACGTTCCTCTCCAAGACTATTGGTGTTCCTGTGGATCTGGACCCTGGTCCCCTCATCTCTCCTGCTTAATGCAGCGGCTCAGCATGAGAACGGTGATAACTCACCCCTGAATAGCGGGATTTCATCCATTGATCGCTGCCATGACGGAAACAAACAGTCACAGCTGGACCCTGTGGGGTCTCACTTGTCAGACGCGGCTGCAGGCACTCTGTCTCGCCCCACCAGACACTCTGACCTTTGAGGAGCTGAATTGCCTTAGAAAATAAATTGATCTCAAGGTTATGAAGTAAAAATGGTTGTGAGGTTCTTTTTTTCTTGCTTTTATAACTAAAAGCTAAACTAAACTAAAAATGGGGTAGGTCACAGTGACATTTACAGGGATGTTTTTGACTCTTTGCATATTTCTTTGACTAATGTTAATGAAGGAAAACTGAGTCATCATTACTGGTATTAAATTTCATATTCTTAGTTATGTAAATATTTAATAAATACTGATATTCTCAAATATGTAATTACCTAATACATGAATATTGATAAATCTATTTATTTCAGATACACTACCGTTTAAAAGTTTGCGATCAGTAAGATTTAGTCTATTTTTAGAGAAATTATTACTTTATTTGTTCTGCAAGGATGCATTAATTGACCAAAAATGACAGCAAAGATCTGTCTATTTCAAATAACCTTTTTTTTTTTTTTTTAAGTCAAAGAATCTTGAAAAAATGTATCACTGTATTCACAAAAATATTAAGCAACGCCATCGATTTTAACATTAAAGGGTTAGTTCACCAAAAAATTACTCGCCGTCATTTCATTCCAAACCTGGAAGACCTTCGTTCATCTTCAGAACACGAAGTAAGATATTTTTTTTACTGAATTCTGAGAGCTCTCTGACCCTCCAGACAGCAACCCAACTGCAGTGTTCCCAGGTCTAGAAACGTAGTAAGCACATCGATAAAATAGTCCATGTGACATCAGTGATTCAGTCATAATTTTACAAAGCTACGAGAATAGGCCTACTATTTGTGCACAAAGAAAACCGTAATAACATAACTTATTCAGCAATTCTTGTCCCCAAGTTACCGTCTTCCACCATTTTGGAGAGTACCCCAGAACGCAATCAGCGGCGTTTACGTTCAGCATGCACATGCTTTATCCTGAACGTAAACAGCGCTGATTACGTTGATTACATTCTGGGGTACTCTCCAAAATGGTGGAAGACGGTAACTTGGGGACAATAATTGTTGAATAAGTTATGTTATTACGGTTTTCTTTGTGCACAAAAAGTAGGCCTATTTTCGTAGCTTTGTAAAATTACAACTGAACCACTGATGTCACATGGACTATTTTATCAATGTCCTTGCTGGACCAGGGAACATTGCAGTTGCGGTGCTGTGAACAAAGGTCTTCCGGGTTTGGAACGACATGAGGATGAGTAATTATGACAGAATTTTCACTTTTGGGTGAACTAACCCTTTAATGATGATCATAAAAGATGTTTCTTAAGCACCAAAGACACCTGAAGGCTCATGTGACACAGAGTAATGATGCTGAAAGTTTAGTTTTGTCATCACAGGAATAAATTACTTTTTAAAATATATTAAAATAGAAAATAGTTTTTTGAAATGTAAAAAAAAAATATTTCACAATGTTACTGTTTTTACTGTATTTTTGATCAAATAAATGCAGACTTGGTGGGCGTAAGAGGCTTTTTTAAAACGTTGAAAAATCTTACTAATCCCAGACTATTGTGTAGATGTTTAATATTTCTCTTTATTTAAATTGCTGTTTATGTAACATGCAATTATGTTATTAACAGAAAATTATCAACAGTCATTTAATCCGAAGCAAGGCTAGGCCATAATGTAATTAAAAAGTTTTGACTTGACAAAGTGCTCCAAACCGGACCTTAAATATTCTCCACCACATGTATTTGCTCATGGCTCTTTAGCTATACTTGGAATATAAATGCAATATGTTTGCTTTGAGGGTGGCTGGTATGCTTCAATAACAGCACTCTTTGTCATTCATACTTCACAAAAGTACTTTTGTTTATGGCTTCTCACCTGCACCTGTAATGCTCTCCCTTGAGCATGACTGCCGCAGGAAGTGCTCGCAGGGCACATCACACACCCATCTGGGCTCCGAGCTCCTCTCATTCATTATAGATGACAGAGCTCTCCGGTCGCTCAGACCTCATTCGTTTCACCATTAATTATGCACAATTCTAATAAAAAGCTAATAAGAGAAATTAATTCTCATTGAGACATTCACAGGTTATCGATATTTGGGTCAATGTAGTAAAAATGTATACAAATTAAACTTTAAATGTACATATGGTGAAATAGAGAGAGCAGAGAGTGATTGATTCAACCGAGTGAGAGGTTCATAACTCATACAGGGATACAGGGTGAAGTTAAACTTTTTTTTTTTTCTTTTTTTTGTCAGGTTATACAGTGTAACTGAGATCTTGGATGAAAGACAGACTGTGACATCAGTTGTCTTTTATGTTAGATTATGCAATATGCGTCTTAGGTAGAACCTTCTACAAAATGACTTAAATGCATTCATTTTCAATGACAACTTCCTTTGCTTTATGAGACCGTGACTGCTGGCAACAGGATGTGAGCATGTAAACACATTTATTTGATTTAATCGTTGTATGCCACACTAATTGCCACTGATAAAAACCACTGATTCTGCACTGCCACAGGGCATGACGCTGATATTTTTCCCAATACACGCATGTAAGTTGAAAAATTTTAGAAGTGCATTAAAAAATCTTTAGGTGCACATTTGATAATTGACCATATAATGTGTAGCTGTAAAGAGAAGATTACTGTGTTGATACTAGTAAAATCTGTTGAGTAATTGTGACATCACGGGGAATCCAAGAAAGATTATGACGAGATATATCGGATGGACGAAATAAAAGTCTATCGTTTCATATTATGTTCTATCGTTTATTTCGTGGTGTCATAAAATACATTTTTAACGGTAATACTTTTTAATCATTTGGATGAGTGCGATCTTTACACGCCACCACTGGGCGTGAAGGGGAGAACGACCAGCCAGGACAAAACGAGGGACTACATCTGTAGCATGGGCATGCGTTTTTAAGCACTGCAGTTTTAAAACAACCCATTTTAAGCTGTTGAAACACAAAAAACAGAGCTATATGCGTGCCGTCTCTGTTTCTATGTGAGAGGACTTTGAACGATTACATACACTTATATGCGTCAGAATCCCCGTCTTGGCAAGTATCCTCATAAAGACAGCGATTTAGGTGTAAAGAGAGGAAACAGCTAAAAGAGAGAACACATATGTAACAGTATATTGGTTCCGGACTTCGGTCTTAAAGGGGAAGCTGTCCAATATTCGTTCTGTCTGCCATTCATATTAATCATAGCACATTGCTAGAAAATCTCTCACTGCTCTTGACTAAATCACTTTTGTAGCTTTAATAAGAAAAAATAATTATATATATATATATATATATATATATATATATATATATATATATATATATATATATATATATATATATATATATATATATATATATATATATATATATATATATATATATATATAAATAAATAATTTATATTATATAATACACGTGTTAATTATATCTATCATAGATAGATATAATTAACACAGTGAAGACTAATTAATTTACACAATGTATGTAGCGTTTCTTATTTATTGTAGTTTTTTGTCCTATTGCTTGCAATTAGTTTCTTATACTTATTTCATCACTGACTGTATTTATTTTCCGTGAGCTTGAGTTTTTACTTATTTTTTTTGTCTTTTTAGGCTTGTATTAGATTGATATTGACATTGGTGACAAGGATTATGAAAATTCTATGGTATCAAAGATTTTAATATCATAAAAACCTTTTTAAAAGAAAAAAATACTATATCGTGATATATATATATCGTTATCGTGATATAAGATTTTGGTCATATCGCCCAGCCCTAGTTAATTGTGTAATTAAAATACCAATATTAAGGAGGAAAAAATAATTTATGCATATTGCAGGTCAGGAGTTTTAATTATAAACAAGCCCCAAAATACACAATGCTCCAAGTTTGAAATGGATGCTTTATTATTGCTGGCTGCTCATTCATACAGATAAGCCGGATAAAATATGCACTGTGACAACCGTCTACAACATATTACAATATAATCACAATAAAGTAAACAGTTAATCAACAACAGTCAATCATAAGCAATCACTTAACACAAATGTGCGGTATTCATTGATTGCAAACTGCTCTGAAACCGCAAGCATGTGGATCTTGACGCAACGGCACCTTATTTTTACTTTGAAAAATGCAGCGTTCATAATGAAATCATAGCCTTTTGAAGTTTAATAATAACATTAAATTGAATATTAGATTACTTTTTTGCCATTCCTCATTTCAGACCTCTTAAAAGTTGATACAGTAGTTAAGACATTTGTTATACAATTTAGAATACCTTAAATTTAATAAAACTTATTTGCACGTGTGATATAAATATATTTTAAAGTTCGGAAACATCTTTAGTCTCAAATGTGAGTGCATTGTATGACAATATTAATATTTCAGCCCTGAAATGAGCAAACATCTCGCAGTGTGCACTTGACTTTAGGTAAATAAATATATCTGGTAGCTTTGAAGGTTCTGTAATATTGTAATTGTTCCCATGTAACAATGACAACACTTTGAATGGGCTTTGAATGTCATAGGCTATTTTTGGCTCTTGAGTTTTTCGGCCTTTTTTGCGCAAGCATCTGAACACGCAACATGAAGAGCTTACAGCGTTTCTCTTGTATCTCTGATGTTTACTCCTTTTGGTCACAGCTTTTATTCTAGGTCTGTTTGTTTTTTCTCTCTATCATATAGTGACTTTCCTCCCGAAAGCTGAAGTGCTTGGACAATAAATAATTCAACTGGCTTTCTTTCATTTTACTACTTGTGAATAAGGCATGCTCTTAGAGGTAGAATCTACTGATGGAGAGGAGAGCGAGATCTTTTGGTCTTTCTCAACATTCCTGTACACCTTTTACAACTACTGCTGTGATCAGTGTAGGTTGTCTGGAGACCTAAGCCAGCCTTTGGATTATTTGGTTCAATCTCGCTTTAGCCAGAAGCAGCCTAACTGACCTTAGGTACTGAGAAATGTAATGGATGCCCTCGAGCAATAGCTCAGCTGCTGCAGGCGTAGTTAGTCCCCAGCCAGATTAGTCTTTTTCACTCTCTTAATTTTTGGCTAGAATATTTTCTCCAGTGGCCAGAATTCTGGATCATTGTTATATTATGGTGTTTTAGGATAATGGATAGTGGGGGGGAAAAAAAAACTAGAGAAGAATGCAAAATTCAACACATAAGAGCAGCATTATCTTCAATGGCTTTAAATGGCATATCTGATCTGTTGCTAGGATCCATGATGTTTTGCTTTTGTTGTATGAATTGCATGCTCTCTTCTATGCTAAAGCACAGATTAGATTTGGCAGATTAAAATGCATGTGGAATGGTAACACGAGGCAGTTTCGTTAAGTGTTTTCAGCGAGCGTTGGGACACTTATGCTGCAGTTGTGATTGCTTGGTTTTCCAGTAATTGAATACTCCAAAATCAGAGTCCAATGTTGATTAGAAGAGCAATAAACATCTGCCCAGACAAGCATGCATTGATCAGGAGATGCATGAGAACAGTGAATCAATAATAATTGAACATAAAAATAATCAACAATGTATTTTAGTTTAGATTAGTTGGGTCTTGGCAGTCTTTGCATGAAGGATCTCTGTCAGTGAAAAATGCTTTTCATGCATTTACTTGAATTTTACTGTTTTATTCATTGTCAATCATGTCAGTTGTCATTAAACTATAAATACTTCATAATTGCAGTCTAAACAAACAGATTTACTTTTTCTATAAACCTTGATTAGAACTTTAAATCATATGCAACACAAGTAATAATATTTAGGTTTGTTACTTCGCTTTATTTATAGGGCAATTGATTTGTTGCTCAGAAGTGAGAGTGAGAGAGAGTGTGTGTGTTAACATTTGGGTTGCGGTTTGGTAACACTTTAATCTGTTTTGCTGGTTTGAAACTAAAAATAAATGTTTGTGTGTGTGTTTTACTACTGTTCAAAAGTTTTAATGTTTTTGAAAAAAAGTTTCAAATGCTCACCAAAGCTGCATTTTTAGTTGATCAAAAATGCAGTTGCAGTTCTATTTTAATACAATTTATTTATTTTTTTCCTGTTTCAGCTGCAATGACTCCAGTCTTCAGTGTCACATGATCCTTCAGAAATCATTCTAATGTTCATTTGGTGCTCAAAAAACATTTCTTATCATCAGTGTTGAAATATTCTTATTCCATATTCTTTGATGAATAAAAAGTTCAGAACAGCATTTATTTGGAACAGACATCATCTCATAGCAATTCATACTATGTTTTGAAGAATTGGCGGCTTATTTGTATGAATTTGTACAATGTCATTTGTCATTAGAAATATCTTGACTGTCACCTATTTATTGCGTCCCTGCTGAATAAACCTATTACTTTCTTATTAAAAAAAGTCATTTTAACCCTTTAACCCACTGTAAGAAATCTAAAGTTGAAAAAACCTAAAAGTTTAAGGCAACCAGCTTCAGGAGATTTGATTTTTGTTTTTCTCAACTTTGTTATATAAACTGAAAAACTCAAAAATCTCCTGAAGCTGGTTGCCTTAAACTTTTAGGTTTTCTCAACTTTAGATTTCTTACAGTGGTTTAAAGGGTTAAAATGTCAGTCTTCAATGTTTTGAAGGCGATCATTGGGCAAAATGTGCAATATCTATTGAAATAATTGACAAATTAATTGATTCTTGTCATCTGTTAGATGCAGCCCTAGTGTTCAACATGTTTTTCTGGCCAGTCATCTGTACTAGCAGCAGTTTCTTCGATATGTAGTCTTTTGTATGCATGCCAAGTTGTTCTTGTATTCCAGTGAAGGCGGGTCAATGACAGGCAATAACCTTCTGGTACACTGTGTGACCCATCCTTCACTTCCCCTCAATGATTTCTGTATTTGTATTTAAATTTAAAGCATCTCCAAAGCATGTCAGCACTAATCCCATTTCCTGTCTTTGCTTCTTGCAGCAAATTTGAGTAGGTTTTATGACTGCACAATTCATTTTCATTGAACCATAAAAATCAAACGAATCAATAAAGTGCAGATCTATTAAGAAAGCGTTATTTGAAGCAACGACACTTTGGGAAAAGACTGCATTCTGATTTTACTACAGGGTTCTGAGACATTAATTTCATTTTAAATATTTGTTCTTGGTTGTTTTATTGCACTTGCTCAGCCTGTTAAACAAATAATGGATGTCACTGCCTCGTATTCTGTATTGGAAGGCAGGGGAAAAATTGATTATCCTTTCACAAAGTCTTCATTACTTTGCCACATGTCAACCGAGGAGGGTCAAATCTTGTTGCTGTGTTTTCCAACACTAATAAAAAGGTCATGTCAATATGTCGTGGCGGTTTTATATTGCTCTTGTCTAAAGAGCTGTTCAGAAAAAATAAAGGACTGCCTAGTATTTATTACAGTGATAGTTGATACCGATGCATTCAGAAGAGTCCATACTGTTTCAAAACGTGTTTTACTGTAAAACTGGTTGCTGTACAAGAAGAAAAGAATCCCTCAGACTTGCGAAAGCACGGACAAGGCACAGTCTGTCATGTATCTTGCTGGTTTTTGCTGTGAAAGCCTGTGGATTTTATGAAACTTTTAGACGGTCTACCCTCTTTTTTTCAACCCTGAAACCTAAAGGATAAAGCAGAAAGATTGATTTTTTTTTTTTCTTTTTTTTTTTTTTCTTTCCCTTCCCTTGACTGATTCTTCTGAGAGGGTTTTGTGGGTCAGAGATCCTTAAAGCCGACTGCTACAGGTCTACCTCTATTTTATGACAACACATCAGGTTTAACAGTGGTGTAAATTTCAAACTTGAAATCGTAGCTCGGGTGCCTCTGGCTTATTTTGAAAATTGCAAGCACATTTTCCCTAGTTTAATTATAGGTGGTAACAGCTTCTCTCAGCTTGTGCAGAGAATTGCGATCGAAACATAATATGCCTTTTTAATGCTTTATGAATGTGGCTTAATGATGCCGGGTAGGGCATGAGCTCAGTCACGTGCATATTCGTCAAAGTAATAATTTGTCTAAAAATGTTCTCGCCCTTGTGCCATTCCGAATTTGTATACTTGCCTTACTTCCATTTGATCACACACAGTGCATTTTGGAAGATTTACTTTATTCAGTTTCAATTGCAGGAGGACTGTCATAAATAACCATACAAATATCATAAAACTAGTCCATGTGACCAAACTGTGAAGCCGCATGATAGCTTTGTGAGAGGAACGGACTGATATTTAAACTGGAAGTGGAAAATCATAATTTCCACCCTTGCTATACTCGACATGTTTATTAGAGAAGTTGCAATGTCTGATTCTTGAACAAATCATTCTTTTGAGTGAATATTTTCAAAGAATCTGTTGAGCCAGTACACAAAGCTGGTCTGAATGATTCATTCTTTATGAATTGGGCTGATCTGTCTTTTAACTTTTTGGTCTGTTCATAACACAAGGCTGTCATATGACTCCAGAAAACTTGGAAAATAGTGCACAAGTTATGTGGACCACTTTTATGGTGCTTTTGCATCTGTTTTGGACCTTGAAAAGCTTCCGTTTCCTTTCACTGTAATTTCATGAAAGGGCGTCCAGAACATTATTCTTCCGCTGTGTTCCACAGAGAAGAGAGTTTTGAAAGCACGTGCATGAGAAAATGACACCACTTCCTTTTTTGACTGAACCAGTCTTTAAGTAAATATTGCATAAAGTAATTATTCAAGACAAGTACACAGTCAGTAATAAAATGAGCTGAGAAACAAATTACAAACAATAAAATTAAGATGCAAATGAAGTAAACTGTGCACTTAGTATTCAAGTAAACATTCAGAGATTGAGAATAATAGAATTTAATCAGATGTTCAGTAAAAGTACTTGAGCACAATCTTAACAGCATAATTATTAGTTGTAATACTGTCACTTGTGTTTTAGAACCATTTCTGTGCTGCCACTAAAAATGTTACATTCATTGACCCTGTACTTCTACGTTTGTAATTACTTGCAAACGTATGCGTTTGGTTTTATTTCTGCTGATTTGTCATTAAGATAATGTTGTACGACCGGCAAACATGGATGAGGTTTTGTTGAAACTGCGGAAATGATGATAATCAGGAAGAATCAGTAATAGTGTGTTAGAAACTACAGACCTCTCAGTAATAGTAATATGTTGCATCGCATGGCATCAATTTTTCAGAAAAAAAAAAGTGCAAAAAATTTAGTTATATTAGAAAATGGTCTATTTAAGATTTTGTGGTGAGGCTGGTGAAAATATTGGCAGGACAAGTAAAAATCAGATTAATATCCTTACTGTTGAGTCCTGTTTGCGTCATATTTTCAATGTGAGTGCAGTTGTTTTAGTTTAATAAAATTAATTAATAAAATATTTATTTACTTGTATTCAATTTCCAGAGGGCTTACTAAACCTTCTGGAGTTATGCAGCTGAGAACAATGAATTTTTATTTTTTTTCCCCCAGCCTCAGAATTGTTTGATTAATTTGAAGTCAGCATATTAGTCATTATATGAAACTGCATTTACACTGCGGCCTCTAATGCACAGATCCAATATTTTGACAAATCAGGTTTTTTGTACCGGTTTGCATTCACTTAAAACAAACTTATGTGTTTGTGTTAATGCACCATGACAGGCTTTTTGACCAAGAAGTGCATTTTTCCATTCATCACACTCAGCCGCATTAGAGAGTGTTTGACATCCCTAGACGCCACACTTCTTTTCAGACATAAATTTGTCCATTCATGCTACAATTTGAGAAACCGTTTTATTGGAGCGCATTGAATGGCTTGGTACCGGAGGAGGACCCACCTCGCGGCACGCCGTTGGCCGGCAGCCATGGTTCCACTCTCATTCGGAGAGCCAGGCAAATGGCTGTAACTTAACTCTGCCTCCCTGTTTTCAGCTGTGGGACTGGGTTGTCTCTGGAGAGTGGGTTTTGGCAGTGGATCAATGGCTCTGTGTGCCTGAGAGGGAGATAGAGAGCATGTGTGGTAGCGTGAGCCAGGCTAGCTGGAGCTCCTCTGCCAGAGAGGCACATGTCCACCCTCTTGAGCCGCACCTGTTCTCTGGCATGCCGACTGCAGGTGCTCCTCAGGCGTTCGTGCATGGGTTGTTACTATTTTACCGCTGAATTTGTTTTATTGTCTTTCATGGTGTCTAGTTCAGGTGTTTTGCTTATGCACACAAATGCATACAGCGGGTCATTAACCCGTGGAGCTTCACTTGGCAGTCAGCGATTGGCTTTCATCATGTTGATAATGTGCAGCGGTGTCAAATGACAGGTTTTTTTCATGCATATGTAACCGTAGCATGCCAATTCATAGCATTCACCCCTAAACACTCAGTTTAACTGGGAAATATCTAGAGATCTGGCATGGTGTGATCTGATTAGCTGGAAAGCAACCCCTCTGAAAAACATTATTTTTGTTGGGGAGGGGGAGGGGGGGAAGAAGAGCGGTACAACTGAAATGTATCTCGTTTCATGTAATTGTTTACCAGCTGTTTTTCTGACATCTTTCTGTAGTTCAACCACTGGTTGAGCAATGTCACGTAACATTACATTTACCTCAGAAAACCTATTCAAAGTCCACAGTCTGTTAATCAGCTTCAAAAAAGCGATATTTTCCAACCTGATCTCATGACGAAAACGTACCTGTGGGAACTTTTTCACAAAACGCCAATTATGTACCAATAAGTACATACTGCAGTTTCCAACAAATCAACAATAGAGGCAATACAACAGCGAGCACTTATGATCATTTTCCTACACAGTTATGATTACAGCTCCATGGTTTGCTTTCCGGACGAAACCAGCCTGCTCGGTAGCTCGGCCGGCATAGAATTGGACTTGGGATGCAAAATCCTTGGGTATGAATCCCGTACCCGAAAATGTCACGAAACAGACATGGCGCTCCCACAGCTATGTTTTCGTCATGAGATCAGGCTCATATTTTTCATAGTTAAAATAACTTGTATATTAATTATTTATAATTTAATATGCTGTCATGTAACGAATACATCTGCAATGAAAACAAGTTTTTATTACAGCCACTGTTTAAATGTTTACATTTGAACATTGAATTAGAGTATAAACAATTATATAGTTAAAAAGTGGATATAAATTTTATGTATTGTATAGTTTCTGTTTATATACAACTCAGGTTTTATATAAGTAGTGTTAAATTTATTTGATTTATTAATTGTTTATTTAAACTTTGTTTTCAGCTAAATTAACTTCAATTTCGGATACTGTGTTCAGTTAATTTAGTAGAAATCAGTGTTATTTTCCTTTTACATCTGCATTTCTATGATGTAACATTTAAAATGTCTTTTAGGCAAGATAATTTCCTTTTAATAATCTGTTAATTGATTTCAGAACAGCTCAAATGAACGATGCTAGTTTAATCATTTTTTTTCTGAGTCTCTTACATGAATGCTCTGCTTCGGATCCATTGGTTGTTGCTTTGCTCTCATGTTTTGGATGCGTGTCATGTTGCATGACCTAAACTTCTGAGGTTTGTTGTCAGACAGATGCATTATAGATCACAGACCGATTCAGTTCTGCTGTAGAATCTCCTAATGTGACTTTGATATCGTTGGGATCTCAATAACCTTTCGTGCCCTGAGCAATCTGGAGGTCTTGGCTTAAATAAAGTGAGACTGCTGTGTTGTTTGAAGGGTGCAATATTCCCTTAGATGCTGTGCTTGTCAATGTGGTAGACAGACAATATTAAATCTAAGAAATGTCTGCAGATCCTCTGTTATAGAGTGGTGTGACAGTGGTAAAGCATCTCACTGGTTAGGTTCAAGCCCTGCTAAAGTTTTATGAGCTGTTAGGAAGTTCAGAAGTTTTTTATTTTTTTTTTTATTTTATTTAATATTTTTTTTTTCAAGGTCCAAAATATGTGTATATGAGAACTATTGAGTGAACTGAGGAACATTTACATTTCATTTTATATAGGGTTGTGCAGAATTTCTTATTGTAAAAATTGTTTGACCAATATATCAACATTTTTGGCGTTTTTAAATTCTCAACATCGGCTGATAAGTTTTACGGTTTGAACAAAAATTTTTGGAAGCTTTTATTTTGACAGCGTTAAGAAGGGCAGCACCTCAGTGCAGATGCACATTGAATTACATGTGCAATTTTAAAATTGAAAGACTGAAATATTATTTTCTTGTAAAACACACTCCAGTAATCTTGAATTCATTTTTGAACTGTATATAAAATTAACTTACCTAAAATTCTCAGATCTTTATTTGAGAAAAGATTCCCAATGAGTAAAAATATACCCAAGTGCTGTTTTTCAATAATGTAATAATTGGATTATTATAAATTAATTTTGCAATTACATTTTTATAATTTGGTAAATGTGTAAAATAAATCTACATTTCATTGCAGCAATTGTTATGCATATTATTGTAGTTTAATTAAATAGTGTGATATCATATATATCAGCTTTATATCAGCCATCAGTTACCCTGCTCCTATAAGAAATCTCTAGCGGCATCAAAAAAAACAAACATATTGGTTGACCACTAGTTAAAAATCCATTTTACGATCTGTAGGTTGCCTGAATGACTAGACTAAGCTGTTAAGAAGGGTTTACCTGACGTGATTCTATAACATGCTCTTTCACTCAGAAACCGATAGATGAAGAAAGGACGTTTTAAAAGGCTGTTGGCTGACCATTGTGGCCCTATCCCTAGTTTTTTCTTAGTTAAAATGTCATTTTGAATGCCTACCAAAGCACAAACGTGTTTTACTGCTAGCATGTGATGTCTAGGTGGACTTGAGTCTTATCGTCACACCCGCTGACTGAATGACACATCAAGCTCCTGACTGCTTCAGCCTCTAGGCCTGTCGTCGTCGAAGGCATTTCATCTTCTGTTTCAGTGCAGCATGACTGTCATTTCAGAAACAGCCGTTATGTGAATGACAATTTTCAGCTTGACACCCGTAGCCTGCAATGTTAGCATAATTGCGTCCCCGCATGTTTGAGATCTGCTGCTGGAGTGGCATTACTATTGCTGTTTTCAGTAGCGTTTCTGGTGCCGTAAGGGGAAGTGAAATTATAGGCGTGACTGAATCGAAACTGTCTCCGCTAATTACAGCATTGTGCATGTGCTGCATGTGGAGGCTTCACCCTTAGATCCAGCTTAGGGATGATCATTTTAAAAAAAAAAATATTAATTTATATTGCATTAAACTTTTTTTTTTTTTTTTTTTTTTTCCCATACATAACTATTGGAATTGATATTTTACATACTGTTAAGAGCTTGTTTATATGATTGAACCCTTAGTCAACATTTGCCTAATTTTCATTTTATCCTTTCATCCAACATAAGCTGCAGCTGTAAAGGTCATCTGAGTAAGAGATAAAAAAGCCATTAAATCCTTTACTAATTTATTTATCATTAACATATTTTCTGAATAATTTAGAACTAAATATGAATTAGCATTTTTCTTTTAATGAATTTTCAACCTATCTTATTTAAAACCACTTCACATCATTTTAAATGACATTGTTACTTTAATAATAGCAATAATAATAATAAATACACTACATTAATAACTAATAATAACAATAAAATACATTACATTAATAATAATTAGAATAAATTTCATTAATAGTAATATTGTCATATCGTTTTTGTATGTTATTATAAATGCCTTTTTTTTTTTTTTTTTTTTTTAATACATTATTCCCATTTAATAAATATTTAGTTCACTGTATTTAAATACATTTGGATATTTTACATACTGTTTTTTTTTTTTTTTTTTCCATACGTAACTATTGGAGTTGATTTTACATACTGTTAATCTGTTATATAATAATAATAATAATAATAATAATAATAATATTATATAATGTAATATTGCTTAAATGTTTATTTCTTTACATAGCCTTGTGTCTGTGTGTATTAAAATACACACACACGCGCGCGCGCAAGTATATATTTAAGGGTTAATAAATGTAGCATCTTTGCATTTTATTTTATATTTAAATATTTCAGAAACTGACAATGTTTGCAGTGAATCAAATCTTTATTTATAAAAATTCCAGCGGCTGATTACGTTGAGTCTGCCTCATTCGTGCAAGCAAGCCAAGAGTGTGTTCACGACGCAGACATGACGTGACATGAAGTGCTCAAGCTACTGTGCACTTTCACTTTGAATGGCTAATTAACTGAATACTGAATGCGTTTGTTCTGAAACGGACTAATCGATAAACTCAATTGGTTAAATTAAAAGCGATTTAATTGATCATGAACATCTTATCCAGCTTCAAAACAAAACCCAGGAGTTTAAAAAATGACTGACGAGGTGTCAATCACTCCGTCGACCTCTTGTTTAGTGACCTATCAAAGTCACTGAGATAATCAGCGTTGAGTAGAATCAATCATTAGTCTGTGCACTCACACTGCTGCCTGAGGTTGTAACTACTAATGGCTTCTGTGTTGATATTGAATGATTTGACATGTATTATGGGACCGTTGAGTTGGCTGCTTATGAACGCTGTGTTTCCATCTCTTCCTTTAGGCTGTGTGCAAACATGCTAACCTGTGGCTTCCTGTTGGAGGCTGTCACGAACATAATTGGGTTTTGTGTGTGCGTTTGCATGAATGCGTGGCTGTCATCCGTTTGTTTGTGCAACTGAAACTTTAGTCGACATTTGCCTAATTTTCATTCTATTATTTCACACAACATGACCTGCAAAGGTCATCTGTGTAAGAGATAAAAAAAAGACCCGTCCTTTGCTAATTAAATTATGATTAACACTTAGTGTAGTAGAGGCTTTTTTTTTTTTATGAACGACAGTTTAATTCGATCTTATATGTACTGTTGTAGTATTTATTAATATTTTGAACTAATTTTATTTTTATGTTCAGTTTTATTATTATTTTTTTTAATATTTCTATTCATTTACTTATTTGTATTCTTAGTATTTGGTTCAGTTAGTTCACAAAGTAACATTTCTAGTTTTTAATCTAATATTATAATGTCATAAGCTTGAACTTAGCTGGATGCTAACATTTGCATGTAAATGGTTTATCACACCCGCTGCATTTCACATCATATCTTATTATGCAAATATCTTATCCAAAATTATGCAAAACAACTAAATATCATTAGATTATCTGTTGCACAAGGATTTCGCACAGGCAGGAGACAGTTTAGTATGGTTTAAATGCAACGCTGTGTGTTGAAAATGCATTTAAGTTCTAAAGACGCTTATCCCGTCCTTCCTTCTGTGTGAACTCTCTGTTGCTGACTAGGTAGTTATAGACAGTCTTATCAAATTTGCCTTGTCATGTACTTATGAGGGCTCCCTACTGAATACTAAATCTCCACAGCGCTGCACATTCCCTCACCTCCTCTGCTTTTACTGGAAAACGGCATCAGGACTGTTTCATTCTGAGAATGTCCTTTCAGTGAAGGCGGCTTGATAACGGCAGCACATTGTCATAATTAACAGTGGAAATCTTTGGATTTTATTTAAGCTCTGTCTTTTTAAGTTGGTGATGTCTCAATTAAAGAATCATGGAATATTGTGTACTGTTGATGATGAATGGTCTGTAGAAACCAGAAAATTATTCTGCAGAAAATTATTCTGAAGCTGCATTTCTTATCAGCTTGGTTAATGTGGTTAATGTTGCTAAAATACAAAGAGAGAGCATATTTGCAAGAACAAGAACAACTAGGGGGAAAAAGAAAGACAAACTACTTCTTTTTGTTGTAAAGAGCAAGAGAGAAGGAAACCTAAAATGCACAAATATGCTTGATTGTGTAATGTCAGGGCGTCCCAGAAGAAACGGGTCTACCATTCATGGAAAACAGGGAATAATCTAATTGTGATTTACAGGCCTAGAAAGGTCATAGAAATATTTCAAAATCTTAAGTCATGGACCTTAGTTGTGATTGGGCCTTTTAATATTTAATTAGCTAGAAATCAGTTTTTGTGAATGTAGTAGTATAATAATAATAATAATAATAATAATAATAATAATAATAATAATAATATTATTAATTTATTATTATTTTAAAGTAAAATATTTATTGATTTTTGACATTTAGTTTCTTTCTGCTTTTCATAGTTTTGTTTCTATTCAAGATTATATATCTTGAGATGCTCTAATGGTAAGTTGAAAGATAGTGTTAACTTAAAGGGGTCATGAATGGCACTTTTTATTATTTTATAATGTTCTCTAAGGTCCACTTATAATGTTAGTAAGATTTTTACATAAAAATATCATTTAGAAATAGGCAGGTTTTCGTCGCACATGATGCCATAATCTGACACATTCCTGAACTAGCCAATTTTCAGCCTGTTTTCTATAAAAGCTGATTTTGAACTAAGTTCTTTTGAGTTCTGTTTTTATAGTCTATTGACATGTTATATCAAGGGAAATTTGAATTCTCAGTTCATGAATTCAGGATCTGTATGATTTTTAAAAAACTTTTTTTTTTTAAAGAAGTCTCTTATGTTCACCAAGGCTACATTTATTCGATGAAAAATGCAGTAAGAGGGACATTGTGAAGTATTGCTATATTTTAAAAGGTTTTCTGTTCGTTACTCAAGTCTTTCATGTCACATGATATCTTATTATCAATGTTGAAAAGAGTTGAACTGCTTAATATTTATGTGGAAACCGTGATAGAAAGTACAAAAGAATTTTCTTTTAACAGTGTAAGTGTTTACTGTCACTTTTAGTCAGTTTAATATGTCTTTGCTAAATAAGTCTTAATTTAAAAAGGAAAAAAAATGATTAAATGATTACATGATTAAATTTAAAAATAAGTGAGTCCAAACTTTAAATGGTGGTGTATCATTTTTATTTTTGACTGAATAAATTGGTCTTTACTCCTGAAAATATGAAGTTGCATGATGTATGTTTTAGGAAGGGAGTACCTCGCATAATGGTGGAATAATGGTGTTTTGGAGTCCATGGCATTAAAAAGTTTGCAAAACCAATTCATTTTCACAATCTAATATCCCATAAATTGGAAAAAAGAAATGTTGTGTGTTTCTTGTTTCCAGTACATTACAGGCAGGGTTGTCTGTCTGGTCAGTCTCACAGCAGTGGCGCCTGCAACATCCCAGAGGTCAAGTAAACATTCTCATTTTTACAGGAAGTACCTTTTCACTTAGTTTTCCCGAAACAAGAAGCAGGCGCATCCCTTTTCTGTTTCTGGCTTTGTTTTTGCTTGTTTACCTCAATCACACCATCATGTTTCATATTATTTTTCTCATTTACCAAGGTGCTGTTTTTCTTGGAAAACACCATTGTTCTTTCCTCCTCAGCGACGGCTGCCAAGGCCACACATGGCGCCGACTAGGAAATGAAAAATATGCTTTGGTGTGAAGGATAGAGTACTATTGCACGCGGCTCCTCTGTGTCATATCTCTCTATCTATCCCATAAACAGTGCATACAGAACCTATTCAAAGGCCATTTTGGTAAGCTCCACCAGTCGATGAATGGAGACGCGTCACGTTGTTCATTGATTTCTGTCACCGAGCTGCCGCAGCCATGCGTGGATTTCAAACATGGCACCACCAAGGCAGTAAACAATGAGTTGTAAATGAGAGTAAAGCCGCGTGCCTGCTGGGAACAGATTGCCGGTGTTGAGAGAAGGGATGAAGATCTTACCAACGATAAGCTGCTGAAGAATCTGTGACTGTGAGAACGTTGGAGCGGGCAGAGGAGGAGACAGACTCCAGTTTGTAATCCTAATTCTCTCAGTAGCAGACACGCAATCCCTCTGATACTCTCTCTTGTGACTGTGGTGGTTGTAATTAAGTTACCAGAACCTCTTCAGGAGTTTGAAAGCAGATTTGAATGAATCAATTGATATGCGCTTGGACACTTTATATGGCTGGTTATTTTGCTTGCGAGTCAAATGAGTTGTCGTGAAATGTAGAGCATTATTTTGTTAAGACGAAAGCAAGTTGATGATTTTATGGTGTTCTGCTTCGCTCAAACCAATTTTTCAAATGCAGGCTAGATGCCCAGGTGGGCCTGATTAGATTTTTATGCTAAACGGGTTTACCTGATGTGCTCGGCGGTTTTGATTGTACAGACGTTTGAGGAAGACAGATGCCTTGTTGTCAGGTTCTGTAATGAAAAGACATCCATCTTAATGACAACCACATAACACTTTGACAAACTCTGAGAAGATTTTGGCTTTTTAGTAGGGCTGTCATTTAAATTGAAATAATTACATAATTGCATTTTACATTTTATATATTTTTTATTTTATTAATTGAATTAATTACACTTAATTGTATCCATCTGCATTTACAGAATATGTATGTGTGTGTGTGTGTATATATTGTTATATATAATTATTTTAACGTGCACTAGTTTTTTGATGTTTCTTATTGGTTTCAGAGTTTCGGTGGGTTTCCCTCTGTCTGCCTTGAGTCTGATGTCAGTGAACATTAACCAGACTCAATATCTGGCATTGATCCGACTGGATGCTTTTACACAAACACACTGTGCTGCCATGCAAAGCAGTGCACAGTTCCAGAGAAACAGTGGAGCTGTCGATACTTGTTCTGGGAACCTGCACCCGATCCATGACTGTGAACTTGTTTTGAAGTCTTAAACGACTTGCTCTACTGTTCTGAAGCAGGGAAAAAGCACAGTCAGCATGCATTGGTCCCTGGTGGTGTAAGGAAGAAAAAAAGAGGCATATTAAGGGGTGTTACGATGAGAGATGAAGGGTTTGGGAACGGGCAGGCGGGTACAGTAGGAGGGGCTGAATTTGCAGTGTTTGCGGGCAGCTGTTGTAAAAGAAATAGAAAGTAGCCTGAGTAGGAGAACTTAAAATTAACATGCAGAAGATAAAAGGCAGACGGTATGTGGAGAGTGGGTGATGAATTTTACCCAGCGCTGAGATTGTGATGGTTTCAGTTTTAGCACTCGTGCTTCTGCTAGCGTGCTGATTGCGGAGTTCTTTCTCTCCTTCTCTCACACTTTATAGGGTCCAAAATACAAAAGCAGTTTTTTCTGCCATTTCATTCTGTCAGGATCACACAGTCCATTTTCCTTTTTTCCCCTCGTTTTCCGTTTGACCTAAAACCTGCTTTTTCTGATCCCTTCTTGGATCCCATTTACCCCCCTATGCCAACCCCATTTCTTCTCCATTTCCCTTAAGACAGGAAGCACGAGTCATTTCCGCACTGCAAATGGAACACAGTGTTCAGTGTACAAAATTGAAAACATTGTAACAAGGTATATGATTAGTAAAGTTAATCTACAACTAGTTAATCTGTAATTTATCATCTTTGTGTATTTTCAAAAAATTAAATTATAAATTAGTTTCTTTGTGTGTGCATATATCTTACATATATAATTCATTTTAATGTGTGTACAAACACATACAAAGAAATAAATGTATATTATAAATAAAATAGCTATTAGCTATTAAAACTGCTATTATTAATAGCAATAATAATAATCGTAATAATATTTATGTGTTTTAATTAAAACCCACTAATTTCTTTTCAGGTTTATTCATCTTAATAGTTATTTATTTATTTATTTACTTAAATTAAAAGTTAAGTTTATACGTCTTAAAGTGCTTGATTAATATTAGAAATTATACAAACACTAATGTTCAAAAGTTGGAAAGTCTCTCTCTCTCTCTCTCTCTCTCTCTCTCTCTCTCTCTCTCTCTCTCTCTCTCTCTCTCTCTCTCTCTCTCTCTCTCTCTCTCTCTCTCTCTCCTCTCTCTCTCTCTCTCTCTCTCTCTCTCTCTCTCTCTCTCTCTCTCTCTCTCTCTCTCTCTCTCTCTCTCTCTCTCTCTCTCTCTCTCTCTCTCTCTCTCTCTCTCTCTCTCTCTCTCTCTCTCTCTCTCTCTCTCTCTCTCTCTAAATATAATATATTTACATGTGTTTTTTTAAAGTAATTCTTATTCTCACTTAGGTTAACTTTTTATTTTTATTTTTTATATTATTACTTTTTTTATTAAGTTTTTGTTATATTATTTGGACAGCTTCATATAGTCACACTGCATCAGTCTATTCTGAGCATATTCCCAGAGAGAGGTGGTCCTCTAGGAACGAGCACGTGCTCCAGAGCACCTCGAGCTTGTGGCAGCTGTTTGATCTGTTTGGCAGGCCGTGGGGTGGATTGTCAGACAGGGCGTGCAAAACGCCTCTCAGGACTGTGTGAGAGAGAAAGCAAGGCAAAAGCTAGCCGATAAATCTGGTTTCAAGCATCCTCTCAGGTTCATGTGGCACCTGTCCTCTCCGCTGGTCTGACATAAGCCACTCAGCGTCGGTTCCTGGTCAGCCAGACCTCACACTTGTGTTTCAGCCGTTGAAGGTTGTCTGAGGTTCTGTGTGCTGTTTGCACTGTGTTCTTACCCTTTGGGCGCCGTCACTGCGGTAATCGCATGTGGGTCGTAACCTTGTTGCTCGTTGACGTCACTGGCGCCCGCTGCCATCTCAGAGACGGGAATCACTCAGCCGGAGCGCTGCAGACAGATGGCAGGCACATCCACACATGATAGGATTACGCTGGACATATTAGAAATTTCAGGTATTAAAATCCTCCTGAAAAAGCAATTTCGATAAAGCAGAATCTGTGTTTGGATTTAAACTGATTCATGTTGTAGACACGTTAGACTGTGTGACTTTCTCACACGATAAACACCATAACAGTTACAGGTCATTTCAATTATGTGACTAAAAGCAAAAAAAAAAAAAAAAAACATGATTCAAGAGTTTTGATTCAGACTGATTCACTGAAAATTCATGGTGTATAGCAGGGGTGTCAAACTCATTTTCACTGAGGGCTGCTTCAACATAATGGCTGCCATCAAAGGGCTGGTTGTAACTGTGAGACTGGACAAATGTTACTAATCCTTAACATATTGTTAAATAACTGTCTCTTTAATTTAATAGTACTTAAGTTACAAATATTTCATTTGCATAGATGGTACTTAAGTTACAAATATTTCATTTGCATAGATGTAAAAATGTATGTTATTGTTCCGTTATTTTAACATAAATCCTTTTAATTTACCAGGTTAAGAAATCCAAATTACTCCATAAATCAAAATAAATAATAGACAAGTATCATCATTACATTAACTTTGTTAAAAACCTTTTTTGTTACATTTATGGTACAACAAATAATTGTGAGCTGCTAAGAACATGTGACAGATATGGCATTTAAAAAAAAAAACAAATGAGCCCAGTATCATGAAAATGCGTATCAATAGCTCACATTTCTGCTTCTATTTGGCATGCGATTTATATGCAGAAATTTGGCGTGCATATGATTCACCGATATTTGGCATGCATATGATATGCAATCAATGCTTGTAGTAGGAAAAAAATAAGTGGAGGAACTCAACCCCACTCCCCCACCCACAAATAAATAAATACAAACTAAAGCACTAAAGTATCATTTTCATAATTCACAATGAGTGTATATAGTGCCACAATAAATAAGGCTACATAAGTACTATTATATTCACCATCTCTGATGAAATCAGCTTTGCTTTCTTTGCATTAGCAATGTTTTGAACTTACTGTTTGATTGCAGGAGTTTACCGGTTGACCTGATCGCAAAAAAAAACATGCTGCGTTTCATTTTTATAATGTAGGCCTACTGTTTTCATTAAAATTTACTGATTCATATTAGTGATTATTATTTTATTACTCCGTGCCAGGGTGACCACCTGGCTATGTATCTGGACATTTGTCATTAAAATAACTCCATAGAAACCGCCTCAAACGAACTATTAAAGACTAAAAAAAAAAAGGTCTGCACACTTCCTTTGAGCCGTACACACAGTCGTCATCAACGGAAAAACCCCACACCCCTAATCCTAACCATACGCATTGTGTGTATCATATGCACACACAAGTCAATTTCTGCGTATAAATAGAACGCCAAATACAAACAGAAACTTGTTGTATTGATACGCACTTTCATAATTTACGATATAAAGCTGCATAGATTTTTATTTTAAGACAATCATATGCTCTCGCGGGCCACATAAAATGATGTGGCGGGCCTTTAGTTTGACACGCACACAAAAAAAAAAGATCGGTCAGTATTTATTTACATGTGTTTCCATGTACATTGTCCTTTTTCTTTTTCATTTTTTAAATTTGCAAATTCATTCAAACAAAATACACCAAATACACAAAATAATGTTCTTTTTAGCAACGTCATATGATCCCTTTAATTGTCAAGGCAACATCTCTAATTATTTTTGGTTTTGTTTCCTAAAGCTTATGTATGTGTGTGTGTGTATATGTATATGTTATATTGTCCGGGACAAGTGAAAGAACTTTACTTTACGCCCAATCGGGCAAGTAACTTGAACATGTCCAAAAGACAAGAATAACTGCCTTTATTTGTGATATAGCCTCGCCTCGTTTGCGATAGGCTAATATCGTAATTGTTGTTTTGACAATGTGTGATTTTGACATTATCGAGTATATTGTAAGAATCAAACAAAACTCACCCACAGAGTGCACACGCATACATTACGTTAAGAAGTCTAGTAACGTAGTTTGGACTAGCGCACATGCGAGTGCGTTCTTTCACTGCATGATTCAGTATTAAAATGCATGAAGAATGATCAGAAAATTCAAGATATGGGGGCAGAAAATATATTTATATAATTTCTCATAATTAAACAGTATCACACAAAGATTGAGCGCCATTGTTTTTTTTTTCTTGCTGTAAAAATCAGCATGATTACAAATGTGATTTTATACAATTCGATAAACAAGAAGTTAATATTAAGAGACGTATGTTTTAGACCCCATATTGCCTGTTTTTGCTCTATTTCCAACAGAATAACAGAAATGATTCCAAACACAGCCACAGCACTGTTTTGCGTCTCTGAGCAACATGACGGTGTTTCATTCTTGAATGAATCAAGTGTTTAAATGATTCAGTTCAATCGCAATGGCTCACTTATTAACAGTGACTTGATGCCACCTACTGGTGGTTTTAATTTCACATTTACAGCATTTTATTTATTTTTTAAAGTAATTTCAAATATCAGTATTCAGTGTTTTATGTATCAAAATATTATTTATTCATTGGTAACTGCAGGTTAAAGCATTCCATGTCCCTCAGAGCTGCATTAAACAGTGGGTAAATATATCTAGTCCACTTCAGATGCAGCATCTGGGTTTCCTCTGCATTGCAAAGATGAATTTTGTTGATACCGATTTAATTTGTTTGGTAACAGCCCAAATGTCTTATATTAACTGACTGATTCAATTTAACTCTAATTAAAAAAATGTAAAATTTAACTTTGAATGATGAAAATATTAGCATTTTAGTTTTGTTTACTATAAAATAACTGTATTTGTGTTTAATACTCCCTTTTTATTTTAAAATATAATAGTATTATCAGACTTTATTATTTTGTTTATTTTATTTAAAAAGAAACCTCTAATTAAATAAACTAAATGTGACATGCTCACAAAATCTACAACATACTCTATAAACACTATACTATGTTTTGTATAACTACAAATAATTTATATGTGTAACTCAGTTTAAATAATTTTTTTAACTTTTATACTCGGACAAGTAAATGACATTACATGTCCGAAGGACAACCACATGAGAATGCTTAATGTCAAGTCCCTGTGTGTGTGTGTGATTTTGAGATGTGTATATATATATATTTTTTTATTTTATTTTATTTTTTTGCTTAAACGGGCTGTAGATTCAGCGGTGCAGGAAGCACTGGTAAGAATAAATACTGCTTGTTCATCTTCTCAACCAGTTGGAGGCCTGCAGAACATCTTTTGTATATCTGCTTATCTCCAGCCTGGAGTCCTCAGCTAAAGACATTTGTTTCCACTTCTTTTACCTTTTCTTTATCAATCAGTATATTTGGTGTTGAGTGGCTATCTTTGAAAGCAAAGAGAGTTACATAATTAGGACACACTTAAAGTTAGGCCAGCAGTCGATAAACTGATCTAATTTAACTGGAGCCAGTTGGCTGGTATTGGGAGACTGTGCCGAGGTAACAAATGACTTTATCCAGTCCGAAGAGAGTGTGTGTGTGTGTGTGTGTGTGTGTCGAGCTTTTTTTTTCCTCTCTTTGGTGCTGTCTGACGCTCTCCAGGGAGAACAGCAGGTCTGTTTCTCTTGACCTGCTAACTGACACCCCTGGGGAGAGCGAGTTTTACTGTGGTCTAAAAACACTTTCTTCTAAGTTTTAAAATGGATGAGCTGGAGGTGGATTACTTAACACACAAATTACTGAGGATATTTCATCCTTCTCCAATCATTGTTTCTCTGGGATCATCAGCGCTGTCCTGTCACAGTGAATAATGAGTTCTGCGTATTTCTGCTTATCTTTGCTTCCTCTACACACCACACATCATTAGTAAATAATGCAGCTGCTTTTCCCCTTCCACTTAATAAATTAAGAGTTCCAAGTAACCAGAAATACAATAAAAATGCCAAAAAAAAAATTAAATGGTAACACTTTTTTTTTTTTTTTTTTGCTTCTCTGCTTCTTGTGTTTTTTAAATATTCAGCCATTTATCCAGTGATTTAGCTACGCAATTTTGGTTTGCTCTTGTTTTAAAATGTCTTGCTTTGAGAAATATATATAAAAAAGTAAGTGGAAAGCTGCTTTAATGGCATTTCATATGTTCTTACAAATGCTCACTATAATTAACAAAATGCTCAAAACACTGTTTTGTAAGCTTAAAACACATTGCACAAATGTCATTTTATATCTGTAATTTTATGCACAATTAAATGCAGAACAGTTTTCTTTTTTTTCTTTTTTTTTTTGCATTAATGTGTAATTATGCTCTGCATTTTTTATTAGTTATGCAACATTGATTGAAAGTGTATGTATGTGTGTGTGTATATATATATATATATATATATATATATATATATATATATATATATATATATATATATATATATATATATATATATATATATATATATATATATATATATATAATATATATTATTATTATCATTATCATCATCATCAAACATGTCCAAGGAGTCAATCATTGATTTGAAAACCTTTGTCAGCATCGAGGAGAAAGCATGCAAATAGACTCTCATGATTCGTGTTTCAGTGAAGAGCCGGAGTGTTTGAAGCTCAGGTCTTAGGAAAATGTCACGTAATGTCATGACTAATAAGGAGGCAGAACCTTCTCATTGGATAAGGCCATGCAGTCTCATGAATAATTATTAGACACTCCTGCAGTGCATGCAAACATCCTGTGATGTTCACTCGAGGTTGAGTTCAAATTTAGAAGATAATATTATTAAATTAAATTAACCTTTTTGTATCCAAATAATGTATCTCTGTAATGCTCACTTTTTATTGCTGTCTTGGCACTGCTGTCTCCATACAGAGGGTCTATAAGGAGAATTGCTACACTTCACATAATCACTTAAGGTTATTTTAAAGCTAGACCTAACACATGGTGTTCAGATGGGAAATACTACTTTTACCTGTGTTGCGCCTGGTGAGGCGACTCCGTATTGTATCAAGCATGTGCTGATATATTATGATTGTTTATGGTCTATAATTTTAGTGTTTTGTGTTATTACGTACGTGTGTGTGTGTGTGTTTTCAATGTTAAAATACTATTTGCCATTCATGGATTAACTTCTCTAAATGAATATGGTTACACTTTCCTCTTCTCTGTTTTGTAGTGTGGTGAACGGCGGGTCCTTAAGTCTTGAATTTGAATGCATCTAAATTTAGGCCAAAATTGTAAAAGAAAGCCTTAATTATGATTTCAAGAGGTCTTAAATTTGCAGACGGAAAGACCAGAATTGTGATACGGCTTAATTTGATGATTCAACTTTAAAAGCCCATAATTTCATTAAATAAACATGATCGCTGCACAGGTGCTTTGTGTACTGCTGTTACCAGGGAAACCGCTATATTTCTGCCATTACGAAAGCGCCACCTGCTGGCAGAAAATGAATGCGTATTTTCGATAAGCTTGTTGTTTTTGTTCAGACCAATGCGACCCATGTTTTTACTCTGCAAATACGTAGAGCTGTAAATGTGAACTGGTGGATTATGAAAATCTTAGTAAAATGTATTTATTTAATTATCATAATTTATTCATAATAATTTAAATTAATATAATTGATCATTTTGACTCATCCATTTTCTTAATGGTTTAAATGTTTGGTTTTTTTTGTGAAAACTTGTATCTGAACTACAAATTATACTTTTTACAATCATTTTACAGTTTAATATGCAACTATAGACACTGCCCTACCCCGATCATATGGTATTTAATTTTAGTTGTGCATGTCTTAAATTTGAGCTTAAAAATCCTGCAGAAACTTTGGTCATTTTTATTGACATTAATGATTAATTGGTTGTTAACTCTACTGTACAAAATCTGTGTAGGACTCAAAAACCATGTGTGCACAGCCCAATTTTATCCACAAAAAAAATTATACCTGATGTGAACATTGATATTTTTTCACTCTTAATTAAGCGTGTCTGCACTGCTCATTTGTGCTGAAATGGATCTATTAAGCATTTCGACTGTTGATTTAATCTAATTAATGCTATTGATCCTTGATTAGCCCAGTCACTTGTATGTTAGTTGTTGACACACACTCATTTTGCTTTTTAGTCTGTAATTTTTGTGATGTTTTACCTTTTACCATGAAGAAATGAACCAAAATTCACAAAGGTAACCTCTTCATCTGTCACTCTCTCCTCAGATGATGCAGTTTTCTTGGGACAATTACAAGCGCTATGCCTGGGGCTCCAACGAACTGCGTCCTGTCTCTAAGCAAGGCCACTCCAGCAATTTGTTTGGTGAGTGTCTGTCTAGAGTGTCTCTCTGACCATGAAGCTATGATTCGTGCACGTACAGCTTCACGTCCCAACAGTAAATTGGTAAGCAGTCAGAACTGTCAATCAATGCTGCACAGGTGGTTAGGTGACCTCCATCAAAAAGGCTTTTGATTTCTCTCCGGTCTGTCTCACTTCACAAGCTCCGTCTGGGTCTCTTTCTGCTTTCAAGAGGACAAACAAAACCATTTCTGACTTCATCGGGCAGGAATAGCACGGTCACACCACACAAATATAGTTTTGCGATACCGTGATCCTCTTTGGTGCCTTTTTTTTGTTTTCCTTGCTTGTAAAGAATTGTTGTTTTGCTGCTTTTGCCCGTCACCCTCTTGACCTGTTTCTATTTTGAAGCTGAAAAGCACAGGTTGTGAGTGGGCATACTAATCTGTGAATAATTCATGAAGGACTGTCCATCTTCCTGTGAGGTTTGTAATATACCTCGGTAACTAAGAGGATGCAGCAACAACACATTATCATCACACTCTTATGCTACCTGCATGTTGTAATATGCATTTAGCTCCTCCCAGAAATGTTACAGTGCCTTCCAAAAGTTTGGAAACACCCTAGAAAAGGTTTAGAGCATGCATCAGCATGCATTTACACCGAGAAATAGTAAGGATTTGAATAACTTGCATTATCATTCAAGATCAACAATGACGAGTTTTTCAAATAATAATGGCAATATATACATGTAACAGACATGCCCCTGCTGGATTAAACTTGGCTCAGGGTTTTTTTATTACATTATTTATTTATGCATGTTTATTTTATTTCATTTTTTTATTTTATAGTAGATTATTGGCGCACATTTTTATAGCTTCACTTATTATCAATTAATTTTAGTACACAACTGAACAATTAAAACGGTTTAAAAATCATTTATCAGACAGCACTAGTATTTTCCTTTTATTTATTTTTAATGAATTTTATTTATTTATTTATTTATTTTTATAATTTTTGTTGTCTCTTGTCAATGCGGAGTCATCGTTAAGTTATGAAATGTAATGCTTTCTTAACTTTGTCCAAAACCTTACTTTGAAACGTAGGGCATTTTAAAACTTTTTTTGTAATATTTTTACAGATGAAAATGAATGATGCACCCTTTTCATTTCTTGAAAAATGATTGATTGCATAGATTCAGTCAAAAACACTGGCATTTTCTGTCTGTTTGAACACATTTGGTTTCATTTCACTGTTTTTCATTGTTTTTATACTGTTGTTAGATGTTTGATGTTATATACAGTGGAAAAAACAAACAATTTCTCCCAGAAATTGCGAGTAAATTCCAAAAACAATTGCGAAGAAATGGCAGGTAACACTGAAATGTTATTTTCTTGTAAAACATACTGCAATAATCTTTGTAAATGTTTATTTTCCGATGTTAGAACTAAAACAGTGTAGTCATTAATTTTTTATTCTAAACGCAAGCAATTTTAAAATAATAATGATCATTTACGGACAATTCCTGTGCACATCACTATTGAAAATCTGATTTAAAAAAAAAAAAAAAGTTTAACCCTAAAGACAGTTTCCAGCCCTGTATCCTCTTAATTGTGTTCTCTGAATCTTGTAAGTCATGCATATCGTTTTTTTTTTTAAACAATGGAGATTGAGTGTTAGTGTTGGCCGACATAGTCATTTTTCATATCGTCATGCGTGGGTGGGGGCAAGAGAGAGACTCTTTGTATTTATCATAGGCTATTTCATTACTATTTGGTGATTTTTAAACCGCACGTGCATGAGAGAGCGAGCCTGGAAGCACCAATAACCGAAATTATATTCTTTCGAACATACTGAAAAACTAACGTTAAATGTAAAAATGTTTAAAAAGCTAGTTCATATATTCGGATACAGCAGTCATACATCGCTACTGCGCGTCCTACTGTGACAAGTTTTCCGCATCGGTGCGGAAGTTATCAGTCTAAAAATCAGTCAAGGAGAAAATCAAAAGTAGATTTATTTTAAAGACCAACAGTTTAACACTAAATATTGGACATAAATGAACACGTTAAAGAGAAAAGTACTTTCAGGTAAGTTCATATTTTTGGAGTAAAGTTAAATTAAACGGATACATCAGTCATACAGCGCTCCGGACCGCGCGCCCCATGATGAGCCCTGTTTTAGACTGATAACTTATTAACTACATACGTTTTATAATAACGATGATGAAGAATAAGCATAAGCAATTGTTTTTTGTTAATGTGCCGTTTCGTCATGTTCATTCATAGCTCATAACTGTTCAAGATGATGTCTAAAAGATGTCTCTCTTTGCACTCTTGACATAGCCTAATTTGTAAATAAAGTTTATCACGCTGCAGTTCAATTTTGATGTGGGCTTTATTTTAGAGTCCATTTTTAAAACATTTCCAATGAGGAGGAGAAGCCTAATCCTCATTTGCGCCTGTGTGAAGTGCGCTGAAGTAGCGGGGCGATTTGATAATAATAGCCCAATAATAATATAGGTCGCCTAATAATAATAATAATAATAATAGTAGTTTTATACAGTAATAGGAGAATGAGCCTAATATCGTCTTGACTATCGACATAGACATCTGCTATCATCGATACACGATACTATCGGCACAACTCTATTGAGTGTGTTATGAAAGATTAATCAGACGTACTGTTATGTTGTAAACTCCACATAGTCAATTGGCACTCAGCTGGAGGGCAGGCCGGGGATTTACAGCGCACATTTGATTAACCTCTATAATTTTGCTTCGGACGTGCCAGTAGAATATACAGTCTTAATTTGTTTGGCTCAGACACTATCAGAATAATAATCTGGCAAGAACTACATTACACTCTTTCTCATACGCTCTAGCTTTGCTTGTGTGTGTGCGTGTTTTAAAACGGCTCCCATGTCAGTCAAAGCCAGACAGCTCTCTCACATGCTATTACCTCCCAGCCTTTTTTGTTGTGCTGTGCGTTTCCAGGCAGTTTTGAGTGCTTGTCAATTTCTCAAATAGTAAGGTTGGCCCCATGGGGCGTACGGCCACATCAGAGACCATTGAACACACGTTTTGTCTGGCAGGGATTGCCATTATAAATTTAGAGGTTGGGTTAATGGTACGTTGGCTCTGAATAAAAGATGATCTGGAATATGCTGGTCAGGGTTTTTGTACCTGACCAGGCAGCTGGAATGACTGTTTTGTGCTGCTTTAGATCTCGTTCCTCAGTGAGATGTGAGCCGCCGAGACCGGCCGGTCAGATCACACACGCCGATGCGTAGCATAAGACCTTACTGGAAGTCGTGATCACCGGGGCGGTCACAAAAACAGACACTTTACAACCCACAGGGCTTTAGCGCACAGAGAAAAATCAGGCTGCAGTCATGCCATATGGAAGTGCTTAGTCAAGACATTATGCCTGCTTGTGTGTTCCGGACGTGTGAGATTGTTGCCACGTGTCTTAAACATATTCTGTGCCGTGCCGCATGCACTCAGACGAGGAGCGCAAAGGTCTTTCTCTCACGCATTTGACTTCACTTACATTAAGTGCATTAAATCTTGTGCAGTATACGGCAAATTTCTGATGAATTGCATTTAACCAACCATGAAAAAATCATTAAGGCTTCAGAATCTGTGGATTAGAGTGAGTTTGAATATTTTACACACTCTAGGTTTGTTTAAGGCTGTTGAAACTACATTATAGTCTAGGATAGAAGCTAGGAGACGGTGTTAATCTTAAATTGATGTTTATCATTTTATAATTTGATCGATTACTCCTGAGGACTTTTGATTAGTAATTAATTGAAGTTCTGGTACTTTTGACATCTCTGGTACTACAACAGCTACATAAAATGTAATTTGAGCAGATTCGGATATGGGAGTTAGGAAAGTTTTGTTGAAAAGAAAAAAGCACCATTCTTCTCTCTATAATTTGTTTAAATTGAATGTTCCAGATGTCATTTCATATGGAAGCCTGTTTCCGCAACTGAATAAAAAATAAAAGTAATTGCGACCTTTTTACCTCACAATTTGTACTTTTTTTTTTTTTTTTTTTTTTTTTTTTTTTTCTCAGAATTACGAGTTTGTATCACGCAATTGAGAAAAAATGTCAGAATTGCCTTTTTTTTTTTTTTTTTTTTTTTAATTCAGTGGCGGAAAAGGGCTTCCATATGAATTACATCTGGAACATTCAATATAACATTCAATCAGTCACCCCCCCCCCCCCCCCCAAAAAAAAAAAAAAAAACTTGCCCTTAACTCACAATTACAAGTTTATATCACGCAATTCTGACTTTATAACTTGCAATTGCGAGTTTATATCATGCAATTCTGAGAAAAAGTCAGAATTGTGAGTTTATATCACAATTCTGTGAAGGAAAAAAAAGTCATAATTGTGAGTCGCAATAACCTTTTTTTAAATTTTTTATTCAGTGGTGGAAATGGGCTTCCATTACATTCATGTAAATTTAAGTACTATATAAAAATCATTTAAATTGATTTGAGACAATCATAAGTTTATTAATTTATTAATAAGATGATCGTGTTGCTTATCACTATCACGTTTTTCAAAGTTCATTGTGCATAGCACTTTTTTTCCCCCTCCATATCATGCAGACCTAATTATTCTTAACGCGATAGTTCACCCAAAATGAAAATTCTGTCATTAATTACTCACCCTCATGTCGTTCAAAACCTGTGAGACTTTCGTTCATCTTCGGAACACAAATTAAGATATTTTTGATGCATTCTGAGAGCTCTCTGACCCTCCCATAGACAGCAAGGGTCCTTACACGATCAAGGCTCAGAAACATAGCGAGGAGATCGTTAAAATAATCCATGTGACATCAGTGGTTCAACCGTAATTTTGCGAAGCTACGAGAATACTTTTTGTGCACAAAGAAAACAAAAATAATGACTTTATTCAACAATTTGTCTCCTCCGCATCACCCTATAGTGCCATTTTGGAGAGTATCGCATACGTAAACAACGTATGTACACGGATACATTGTTTCCGTTCAGATCCAAATGTTAACAACGTAAACGGCGTAGCAGCACTGTACGCAGATGACACAGAACAGCATATGTCGTTTACATATTTGATACTCTCCAAAATGGCACTACAGGGTGACGTGGAGGAGACGTGTTTTCTTTGCACACAAAAATACATTTAAAAATATCTTAATTTGTGTTCCGAAGATGAACGAAGAGTGAGTAATTATCCCTTTAATTGTAATTTTAATGGCATGGTTTTTGGGTATATTTGTTTAAATTATCTATTTAAAATGGGCTATATGCATGTCAGCTATCTTGCACGATTAACAATTCAACACCTGATTGGTTGATATTTTATTGAAAATGATCAAATTAGCAGCCTTGATTTAGAACTTTGTTGGCTGAGCTCAAACAGTAGTGCATGACGATAGCAACGCCAAGGTCATGGGTTTGATTCCCAGGAAAGTCATGAAACTTGATTGCAATATAAGTCATTTTGCATATTAGCTTCTGTTAAATGCATTAATGTAGATGTTATAAAGAAGGTAATCTATGTTGGAATATTTCAACAAATCCTATTTTGATGTGCAGGGAATAGACTAATTTTCTGATTTGGATTTGCTGAACTCCATTTGATATTTCGTATAACACAATATACTCTTTGCATCACTCCACTTTCCAGACCACAGTGTGATCGATGCGGAGTGGAAGTGTAATCACAACTCCATGTTCTGTATTCCAATACTGCTTTTGAAATTTGTTCCGAGAGATTGTTTGAAAGTTGACCTGAATATAGATTTCAGTGTCTGCATACCTCACATAGCTGTTTCAGTCCTGCTGAATACTGGCCATGCTGTTCCATGTGCCAATCATCTCAGCACAGAGAAGAGCAGATCCTCCAGACTGGATCCCTGTGTAAGAAACCAGCGTGGACTGAGACAAAGTCTTGGCTAATGAAGCCACTCAGGTACAGTATGAACTGTCTGCAGTTCCCGAATGTACATGCTTGTCACTCACGACCACTTCCTCTAATAAAACACACAGGGAAAAGGCCTACTCTCCTTCTGTATTTTTTTCCACAATGTCCACCAGTCTGATTGTGATTTGGAAATAACCGTTTCCCAACAGTGAATGAAGCCATTGTGTGATGGTCCCTGCCATGAACTGTGCAATTAAATAAAAAAACGCATCACATTTTCTTTTTAAAAGTGCAAAAGAGCATACTGTAGATAAGTGGTAGGAAAGAGGAAGAGCGCGTCAGTCTGGCTCTAAACCCTTGTGTGCTCATTTAGCACAGTGGTTGCTGAACCATGATGTTCTGTCAGTATACAGCTTCGCTTATATTAATGACCCAACAAAAGTCATATGCTTAGCTGTGTGCTTGGGGCACAGGTCAGAAACTGAATAAAAAAAGTGACTAGCAGAGGTGTTGGGATTGTATTTCATTGAATTTGAATTAAAATGGGTCTTTGTTAGGAAGCAGTACTCTACCCTGACTTTTTCTTAACTTGCTTCAGATTTCTTGTTAAACACTAGTCTTTGATTTGCAGCTATATATATATATATATATATATGTATATGTATGTGTGTGTATATATATGTAAATAAGTACACTTGCAGGTTTCTATCTTTTTATGTTTTAAGTTATTTAAAAATAAATACATATAACTTTACAACAAAAATCAATTTAGCTGCAAAATAATAATATAATTATTTTATTACATAACTTTAAGTGTAAAATATTAGTTTACAACTTTAATAAATTCTAATATAACATACAAATAACAACAAAATTAATAGCTTTTATTACCAAAATTGTTGTGATAGTTGTCATTTGTGTAGAAGTTTATATAAATCATTGTCATATAGTAAATCTTGAATGTCTATTTACACGACCATAATTTAAAAAAATGATGTCATGATGGAATTTCATAAGTTGAGATTAAACAGCCGGGTCAGTGATTAGGGTAAAACAATAAAATCTATGCATAAAAGGCATTTGAAAAGAAGCAAAACTAAATGATGCACAGTAAAAATTCCCAAAGCCTTTTTAAATCTAAACGTCTTTTAAGGCAGTCGACTGTCTTGGTAAGACCTCCTGGCATTATTTTCCACACTTATACATATAAGTGCAAGTTTAGCTCAAATCACATAAAAATACTGTATTTTTCAAGCTGGGCTCAGTTAATATGCATACATTTTTTGAGTACATAAACCATGGTGCTGTAAAAAAGACACCTGGCTCTTTTAACAATGTAAGACAGGACTGCAGCTGCCATATTGCAAATGACAATTTCTCCCATTCATTTTTATAAGAGTGAACTCTCTCCTGCCTTCATAATGTTTCATATTTTAATATGACCTTCATAAAACAAGAAGAAAAAGTTGCAATCTGTTAGTTTTCGTAAAAATCAACCCCTGAGACACGAAAGTTCCCATAGTTGAAGAAACTCCCATCTGTTTGAAGAGGGTGATTTCAAGTTAATGATTGTAGTGTTTGCGTGTGTGTTTTTCTTCTGCCAGTTGGCTGCCGGCTGGCAAACACAAATTGGAGCATCTTTGGTACTAAATGGTTTGATGCTTTTAGGATTCAACAGACAGCTGTGTTGCACTGGTGTTTGCACGTTCAGCCTTGAATAGGGCCGATGGATTCCTACAGACGCTCGGGCAAGAATTATGGTCTGGTTTTGATGGACATCGGCTTGTTATATGCGTTTTGTTTGTTGCTTGAAGCCCGCCCTCCAGTGTCACAGCAGGCTTCAGGAGTTCCTGCTGCTTGGAGATGTGCTTACAAACAGCTTCTTGCTGAGCAAGACGAGTCTTCATGTTTCAGCTGTAATCACCAGCCTAATCTTATTTTTAAAGTCATGTATTTTGCTTTAGAAGCTCTGACTAGAGATTGTGTCAGTCCTCAGAGTTCACTGATACAGTCGGTTTATATATTTTCCTCATTACAACAGTGTCACTAGAGGAGGTAATGTTTTACTGTTTGTATTCGGTAGCGACAGTACCCTGCTGTTGAATCTATAACCCTGCGGCAAAACTGTTTATTATTATTATTTTTTTTTTTAGCTGAGTTGTGAGCTTGCAGTCTGAATTGAATATGTTGAGTATGTGGTAAAATATAGGACAATAAACAAACAACACAACTTTCTGTTATGTTGTTCTTATTGGTTGCATGCACAAACAAATGAACAGCACAATCAGTGATGTCTGATTTATGATCAAATATTTTTTTTTTAAATGACTAATATATATATATATATATATATATATATATATATATATATATATATATATATATATATATATATATATATATATATATATATATATATATATATATATATATATATATATATAATATTTCTTTATAACTGTAATACTATAATATAATGATATTCCTTTATTAAAGGAAGTTAAATATGAATTAAGCTATTAATTGTTAAATTGGATATAATTAAATTAACACAATGGTATGCAACCTTCAGATACAATATTATCTCAAGTAAACATTTTGTCAGCATTTAAGTAATTTATTCAAGACAAATAAAAATCAATGATCAATAATAAATGATTTTCTTTCTACGACAGAGTACAATTATTATTTTATTTTATTTTTTTGTGTAGGTGTCCAAAAAGACCCCTTTTGAATTTTATTATATTGTATAAAATTCAAATATACATTTTTCACAATATCTTTGTTTGTCACCGAATGAAGTCAGTCATATAGAAGAATTGTCATTTTTGTTTTGACTATCACTTTAAGTATTAAAATAAGCGTTAAGAAATAAAAAGATCATGTAAATTGAAACTACATAAATTATCAGTATTGTCTTGACTGCATGATTATTAGTTATATTTAAATACAAATTCAGTGCTGTTTGAGTTTTACTGAGTAGGTGTGTTATTGAATTAGCTTGAAACATTCTTAGACTTTGTATCCCATGTTTGATTATTTGTAGACATGCACCATGGGGTCAAAAGGTCATTTCTTTAAAAAAATGTCCTGCCAGATAATGTTCCTTGATTTACTGTCCAGTATCTGTCAGCCCAGAATAAACATGCAAGATTGTACCACCTTGCAGATGCTGCCAATGTCAATTCCCTGCCAAATAGCTCTGGAGGTCAACTTTCATTTCGATAATACCGCTTCCAGGAGGTTCTCTCGTTGTAATGGCTTTCTTTCAGATCCCAAATGAGTGGCCATCTGTTATACAGGCCTTGCTGAGATGAGCTCCAGCACGTGATGTTACCGTTAAACATTAGTGCTCGTTTCTTGTTTGTTTTGCCCCTGCTCAAGAATGGCCAGTTGTTGGTTTCATCGATTAATCCATAACATGCACTGGGATGGAAGATGGTTCAATAGTTGATTGTACTTTCGACATCGGATTGTTATCGTCTTCGACCCACAACCTTCTCAAGAGGGTACAACTGGTGATAAGATTGAATCTTTGTATCGATAGACAATCAGACTGGTATACTATCAACTCTGACCTGAGGTCACAATACGCTCTCAACAGAGATTCGTGACTGTGAATAGCTTTATCAGGTCATTAAGTGCTGGTTTGTAATTTACTAGTGTAATTGGAATAGATAAGATCTGTTTGTAGTGTCTAAGAGTCTCTGTTAAACCTGTGCAGTGGACTTCTTGGAGGATAAGATTGTATGGTTCGGATTTGGGTCTGAATTCAGAGGGTAAAATCAGTCATGTAGGGGGAAAGCTTTTGGGACGTGAACGTGTAACCGAGGGCTGTGTTAGAAAGCTTCGTAGTGAAGTGATTTATGACCTTCTCACACTTCCTCACTGGGGTTTAAGTCCTCGAGGGCCTGTGAAAAGACACAGCAGTGCACAAATACGCTGTCCTTTCACCTGCAGTGCAGTTTCTGCCTTAAAGATGATTTTGATTTGCATCGTCTCTGTGTAGAACACCTTTATTTGCATACTGTTTGCATCTACTTTCTGTGTATTGAGTGTTGTGTTTCTAAGAAATTTGCCAGTAGCACAACTTTCTTATTTATCAGGAATAAATGTTACTGAGCATTGTAATGCAGTGAAATATGCATGTATGTGTGTACACACTATAATAGTATATACAGTGTTTCTGCTGCCGTTATATTAGGGGTGTGGCTTAATTAACTGACTTGAAGGTTAATTTAATTTAACTTAATTTTTTCTATAGCGCCAGATCACAACAGAAGTCATTTAAAGTTACCTTTCCTATAGAACAGGTAAATACCTTGTTCTTTTATTAAACAATCTAAATAGTCTTATGTTATTTATCTTATTTACATGACGGCTTGTCATTTTTGGTCTCTACATTACATAGTCGCGCTCTCTGTAGGGCTGCTGCGATTCGTCGACATCATTGATTACGTCGATTATGAAAGTACGTCGATTAGCATGGGATGTGTCACAGCTTTAGCCACGCCCGTTGCGCAAGCCTGCAGTTATCTCTACTTAAGACTGTTTTTCTGCCATGTTTAACACAAAACAAGACTTGTGAGCAGAGCAGAAGGTAAAGGCTAGTATGGCAACATCACTTCATAGAGTTGCGTTTATAGAGCATTTTATTATTATATGACTGTCAGAGCCATGTATAAATATAGCCAAACTGACGCCTTTACATTGAATGTGAGATTGCAGATGGGAATCTTGACAAAGCTGCGCTGAATGAACGGAACAGCACGGGACTTTTCACAAAAACACACACACACACACACACACACACACACACACACACACACACACACACACACACACACACACACACGTATGCGCTCCCACAAGTGAGCACACTCCCACTCGTATTTGTAAATATTAAGCCGCAAAAAAGACTATTTAAATATGAATTCTGCATGTCTCTGTGTTATGAATGGCGCAGACGCACGTTTTTTTTTACTACTTGAAACAGGCGTTATACTGAAGCGTGCGTGACACTTCCGGTGATATTAGCATCTGCCGTCTCACTTGCCTTCTCCCCTCACCAATGAGGACATAAATACATGAACAACATCTCCAGAACTGCTCTGAGAGTCACTTCATGAGCATTTGACCGTTTCATTTGAGTAAAACTATCCTCATATACACACACACAAATATAAAGGTATTCACGGCAACCCGTCAAAATAAAAGTTTGGTTTACTTTAAAGCCATTGCGGCAGAAATAGCCAACATTACTGTTGTTCAGTAGAATTTATGTGATGGGTTACTACTAAAATTATTAAAACCTTATTTTTAAGGGATAATCATACCATATTTCTTCAGTGTTTTTAATTGTAATATTAAATCCCCTTTATTTTCCCAAAAAATTAATTTGTTTAATTTCTGAGGGAAAAAAATGATAGGGCTATTGTAAGAATAAATGAAATTTGTTTTTATGCTTTCCAAGTAATTAGACATGCAAAACACAGAATTTGGTAACAATAAAACATAAGGTTGGAAACATCTTTTTTGTTAAACTTTGAATAAATTGATGTTAAATTGTTCAAGTTTCATGATTTTAATTAGCTATACATGCTTTTTGATTTAATAAATTTAACCATTAAAAAGGAGTCCAGAAAAATTTAAACGGCAAAAGCCAAAAACCTAAAGGAAACACTGAGATATATATTTTTATTCTTGCATATTTATTTGTTTGTTTATATACACAGGTAAATAAAATGTAGTACATATTAGGCAAAAATAATATTAGAAAATCGCCTGGTATTATTAGATTTATTATTCGAAAATTGCGCGCATAGGCTACAGTACACTACATGCCCATAAACAAAGAGAGGGAGAGAGACCATTCACGCTTTCAATCTGTATGTTAACAAACGGTTTAATTCATTAGGGAATAGGCTCTTAACTCAAGCTATATAATGATTGTAACATGCTGCAACATATCAATATAATATAACCGAATTTACGGCACTTATTAACATAATAGTCCATCGATTAGCATAAATCAACTGCTCATAAGGCTAGGACACCAAAATGAACATGAACATCCCAGATAGCAAGTACATTCGGGCCGATTCCAGCTGAAATGCGACACTGTCGGCTCAGTCTCTGCATCGGTGAGAAGATAATGGGCCAGAGCCGTCCCGACTCTACAAAACACTTCTGGCTGTCAGATGTTTTTTTTCTCTATGGGCCGATCTTTGTTGAAAGCCCTGCACTCGGTGTATACTGTTTTAAAAAAAAAAAAAAAAAAAAAAAAAAAAAGTTGAGCCAAATTTTAAGGCAACAAACTTCAGCAGATTTTTGAGTTCTCCACTTGTCATTTTAAGTTTATACAACAAAAATTTGAGAATCTCCCACAAAAACAAGTTGAGCAAACTCAAAAAAAAAAAAAAAAAAAACATTTTTACCAGCTTCAGCAGATTTTTAAGTTCGCTCAACTTTTTTTTTTATTTATTTATTTTTTTTTTATATACAGTGTAGTTGTGTATCTACCTTCGGCCCGAGTTCGTTTTGTTGCTAGATTAAGGAAATCGGCCGTCTGAGAAAAATATTTGACTGTTAAATCCTGACGCAAATCTGCAGTGTGCGCGTGAGACAATGCGGTGTTCTGCTGTTGTCTATGACAGCTTTTAGGTGCATTATTGGCAGCGCCACCCTCTGGTTACATGAACGCGTCACCACCGCATCAGCCCCAAAAACATGGAGCATTATTGTAAAAAAAAAAAAATCGCACAGCATATACAATATTAAATCAACTAATCGAATATTCGAAAATCGTGACCTATCCCTAGTTCATATCAACAAAAAATCAACAACATACACAAAATAAAAAATATAAATTGTATGTAATTTTTATGTAGTTGTATTTACGGCTGTCAGTTTAACGTGTTAACTTAGTTTAATTAAATTTTATGCAGTTACACACTGACCCCGCCCCCAGATCTGTACGTTACATTTTATACAGTTGATTGTTGACAAATATTATGCAGGGCAACAACTCCATAAATGCAGTTATGCCCTAAAATTCAAGATATTGGTGCAAAAAAAAAATAGTATGAGTTTTTGTCATTTATATCATACGATATCGCACGAGCAGGGAGAGCAGTATTACACGAGTGATGATTTTGTTCCAAATATCAAAAGTTTAAATGTGATTTTTATACATCAGTTCAGTAAAACACTTTTACTCATGGCTAAAAGCTAGTCCGCTATGGTCTAATGAACATCTATGAAACCTACACATTAACCATATTAATACGCACATGGCCTCATTCTCTCGGTTCACCTTTGCTGCTTGAATTTCCTAAGCTCATGTCCTTTTACTTCAGTATTGTAAGTTAGCATGACACTCATCTTTGTACTTTCCCTGGCTTTTACAAAGCGTAGCCTACAGTAACCTGTGATTTTGGTTTAGGGAGCAGGTTTGTAAGGTAGAATAATGAATTGAAAAGGCCACGTCAGAACATAAAACCTTTATGATGGGGCGTTTTTTGCAGCATGGAGACTGTTCTGCCTGAAGAGCAGTGTGGCTGTAGAAAGCAGAAGGGAGGGCGCTTCGCACATTTTTATGATGTTTTGTTTGATTTGCACATCCTGTTCCTGTTTCTCTTGACACCTCGTTGTGGTCCTCTTTCACTTGTGGAAATGAAGGGGCATGGTATGCTTGCATCTCCCACATGTTTTTCTCCTTAGATTCTTGGAAGTCAGATCCATGTTTTTTAAAAGCCAGATATCCGAAAGCAAGTATCAGACAGTTAATGTTTTTCCTGTTCAAAAACTTCTCACCAATGCTTGCAGTAACTCTCTTGGGGGTTTCCATGATTTCATTGGCTCTCGCGAAGCAAAAGGTGTGTGACTGCTCTGCTGGAGGTGTTTGAGATGTTCCATGCAAATATTGCACACAGTAGTTCTATCGTGCTGTGTCTTCAACATCACTAAACAAAGCCAGTACTGTTAAATGAGGAGCACAGCTGGTTGGCAGCTTTGCATTTCTTGAGGAGGGTTGCATGCAGTGCCAGACTTTAATTATTAAAGTACAAAAAGCAGTGTCGCCCAACCTGCTGCGTTCATAATCAGTACAAATGCAAAAACTGCTGGCGAGCATCTTTCGTGTTTGTTGAAGAGTTATGCCAGTTACCATATGCCATTGTTTTCTTTCCCAAATTTGTTTCATAACATCAGCACCTTAATTGGCTGCATTAATTTTTCTTTTTATCTTTTTGTCAGAGAATCTTGCTGGATAATGATGCCTAAAATGGTTGTGTGAATTGACCTGAAATAGGACAGATAGGTAGATATGATTGTTTTTCTTTGCATTTCGGGGACTGAATAAAATCTGAAGTTTTCGATTTAAAAACAAGAGGGAAAAAAAAACAATCAATTCCTGCTGTCTCTTTCTTTATTGTACTTATTAATAAAATGTATTTAAATTATATTAATCTAAAATAAGTAATTATTAATTATTTAAAACGAATTAAAATATTTTAATGAAATAGTAAAATATAATAGAAATAGCAATTTTTAAATTCAACACATTTTTGTAAATTTGTAACAAATTTAATACAAAATAAAAATATAGTAGTAGTAGTAGTAGTAGTAGTAGTAGTAGTAGTAGTAGTAGTAGTAGTAGTAGTAGTAGTAGTAGTAGTAGTAGTAGTAGTAGTAGTAGTAGTAGTAGTAGTAGTAGTAGTAGTAGTAGTAGTAGTAGTAGTAGTAGTAGTAGTAGTAGTAGTAGTAGTAGTAGTAGTAGTAGTAGTAGTAGTAGTAGTAGTAGTAGTAGTAGTAGTAGTAGTAGTAGTAGCAGCAGCAGTAGCAGTAGCAGCAGTAACCATCAAATTGTTTTAAATGCAACAATTTTTTTTTAATACAAATAGCAATTTTTAAATTCAACACATTTTTGTAAATTTGTAACAAATTTAATACAAAATAAAAATATTATTATAGTAATAGTAATAATAATAATAATAATAGAAATAGCCATCAAATTGTTTTAAATTCAACTTTTTTTAATAATACAAATAGCAATACAATTTTTAAATTCAACACATTTTTGTAAATTTGTAACAAATTTAATACAAAACAAAAATAATGTTATTATAATAATAATAATAATAATAATAATAATAATAGAAATAGCAATCAAATTGTTTTAAATTCAACTTTTTTTATTAATAATAATTGTAAATTTGTAAAATAAAATAATGCATAATACAACTATTTGTGAATAATATTATTATTATTTTGTTATAATAATTACATATTATATTAACAAGCTACATTTTATTGCGCAAACATGTTTCATATTTTGAGTTGTCTTTGTCCCAGTGTTTAGTGAATCTGATTTAGTCAGTCTTTTTGTTCACAATAAACTGATTCAGTAAATAATTGATTCATATAGAAAAGAGTCAATGTATTTTCTTCACTGTCTTTGACAACACCAGAGAGTTATTGAGCGTCTTCCTTTCTTTTATCCACTTTGTTTTCACGTTATCTATAAAATACTGAAGTAATCTGACATGGCCTGTGTAAGATCTGTTCGTCTTAACCTTGGCTTCCCTTTGAGGGTGTTAACTCGCAAGGTTTTTATTTGTTGTAGCCATGGTTTGTTTGCTCTCTACACAGGATTTTCCCTTAGGCAGGGCATTAGGGTCCATATCTCAAAGGCTCTGAGGTCTTTATCATAAAGCTATCGGTTTATTTCAGCTCTGATCCTAGAGGTAACCCCACAGGAAGCCTTCTCAAATGGTTTGTTGTCATATTTATCCACAGGTAGTCTCAAAGGAGCCACCATTGTGGATGCGCTGGACACACTCTACATTATGGAGATGTATGACGAGTTTGAGGCTGCTACCGAGTGGGTGGAAAGGAACCTAGACTTTAACATGGTAAGACTCGAGCCTTTTATACTCATTTTTGTTGAGCCGGTTGATTTTTGTCCTTTAAAAATATTTCTTTGCTATAAATTTGACCCTCAATGAAAGAACATATTTCTTTTTTGTTTTCTAATTTGCAAGCACTTAAGACTTGAAAGCAGAACTATTATTTATTTTACTAGCAAAATAATTTGATTAAAAAATAGCAGGACACAAAAAGGCAGTCAAGACATTTATAATATGACAAAATATTTATTTTAAATAAATTCTCTTCTTTGAACTTTATCCAAGAATCCTGGAAAAAGTATAGTTTTCACAAAAATGTACAACGTTGATAATAAGAAATGTTAATTGAGCAGCAAATCCGCATTAGAAATTGCATGTATTAAAATAGAAAAAGTTATTTCAATTTGTAATAATACTTCACAATATTGCTGTTTATACTGTATTAATTTTTTTTTTTTTTTTTTTTTTTTTTTTTTTAAATGCAGCCTTGGTAAGGCTTTGGACTTACAAAAGCTTTAAAAAAAAATCTTAAACTGCAAATTTTCAACGGTAATATATTTATAATATCATTTATAAGGAGAATTTTCTGCTTTTTACATGACTCATCCAACTAGATTTTAGAGGTGGAATTATCTGGCTTTTATAAACATCAATACCTCTTCAGTAATATGAGAAGTGCTGAACTGTTTCATCTTCAGAACTGCACCCAGTAGGGAAATGGAAGGACTGAGACCAGCAAATGAAGGCAGAAATGCGATTAATCATGAAGAAAGTGAATAGCAAAAGGGAATCAATACTGCATGCAGATCACTCCAGAAATGACTAAACAAAGTTGATGAGCGAATTAAGACGCAACACATGCAGAATAAACCAGACAAAAATAACGCTTTGTTTGATGTTCGATCGGCTCTCTGCATCTGTGTGGTGAGGTAATTTCATTAGACATTCTGCAGGGGTTTTCCGTTAGTTAAGCATCGGAAGTCCTTCAGTGCATCCTAGCGCCTCGATTTAAGGAAAGAGAGAAGACTGTATCTGGGTCCAATCCTTTAATGAAGAGTGTTAAACAACTTTTAATTGAAAGGCTTTTCTTTCTACCCTCAAGCAATTCCAACAATGAAAGAGTCCACAAAAATCCCCAGTGAAACGGTTATTAATATTCAGCTCGTCTCTGGAATACTAAGCAACCCATTTCTGATGCACGAAAGCCTCTTGTTTTAGCAGAATAATTGTAGCCATTGGAAGTTTAGTCATGTGGCTTCATTTGACCTCCGCTATCATCCGGTTATCTTTGAGAAGCTAAAAGGTGTTTAGCTGTGTAAGTAAAGGCTATCTGTGAATCACGCTTATATTATCATCCGATTCAAAGCGCTTCAATCTCTTTGGCAACTCATTGATTATTTTGGGAGATATGATTAATCTTTGTTTATCCTCTGTATTTCAGTTGTGCAGCATTTTTGGTTTATCGGGTCGTTCCTGAATCCTCATTACCACATTCCGTTGTTTTACAAGTTATGATCAGATTGCTTGATGGAGAAATCCGAGCCTGGAGCAGAACGGAGGAGGAGAGTCACTTCACTGTATCAACAGTCCTGATCTCTCGTCTTTTATGCTGTGGGATTCTTTTATTCCTGTAAAAGCCAGCATCATCGAAAGTCAGATTCACCCACTGCTGTAAAAGACCGCTATGTTGCAGTGACCACAAATCCCAACTGAACTCGAACCCGAGTGAGATAACCTTTCAGACAGAGACACTATACCGCTGCTGGATCGAAAAACCTCATCAAAAGCATAAAAATAGAAATTCCTTCCCTTTTTATGAGTCCCAACAATCAGAGACACGCCATTAGATACAGAACCCAAGCACAGTGTGCTTCATTGTGTCCATCTGTTTCCGTTCTGTCTAGTGCAGACTCATCTGAAGTTTGCTGTAGAGATAGAAGTTACTTATTTATGACATGTATTTTATTGCATGACTGCTTTTTATAGTCTCTTAGTCTTTCTTAAGGCCATTGAACAGGTTTTATTGTATTTATTTATTAGGATTTTGATTGCAATTTTTTTCCAATTATATTAATATATATTATATATTTTAAAAGCAAAAAAGGCCTCTGTCACTAGCTTGCTCTATTCTTTTTCTTTTTATTTATTATATAATAATAATAATAATAATAATAAAAAAAACCTTGCTATGTGTACTGTTAAGCTAAAAGACTTGTTATAGCACTTGAGTATCATTGCTCTTCTGTTGATTTTGATTGCTTCCATTTTCCTCATTTGTAAGTCACTTTGGATAAAAGTGTCTGCTAAATGTAAATCTCTCTCTCTCTCTCTCTCTCTCTCTCTCTCTCTCTCTCTCTCTCTCTCTCTCTCTCTCTCTCTCTCTCTCTCTCTCTCTCTCTCTCTCTCTCTCTCTCTCTCTCTCTCTCTCTCTCTCTCTCTCTCTCTCTCTCTCTCTATGTATGTCTATATCTCACATCACAGTATCTCTCAAAAGTGAGTACACCCTCACATTTCAGCAAACATTTTAGTACATCATCTCAAGGGACAATTCTATAGAAATGAAACTTGGATATACTTTAGAGTAGTCGATGTGCAGCTTACTGTCCTCTATAAATGACTGAAGATATAGCCATTATGGTCTAAATAACTGGCAACATTCACCTTAAGTGAACATGTCAAAACTGTGTCCAAAGTGTCAATGTTTTGTAGGGGCACCATTGTTATCTAGCACTGCCTTAATCCTCCTGGGCTTGGAATTCACCAGAGCTGCACAGGAAGTTGCTGGGATCCTCTTCCACTCCTCCATAATGACATCACGGAGCTTTTCCTTTCCTCATCAATATCTGTGATTTAGCTCACTTTATTTTTTTCTTAGCATAGCTAAGGCTCCGCAAACTCTGCAATTATTTAAGAGCTGCAGAGTCAGTGGAGGTTTTGCTTTGCTGCTTTTGCCTCTTCCATCTTCTACTGATTCCCCATTGACTTTGTACATATTCATGTGTGCAGGGAGACGATTTCACAAGACTTAGAAGTGAACTTTTGAAGTGTCTTGTGGAGGTTTTTGTCGGTATGTTTGCCCCACTTTTTTGTTTTACACATGTCAGTCCAATTCACGGCGGCCGAGCAAAAGGATATTCTCAGGCTTTACCATTTACAACAATGGTTCTGACCAGTTTTACCAAGGAGCTGACAATGTTTACCTGAAGTATTTTTCCTTCTTTTTCTTCACATTTTATATTTTTCCCCAACTTAACATGAGCAAGAAAGCATTTTTCATGGTCTTTTTGTGCCAGTTTCTGACACATCCCTCTATAAACTGCAAAAGGCTTGTCATCACCTGGAAACATCTGGTGCCCCGTTGTCACTGGAACCGTTTAAGCATTTGAGAGGAGGCTATCCATAACACCCCCAACCACCCCAAGACATCAGCCATTTATCTTGCCCTGAACCGGATATTTACCAATGTGATGCAAGATATTTCTCTGCTGCGCTGCCTGTGCGCCGTTATGAAATTGTTTTGATAGTGCATGAAGCCTATGCTAAGCAATAAGTGGGTCATTATTGTTTGGTTGCCCAGAGACAGTGCAGAGATGCAAATATTTCACCTCATAAACCATCAGACAAGACTACAGATGTTTTGCTGTGGTCAGACTGTATAACGCTGCTTGGCAAAGGCTAAATGAGGCTTGCGGTTTCATGCCACAGGTTGCAAAGGGCCAGATTGCAGTATCTGAAAAATTAATGCAATATAATGCAAACTCTTCCAACTACAATTGCTGCTCTAAGGTACTTAGTTGAGTTAAGGTTGTCCAAACACCCAGAATCTTTTTTTTTTTTTTCTCTCTCTAGATTTAAATAGTTTAAAACTGTGGTTCTGGAACTTTTTAGACCTATTACCTATTTTGAATTAATTTAGCACTCTACACCAACAAGAGAACTTAAAGAAAATGTAATCATTTTGTTGGAATGTACTGCTTTAAATGCCACTAGGCAATGTTTTTACTCAAATGGATGTTTAAAAAAACAATTCACCAAGAAAAATCTTTTTTTTTAGTTGTCAGTTTTTCGTTACTACTATACAGTATGTTGCTACTATTTGTTTCTTTTAAAATCCATTGATCTTGCCATAGATGCTGCTTTGGCAATTAAAAATTAATGGTAAAAAAAATATATACATGTATATAAATATGAAAATGAGTGAATAAAAACTACACTGTGAATATGGGCTATTCATGAGTCTTAAATACATGTGTATATTAAAATTGGAATGAGACATAAGGTAAACATAGAGAAATATGAGTATACAATTAAAATGTGTTAAAATAACTAATTAAATGTATAATTTGTATGATTATAATAATAATAATAATAATCATCATCATCATTTAAATATTTTAGATTTAAAGATTGTTTTATATATTTATAATGGGCTATATTTTATTATTATTATTATTATTATTATTATAATTATTATACAATTCTAGATTGTGCACCACCTGCCTGAGAAGCACTAGTATAAAACTATGTATTGTCAAATCATATTGTCAGATGATAATAGTGCTGTAAGTATTCTCAACTGCAGATGAATATAAGATGAAGGTATAACATCAAAGAGGTTTTTTGTTGAAATTAGATTTTTTTTTTTTAAATTATTATTATTATTTGAAGATACTCTCAGAAGCATCCTCTCTTTATAGCTCTGTATCCTGTGAGTGTTGTTTTTGTTCATGTAACATGCGCCATAGGATCCCCTTTCCCCAGCAGCCATGGTTTCCCAGATCCGCAGAAAATATCCTCACTCAGATTTCACCCTCCTATGGGATCTTGTTTGTATCTGTGCTCAATCCCAGCAGAGCTTTATCAGCTCCGTTGTATTGTTTTCTCTCTTTGTATTTGGTGTGCGAGGGCAAAGTGTGTTTGTAGTGCTCGCATATTTTTCCCACTATTGTTACAGTCTGCAGTTCAAGGTGAGGCAGTCGCGGTGTTTTTATGAGCTTAAATATTCACCTCTTTTTGTTTTCCTGTGTTTTATTCCCTCAGAATGCCGAAATCTCCGTCTTTGAAGTGAACATCCGTTTTGTTGGAGGCCTGCTGTCCGCCTATTATCTCTCAGGCAAAGAGGTATGTAAACCTGGAGTGTACAGATGTTTTTTCATGTTTTACCAGACTGCATATGTGCTTATGGCCAAAGGATTTGATATGCAAGCTGGTTATAATTGACACGCTGCCTGAAGGAAGCTGGAAGCTTGTAGCCGGCATTTGTTCTCGGCGTGTTTAAAGACAGCTTCCTTGAATCTCTGTGTGAAACTGTTGGAAATCAGTGACATTTATAGTTGGCAGGACACAATAGGCCTCTCAGGAGAGCCACGGGGGCCTCAGGTCTGTCTTGTCCTGGTGGTCCGGCTGTTTGCCCGGACGTTGAGCCAAGTCAAACAAACACACACACACACACACACACACACACACACGCGCGCACGCCATCCCACTTAGAGCTCATTCTGAGATCCCGGCACATTCAGGAAGCTCTGTGCCCACTCTGCTAAATTGAAAGCCTTTTTGAAACCAAAAAAGATGTTGGACTCTCAAGCGTGACCTGAAGCACACACACAAAGCCCATTTCCAAGGCTTCATTGAATCAGGCTAATGCAGAACTTTGCTCATAGTTCCGATCTCCCCTCCTGCAAATTAGATTTTCCCAGCAGCATCTGGCAGAATGTGAAGGATCTGATTCAAATCAAAAGAGTGGCATTTTCCGCTGATACTCAGGGCTTTCTCGTTGTGTCCCACAGCAAATGTGCTCTCGGTGATAGTGTAAGCTTTCATTTGTGCGGTGCGGAACAGAGCTTTGTCTGGAGAGGGAACGGATCACCGTGTGAGATTCGTCGGGCTTGTGCTTGTGCGGTTGTGTTGATGTAAGGCAGACCCTTCAGCAGAACAGACATCTCTCATCTCCACTGTGGCTCTTCTTCCTACTAGCACAGAATAGCTATAGTAGTGCTGCAGAAGAAAGATGAACTCCTATGGGTAACGTGTTATTTTTCCTGGAGGAATGACTCAAGCTTGAGCGTGTACGATGTTAAACAGTTGTTCTTGTATTTCATGTTTTATTAATGGGCTTGAATAGGAGAATATATCAGTAAGATATATCTTATTTTTTATTTATTTTTTTAATTATAATTCTTTTATTCAGCAAAGATGCATTAAATTGATCAAAAGTGACAGTAAAGACATTTATAATGTTACATAAGATTTCGGTTTTACATCGATGCTCTTCTTTTGAACCTTCTGTTCACCAGAGAATTCTGAAAAAATAAAAATAAATAAATAAATAAAGATGGTTTCCACAAAAATATTAAGCAGCATAAGTTTTCAATATTTATAAGTAATGTTTCTTGAGCAGCAAATCAGCATATTAGAATGATTTCTGAAGGATCATGTGACACTGAAGACAGACGTAATTATGCTGAAAAGCTGAAAATTCAGCTTTGCATCACACGAATATTACATTTTAAAATGTACTGAAATAGTCATTTTAAATTGTAATAAGATTTTTTTTTTTTTTTTTTTTTTTTTTAAAAGCATAAAAGACTTCTTTCAAACATTAAAACACTTGCCAACCATAAACTTTTGAGTGGTAAATATATTTGTGAGATACTACTTTACTTTCATGTCTTTGCTCTGGTTTTATAGAAAATCATTGCACTTCTTGGAATTAAATAGAAAATCAACTGTATTTATTTATTTATTTATTTTTTCTGCCTTTTTAGTGCAAATATTTCTGGTAAATGTTACAGCACTGTGCAGTGGAGGTATGAAATTTTACAGTACTGTTTTTTTTTTTTTTATCATGGTTTGAATGTGTATAACATTAACAGCATATCACAATATAGTAATTTTTGCTTAAGTGTTTATATATTAATTAAACATACAAAGATGCATTCATATTGCTGAATAATTAAATGTATTTATTGTGAATTCCATTAAATTTGTATTAAAATAAATGTCATTATTTTTAAATGAATTTAATTAGTTCACTGTTCGAACATTGTTTCAAACTTTATTCAAGATAAAATTATTGGTAACACTTTATTTTAAGGTGTCCTTGTGACACGTTACATATACTTACTGTTATAATAACAATAAATAATGCATAATTACAAGTAACTCTAAGCCAAATCCTAACTCTAACCATATAGTATGTTCATGTAATTAATTAATATTACTTGGTACTTAAATGAATAATTACACTGTAGCAAAGACACTGAAATTAGTGTAGCCAAATTATTTATAACGAATGAATAAGTATAGATTAGAATAATGTGTTTTCACATAAAGCATTCATGCCTATTGAATGCCCCACAAACCCTATAACACAATCTCTCCGGTTGACACACATTATAGCATCATACCGCCCAGCCCAAAGCTTTTAATGAGAAATGACCTCTATATATGTCATCCTACACTGAGATTCTGTACGACTGGTTACATGAGATGGGTGTGTGAGGAAACGAAACGAAACGCTGTCTGTTGAAGTGAATGGTTGGTTGTCAAACATCGTTTCAGATAACAGTGGAGGTCTCTGCTATCTCCCTTGTTGAGAATAGTCTAACAGTGATATAAATCTTTGAACACTACATTATTGTTCTCTCAGCAAGACGCAAGCTCATTTCATCACCGTGTATTGATGGGGGAGGCACGACATGGTTGAATACAAAGTGGGCAGCACAGAGTCCAGGACTCAAGCACAGCACTGATGAAAGTCCTTCAGTGTAGTAATCTCACACACTCAGGATAATGAGACGCCCTCCTGCCTACCTTCATAATAATGTGTGCCTTGAACTGAGAAATGTTGATTACAGGAGATAGCCTTCAGGTAGCCGCTCACATTGTTAAACCGCAGCAAGAGATCTTAGTAAATGTGTCTGGCTTTAAATTCTTACTGGGCTTTGGAAAATGTAATCTTTTGGAGACCAAACCTATTATAGGATTCCTCTAATACCGCATGACTAAATCATCACTGGAGGATGATAGCTACGTCATCTGCATAGAGAACACTGTTTAGGTTTTCTTGGGAGGCTTCAGATCAATATAGTTTCTACTTCTGCCAGGCAACGTGGCCGTTTCTCATTACCCTTTCGCATATACGCATGCATATAACATAAAGCGTCTGGATGGGTTGAGGTGGTGCTAAAATTGAAAAGCGGTGTGATTTTCTTCTCTAGCTGCTGACGGCCCTGGCGCCTTGGCTAGCACTCAAAGCAGGACCGGGCTCTTTGATGAATCTTTCATCGTCTTGAGAGACAGGCTTCATGCAAATACTGCACATGCTCCTCAGCACGGGCGAAACGGACGGCTGCGTTCATAGACGCTTCAGAAGCTGATGTTGTTTGCTGTGATTTAGTCCAGCGCTGGGTTTCCTCTCCTGAACGATGAGAGGATTAATCTCTGGCTGATTTATTCCTACATTATTTACGCCCGGACGGTTTTCCATCATTGACGTGAGCAGCCTGGGACAGAGCCACCTGTCAGAACACAGCACTTAACTCCTTAATGGATCACATATCGATTTTCATCTTTTTTTTTTCTTTTTTTTTTTTCTTGCTCAATAATTCATTTTACATAACCCCTGGCAGGTCCCATATGTTGTGTAGATTTTTCTATACCTTGACAGAGATCAATGGCTGCACAAATACTTAATTTCAGTCCAGCTTTATTATAGCTCATGCGTTTTGTCAAGGATGACGTGAACATGTATGTCCAGGCTGCTCTTTTTAGTTTTGCATAGTATAATCCAGTGTTGTACAATATGTTTATATTTGCTTGCTTATACTGTTTTTTGCAATAGTATATATATATATATGTATGTGTGTGTGTGTGTGTGTGTATGTGTTAGGGGTGTAACGGTACACACATTCGTTCGGTACGCATGTGTACCGAACGAATACAGTATTTATTTTTTCAGGAAATTCAAATAATAAATGTTTTTTTGACAGTCTTTGTGGCATGACAGATCGCTGTATAAACGCATTGGAGAGCCGCTTCTGGGATGCTTCAGAAACGTGCTGGTATAAACCCAGCACAAGCATTGTCTCGAGCGGCCGCGATCAGCTCCGGTTCCTGTGTCTGAGCCGTGACGTGCCGCAGACTTGTTTATTCGCGTTAAAACTCTGCACTACTAGTTTTAACGCGAATAATCATGACTAAACATCTCATGCCTCATGTAATTGCCCAATCAGTGTTTCAAACGCGGAAAGACATTAACAGAACAGCGTGGAAATAAAATGTCACGTAGCATTTCATTTACCTTAGCAGGTCATCAGTGTCCACAGCTCGTTAGTACACTAGAGAAATTAAGTCTATAGAGGAGCATTTAACAAAATATTACACTATATACTCATTATATTTTACTAAACTTGTTAGTCTTAATTATTTAATGTTTAAATTAATCTGTTATGAAACATGCTTTGACAGCCAGTGTGTAATTGAATATTTTAACAAATAGCCTAGAAATTTTATTATAAGTTAATTTAAAAACAGCATTATGTGCAATTTAAATGTTTGCATTTTTTTTTTTTTTTTTTTTTAAGTTGAGTGTTGATCATCTATTTAAATATAAATAGAAGTTAAATTTAAGTTTGGGTGAAGTTGTTAGGCCTAATTGTAACCTAATAACGTAAAAAGGCTCCCTATAGTTTTGGGGACACAAGCTGAGGTAGATTTTATTTTTTATTTTTATCTCTAAGAAAATTTAAACTATAACTGAATGTATTTAAAGAAAGAGAAACTGGTTCAGTAAACCACTGTTTATTTAAAAAAAAAAAAAATTTTTTTTTAAGTTTTTCCCTCTGCTGTACCGAAATCATAACGAACCGTGACGTTAAAACCGAGGTACGTACCGAACTTTCATATGTGTACCGTTACTCCCCTTATATGCGTGTGTATATATAACTCGTTAAAATTGATTGATTAATTGCATGTGTTAACGTTGACACCCCAAATATATATTTTTTTTTAACGCAAATGAATCATTTGATAATGTTTGACGCCAACTTCCTGTCATCGCAGTGCAGAATGTTATCCATCATTGTGTGATGAGGGTACAGCGAACCAGTGTTGCCAGGGTCGCGGCACAAGTGGGATATTTTGAAAATAGTCAGGGGAAAAATTACAGAGCCATGGGTTGCGTTTTTTTGGGATACTTTTATAATGTACCGTGGCTGCCCAAAGTGTATATAGACAAATAAAAATTAAAATAGATCCTTTTACTAATGTGTATTATACTTGGAATGTATCCCTGGCAACTTAAGAATGGAGAGGCGGTTGTAACATCAAACAACGTGAGTTTCTGCAGAGCATACATGTTAAGGCTTTTACACAGCAGAAATAAACACAACAACAGCCGCTATAGATTATGTAAGATAATAAACACACGATTACGATAGGATATGGTTTGTATGTGATTGTCTTGAGTATACAAATGTATACTGGGATTGAAGCGATGTGGCTTGGTAAAAGTTTTATTGGCAGTTTAAAGGCTGATAATGGCTGAATAAAAACAAAAGAATAAGGATTCTCATATACCTGGCGGAAGTGTGAAAGGTTCTGTTTCCTTAAACTAGTTTGTCATGCATTTCTTTATTTCAACACATTTACAGGTAAATCCCAGTATTTTAAATTTGTGATTGATCACAATCCATGACTGTGATTTTAACGCGATTTTTAAAAAATTTTAATCGATCTATATTATGTGTGTGTGTGTATGTATATATTTAAATATCATTTAAATTATATAACTTGGGGCCCTATTAAGTCCGTATCTTCAGTTTTTATTTTTTCTGGATTCTGTTTTTTTCTTTTTTCTTTTTCTTTCTTCAATTAAATTCCTTTCTGGACTCATGGTTAAATTAAAATTGTATTAATTAAAAAGCATATCTAATTAATTAAAATCATGAAACTTAATACAATTTAACATACATTTATTAAAATTTGAACAAAAATTATATGTTTCGGGCGCTATGGAATGTTTTATTTTTTTATTATATTGTTATTTCTATTATATTGTTAGCAAATTCTGTGTTTAAGCATGTCTAATTATTTTAATGCATAAAAACAAGTAGGCTAGTATTAAGTACATTCTACTGAACAATAGTAATATTTTTCTGGTATATTTCTAGTAATATGTGTTCAAGTTAAATTAAACCCATTTTGACAGGTTGCGTGAATTCCTTAACTTCTGTGTATACAATATTGACGGTAGTTTTTTTTTTTTTTTTTCTCAAAATAAAACGGTAAAATTCTCATGAAGTACTCTCAGAGCAGTTCTGGAGATATTGTTCCTGTATTTATGTCCTCACTTAGTGAGATGGCAGATGTTGAATCCCTGCAAGTGTTACGTGCATTTCAGTATGTGCAGTAAACGAAATCGTGTCTGCCGTTATTTATTATTTTGTAAGTGTGTGTGTGTGTGTATTCTTTTTAATTGCATACAACTGAATTTATCCCTCTTTAGTGGTTTTGGTGACGAGTGAAAGTAGCATTAAGATGGGACAAAGGGATCTAACATGGAGCACTAACATACACAACGCACTGTTCTGAGGGATAAAAATGACACAAGCGTAGGTGCTTTTATTGGGTGCGTGTTTACACTAAAGCCATGTGACTAAACCCTACTACCTCATTTTAGTTGCCTAGCAAATCCCAAACAATGGCAATCTGATAAAAGCCGCTTAAGCAACATAATTACATGAACTGTGAAGCATTCGCTCGAGCTCCACAGGCAGGGCAGAGCAGGATAAATGATGCCGTCAGTGCTAATGATCATAACATCTGTTTCATCATAACTGCTGCCCAGACCTTCCTTCAGTCCCAGTTTTTCTGCAGTCGTCTTCATATATTCTTTGAGGAGGGATTTGGGGTGGGAAACACGGGTATTCCTCAGTGTTGTGTCTGGAAGACTCAAACATATCGCAGCTCATTAGCAGACCGTGGGCCGATGGCTCGTTATTACCGTTATTTTTCTGGAATGATTAAAAATACATTTGACTTGTTTACAGTAGGCAGAGGAAATTAATCATCTTCACTCGGTCCACAGTCATTTGTTTCTGTCAGGAGACATCGTTACTGTAAATACACACGGTATTCTTTTGTCGTTCACTAAACAATACTGAAACCGTCACATGCATCCTTAATGCCGGCGTGCTGCGCTGAGTGACACGGCTATTGTGTACCATTCGCATAATGCAAACGCCATTCCTCCCGACAACAAAGAGCTCTTTATGAGTTTTTAATGCGCCATTTTCAATTACACTAATTTGCCTATTTCTTGCTTTCAGATTGTTCTCGCCACCATTTTTTACCGTGATGGAAGTCATATGGCGATTAACACCACGCCTGTTGCCAGCTGTGCTGAGCCGCCACAACAATTTGACTGCAACGAGCAGAGAAATGAAGCTTTAGAGAGCATCACATAAAGCAGCATTACTTAGCCACAAACGCATAATTTTTCTTTTGCTCTGAGGTAAATGAGTTGTTTTCCGCTCGTTCCCGCAAATACCCCAGACGCTCGGCGCACCTGCTATTAGCAAGAGATCTTCCCTCCTCTGATAGAGCATGACAAGCAATTTCCTCCGTACAATATGGGGCCTTACAACACGGGGCCTCATGTTGGCTTACAAAACATCAAGTTTACTTTATTTCCAGCTTCCAGCCGGGATCAGTCGGCGTAAACTGCAACAGTTACTCTGCATATTTTAGACCAGGAATAAACACTGCGAAAATCTCTGAAGCTGTTCAAACTTCCGAGCTTGTGATGTCTTCAGACGGCAGCACGTGGCCCCAAAATGCCTCTCGCATTAACCTCAGAAACGAGAGTGCAGGTGATAAGTGGCGATAAGTGCAGGTATTCAGGTCTGTGATCTCGATCCATCTCTCCGCTGGCCGCTTTTGACAGGGTACATTAGATGTAGAAGTGCAAAAAGCTCCAGCTGTCACTTATTTATCTCTCAGTTTCAGCACTTCCGTCTCAGCCGTAGCTCCACTAGATCTCTCGCCGCCCCGTCATGCACTGCTTTTCTTTTTAGTACATCCAGATGGAATAAGACGCAGTTTAAAGTAAAGTACTAGTCTCAAATGTTCCTTTGTACTTTCTAGAAGCCGTTCATGCACCCGACTTGCACCTAGATTTGATTGACATGGAGGATAAACGGTGTATTGTGTTGTGTAAGTGTTGTTAAGATTCACAAGCCTGTTTTTCCAGTCATGTGTATTCAGGGAAGGCTCTCATACCATTTTGTCCTGCATCCTCCAGCATGGCTAGAATTAGCTTTATGATATTAAATGCACTTTTAATGATTCCCCCCCCCCCTTCCCTTCCCTTCCCTCATGACTTAAACTTATCCGACTCTTTCCACACCTTCATAGTAGACCTTACACATTCCTGTCCGTTCGTCACAGCTTCCTCTGGTGTATCAGCACTGCTTATATCTTCAGCGCCGCACTCCCTGCATCTTCATATCCCAACACGCGGCATCAGTGTGTGTATGTTGATTTGTAATTGTGGCAGAAGTGTGTGAATTGTTAAGGAGCACGGAGCACCACTTGAGACTTGAGGTTTAATCAGGTAATGACCAGGTACGTCGGAGTGTTTCACCCACATAATGGCCTGTTTGTGTTGTTAATGTTACGAGCTTGGTTGAGCAGTTAATCAGTGTTATAGCAGATGCTGATGTTCTCTAGCATACCCAGCCAATTAAATGTATTTTTTGTACATTTGCATGGATGACTCATGGCTCCCCCTTCTCTCATGGCCTTCTTATTCCCAGTGGACCAGCTTTTCCTACTATTAAAAGCAAGGCCAATTTATCTCCCGTCCCTTGAGTTACTTCCTTCAAATTCAACTTGGTGTTTTCACATTTCAGAAATGTAAAGCGGCAGCCATACATAAAGAATATGACTGTTCTTTCAACATACAGAGTGCTGTGAAAACATATTAGACCCGTAACTATTCAACAAGAATGGTCTATTTCTTTATGAATTATGCAGTTCAGAAGAGGCTTGGCAGAAAGAGAGAAGAAAGCAAGAGAAGAAAGAACAGGCAGAGGTCTCAGGAGGAAGCTGCTCTTAGGCTTTGTGTTTCTATCCGTCTTTGGTACATTTGCAGGGCTATCAGTACTGAGAGACGAGCTGCAGAACACAGGATGAAGAAAAGCCTTCACTGGCCTCCCTGGACTTCATCAGATTGCAGTCTCATCGTGTTTCCATAGGCTACAGTATGTCAGTCATGGGAATTCCTAATTAGGTTTCCTGTCGTTATTAATTAGCATTGATTTAGAATAGCTTTTTTTTTTTTTCTTGAATTTTTACTTGCTTGCCTAATATCGAAGCTGTGCAGATTGATTTGTTACGCCATTGGCATAATTTTTCATCCACAGATTTCAAAAATGACAAACCACAGCTGTTTCAATGCCTAAGTTAGAGAATTCAGCGCATATATTATGACTAATCAGGGAACATTTTAGAATGTCAAAAACACTACCATTCAAAAAATTTGAGGTCCAGTAATTTTTTTTTTTTAAAGGAAACTATTTTTTTTCAGCCAGAATGCATTAAATTGATCAAAAGTGAAAGTAAAGGCATTTATGTTATGATGTTAGAAAAGTACAAATATAACAATAAAAATGTTTCTTGAGCACCAAATCAGCATATTAGAATCAATATTGGTTCTTAAATCCCAAAATAAATCTTTTAGTCTACATGGTTTCAGCTGATGTGTGAATAAAACATTGCTAGACATTATATAGCATGTCAACTCGCAGCCAACTTTGTTTTCTTGCTTTTAGCAATAAACAATTTCTTATCTTTCAAATTCTGTCCGTTTTATTGTGGAATTCAATCAATAAATACCATTTTGATGTGGCACGACACTGTATAGGTGCCTCAATTAAAACAGCAGCGTGAAACTAAATGAACGTGATCATCACTTCCTTTTTACTGCTAGTTATAACACAAAATAAATAATAGTGAACATCTCATGTCTCATGTAATCACCCAGTCTGGCTTTATAGCCACAGAAAGATGTCAATAAAATATTTTTAAATAGCATGTCATTTAGCTCAGCATTTTGTTAAAATTATTTTATATGTTTAATTAAAGCTGTCATGAAATCAAGTTATGACAGCTACTGTGTAAACTTTTTTTACACAGAAAATACTTTTTTGTATTTTTTTTTTTTTGTATTTTTTTTTAATTTTTTTTAATTTAATAGGCTCTCTTGTTAATTGTTACCTTGAATGAAAACTAATAGCTAATAGTAATAGTAAAAAAGCTCCTGTATAGTTTATAGCATTAGCTGAGATGGATTACTTGTTTTTTTTTGTTTTTTTAATCTTTAAATAAATTAGAATTTAACACACCTGACATAGAAAACTGTTAATGTAATATTTCACAATATCGCTATTTTTACTGTATTTTTAAAATGAATAAATGCAGCTTAGGAGAGCATAAAAGATTGCTTTCAAAACCGTGAAAAGACAGACATGGGCTGAAAGTCGAAGTGCTGTGTTAGGAAACCTTCCGTAGCTGAGATCTCAATTTAGACAAGACCTGTTGTTCTGATGTTCAAATCACAACCGTACAATCCAGGGCTGATTAGGCTGTTAATGTAAAATCTGCTAAATGTAAGCTTGCCCCAGGGAAAAGCACTTCATATTACCCAGTAATCACAGGAAAACTTTATTGACTGATACTAGAGGAAGAAAAACGCTGCATCTCTCTCTAAATAACTACGAGAAACATCATGAATGCTGCATGTGTCTGTGCCTGAAAACCAAAAATTAATTATCGTGACAAATGGAGCTAGTTTCGGTGAGGGGAAATGAAGGCCCGCTTCATCTGGATGCTCTAATTATTCCAAGCAGTTTATATGAAATAACAGTCCTTCGTTTACCCTTTCCGCAAATAGCTTATCCGTCAAGCCGTTTGACCTCTGAGTCTTCACGTTGATAAGGGCAAAATTTGCATTGGCAAATCTGCTCTCACATCTGGCCCCTTCAGTTTTCGTACGAGAAATGGCCAGGCTTAGACTAGTAAACGACTCATTCCTATTGAGTCAGACCTTTTAGGTTGATTCAGTTATAGCTTTTGGTGGTGATATTTCTAGTTTTCACTACTCTTCCATTTTTTTCCACTGCTCCATGTGACGTATAGTTATCGTTTTTCGGCTCCACCGGCAGCAGCTTTGGGGTTTAAGGTCAGGCCCAGCTACTGAGACAGACCGCTGGAGGAATCAGACTCATTTCAGCCCTCACAGCCGAGCTGGACGGAGCTCAAACAAGCTTTACTAAGCTGCAATTTCACACTATATTGCCAACAACACAAACGCAATCAGAAATAAGTGCCCACTTGCCGCTTTTATTGAATTCTTTTCCATCATGTTGTTGGTTTTTCAGGACGTTTTGTTCTCCGACTCTTCCTGTTGCCGGCCGAGTTGCTCGCAAATGCGCGGCTCTGCAGGTGGCCGTCTGAGGAGGTTGCAAGGTGAAGAGGTTTGCATTCAGAGCATTTGGCCCGACTCTCCTCACTCAGCAGGTGTCTGATTGGACATGAGCCGGCGCTCATTGAGGCGGAGAAGTGAACCGTTCGCAGTTGGCCAAATCTCTAATTCGAACATGCCGAATCCGGTCCTCCCGCTTTATTGTTTTTATCTGCCTCTTATCGAATTTTAGTCATGATTCACTGCTTAGATTTGCCCCATCAGGCTTGGCACTGATGTCAGGGTGTTTGTTTTGGTGAGGGTGACTGAAATGTGTTCCCTAGTTTCATCAGTGGACCTCCTAGACATGTTCAACAAGGCAAGTCTTAACAGCCATCTGTGTCCGACCATTACTGTCAAGCCTCGCCGTGTCAACTCTTCATCTCTCAATAACAAAACCTCTAATTTATGTCAAAAACTCGACCTTTAAACACATATGAAGGTGCTAAACACGTCCAGCTCCACTTCCTGTCTCCATTCAGGCATTTTCTGCTTTAGTCCTGAACTCACATAATTGGATTACTGAGCCCAGGCCGTTTAGAAGCCACTAGCATAATCTCCAGCGTTAATAGGCCGTGGTATTTTCAGATGCACCATGCTGTATTTAGGTTAAGCATGATTACTGTTGCAGTCTGTTTGTTACAAGCACTTGAAGCCCAAACCTCGGTCTGTCTGTGAAATTTTCCACATTACTTTGCATTCCTTCCGTTTGCTGGAAGGCAACTCCCCGTGTTTGCGTCTCACTTGACTTTTCTCACCACGGGATAGCCTGACGGGGCGAAAATTGGTTTATGAATTTGGTTGAAGTTTTGGAAGGATTATCACAGCTTGATCAGGTTTAAGAACAGATCTTCATAGGTTTGTCGGCAGGTCCTGTAGCCCGGGTACCACTAGGATGTCTTGACGCCTTCGCAGGCTGCAGACTTCAAACAGTGTTTTTTGATCCCTTATGTAATTCTTTATTTTAATGTCAACTTTTGTTTATTCTAGGCCCCTTCTTCCCATCAGTGTTTGCATTATTTTACTTGGAAAATGTATTGTTTGAATAACCGAGTGAGGCTGTTTTGTTTGTTACAGTTCATTGACTGTAGTTTTAGGCACATGTCACCTGAGCAAATGAATGAGACTCCAGCCACCGAGTCACAGCACAGATTTCTGGTTTCGGGCTGTGGTTTCAGTAGCAGTGTAAAAGAATGGTACACTTATTTATTTTTTTATTAAGTGCACTGCATAGTAATGTTTTCATTTTGAAAGGAATTGATATTTTTATTCAGCAGGGATGCAATAAATTGATTGAAAGTCACAGTGTAGACAATAATAAAGTTACAACAGAGTTCTTTTTCAAATAAACGCTATTTGTATTTCCACAAAAATATCAAGCATCGACTGTTTTGACAAAATTTCAGTACCAAAATAAACACATTTGAACGATTTCTGAAGGTTCAATAGCTTGAGTTTAAGGTTTAAGTATTGTGAAATATTACATTTTTAACATAACTTCTGTTTTAAAATATTTTGAAATATTTATTCCTGTGACAACTGAATTTTCAGCAGCCTTTACTTCAGTCTTAAGTGTCAATGTTTATTTATTTTTTCATGATTTTTGAGAAGTAGTTCAGAAATGTCTTCATTGTCACTATTGATCATTTTAATGCGTCCTTGCTGAATACAAGTGTTAATATCTTTCAAAATAATTTTTAGTGACCCCAATCTTTTGTTGCACATTTCCCTTTAATTCCTTGTCATGTTTACCTTCTATTAAACACCTCATAACAACAAAACAAGCTCTGGTTGATTTTTTTTTTTTTTTTTTAAATGGGTGCTTTTCCACTGCATGCTACGACACGGCACGGCTCGGTTTGCGTTTCCACTGCAGTTTAATATTGCTTTAGAGTGGGCGGGATTATTCACATGTCATTATATAGTTGTGCCGCCTCTACTGCCGTGACTCCTGAAAAACTTTTTCATTCCGTGTCGCTCCATCATGCTCTCGCTAGATCCGCTCCTCAGCTATCAACAAGAGGAACGTCTGTACTTCCTCAACAGACAAAGAAACAGCCATTCAAAAAAGTGTACTCATTCAAAACGGTTGCGTTCGATCTTTTGCTGGCTGTGCTGATTTAAATCTAGCAGGTCTGTTGTGTCTCGTGTCGCAAGTTCAGTGATGCAGGCAAAGACGATTTTCTCCGGCCAATCAGTGATCAGCAGAGTGTACACGTCACGTTTTGGTAATGGTACGGTTCACTTGGAACCTCAACCGAGGTGGTACTGAGAAAAGTTTAAGGGGTTTTCCTTACTGTACCCAGAGGAAAACCCCCCCCAAAAGTGAACCGTACCATGCCGTACCATGCAGTGGAAAAGCACCATATGTCAGTTAGGAGAGATTGTCTACTTTTCTTAACCAGAATAAGCTGCAAATTGGACAGGCTCTGTGGGACTGTACTGAACCATGGGGAAAATCCTGTGGAAAGTGTCATGCTGTTGTTTTGCAGTGAAATGACTTACTGTAATGTTTGTCTGGTTCGTGTATTTATGTATTAGACATTGACTCAAAGGCCTGTATGTTTGAGTGCGCTAAACTCTGCTCTCAGATTGTTGCTAAATACCTGTAAAAATAATGTACTACTTTACACCTTACAATAAAATCTTGATGTATTTTCTTTATCCAGGAAGTGGCTGAAGTGTATCCACTAGGGCACGCTAACACAAAGTCAGCCGGCGTGATATTTCATCGGCTGATATGTTTGATAGAATCACTCTGCTCCAGTTCCCTCATTTCCTTTGGCTGTCGTGGGTTCTTTAAAGGTTAAAGTCTCCGCTGAAACATGCTTGCGAGAGTTTCTGCTTGACAGCAGGTTTTATTTCTCCGCTCTCATTTAGAGCCCAACGCAATGGCAGTCTCTTCTGTCCGTTGTCTGCCTCTCCAAAAAGGTCACCAACTTGCATCATCAGATTTAGCATGGCCCCCGACTTCATTTTGAATGCAACGTAGTCTATTATGTCAAGAAATCAGAGAGCATTTCAATTTGGGAATTTGTTTGTTGTGTGGTTGTTTTTCTTCTCTGTGCAGGTTCATAATATTTATTGATAGTCCAGAGTTGTTTTGCTCTGCCGCATATATATGCATCACAGAAATTACAGTGGCATATATGTGAAATGTGAGTATTATACCTTGGAGCAGAAACCCTGATGTATACAAGCTTGTTCCATTTCATCAGCCCTTTTTAGACTGAAATGCAAAGACATGGAGTCACCACAGATGTTTCTGAATCACAGCAAAGCAAATCTTATTTTCTGAGCTTGAAGTCTGATTTAATTTGAGTTTAATGGTCCGTGTAGTGTGAAATAAAGCAAAGCCATCTCGTCTTTCTATAGGTTTGTGTTCAATAGCTGCATGCAAGAAACACACACACAAATAGCATGACCGTTGTTGTAGATTCACGAACAAAACGACTCTTTTGAGCCAGTCAAACAGACTCTAGAACTCCAGTTATCTGTTTCAGGCATACCTCCTTGCGCACATTTATCTTGTCCAGACAGAAGAAATAAAGAGGAATAGGAAAATGTTATCGTTGATGTGTTTTGACAGGTGTGCGTAAAGCAGTCCGTCCTTTCTTCTTGTCGCTGAGTGTCTCCTATCTGATCTCACTTTATCGTCTTGTGAGAGTTATCCAAGTGTGCCTTTTGTGAAAGCCTTTGAGTGAAGGTCAGCAAATGAAGTACTTGATAACCTCTTTCGCACTGTTGTGTTTGTGCTTTATCTCTAACAGGTAATGCTTGATATAGGTGTGCTTTATGGTAAACTACCATTTGAAATTTTGGGGTCGCTAAGATATTTCATTCTATTTATTATTTATATTTATTTTATATATTCTATTTATTATTTATTTATTTCATTCTAGATATTTCATTCTATTTATTCATTCTATTTATTATATATATATAATAAATATTATAATAAATATTATATATATATATATATATATATATATATATATATATAATATTTTTTTTTTCTTTTTTTTTTTTCTAATATGCTGATTTGACGCTCAAAAATATTTATCAATGTTGAAAACAGTCATACTACTAAATATTTTTGTGTAAATTGGTATACATTTTTTCAGAATTCTTTGAAAAAGTTCAAAAGAATCCAAAATAACATATGTTTTTTACTGACATATTTGATCAACTTAATGCATCCTTGCTGAATAAAATTATAAATTTATAAAATTTCACTGACCCCAAGCTTTTCAACAGAAGTGCATGACTTTATTTATATATTTTAACCACAGTAAGGTTATCACTAGGGTTGGGTATAGAGTTAGATTCGAATTGCCTTGATACCCTTGAGTATCCAAAAATGTCTTGTCGTTTGGTACCGAATTTTGATACCTAAGGGGTTAATCTCATCAACGTTAGTGAGCCAATAAGCCTGCAGCACTAGGTGTGTTTGACTAGAAGCAACGTGGCGCAGATTGATCAGTGTTTGACATCCGCGAGAGCGATTCGAAAGGGTGCGGAGCAGTATGCTCTCTATCGCGTGGTTTTGTTTACTACACACAGACTGAAGCGTGCGTACGCTAGCGGTGATTTCAGCATCTGCTGTCTCACTAAATGAGGACATAAACACATGAACGACATCTCCAGAACTGCTCTGAGAGTCACTTCATGATCATTTTACCGTTTGATTTGAGTAAAACTAACGTCATATCATATACACACGGAACTAGCGACCCGTCAAAATAAAAGTTCGGTTTAACTTGGAAGACACTGCGGCAGAAATATATTACTATTATTCAGCAGAATGTACATACTGCTACTATTAAAATTATAAAAAAATATATTAAGTACTGATCACACATTTCTTCCATGTTTTAATTTTTATAGTAAACCCCTTTTGTTTGCCTAAATAAATACATAGTTTGATTTTGAATAATTTAAAGAGAAATTAAATTAATGTTTCATGCCTTCATTTGAAAACCAGGAAAAAGAAAACATTTCACAAGGCTATTTTAAGAATAAATTTGAATAAACTAAGTTGTTTTTATGCATTCAAATAATTAGACGTACTACAACACAGTATTTAATAACAATAAAACATATGGTGAAAGAAATTAAAACACCCACTTATGAAAGTGGATAAAGATTTTCAATTTCTTGAAGTCTTTAACAACCTAGAATGAATAGAAATGATGATTCTGTGATGAGTTATGTGTTTTAAAACGAATGCGCACTAGTGCAAAAGTAGCCTAACAGATGAGTAAACTGAAAACTATTTGAACTTTATTAAAACTATTTGCACTGATTTGTGTTGTATATATTTTGTTCCTTTTGTGCAGTGGCTCAGGAGATGAGGCTTTAGAGTCTGTATAAATGTCACCAAGCTGAAAAAATAAAACAATTTTTTTGAGATAATGTAAGCTTGTTCAAACTGATTTCATAAAATTGGTATCTCAAAGTATCGTTCAGGAACCAGTATCGATTATCGTTATCGATGTTGAAAATTTTTGAACGATACCCAGCCCTAGTTGTCACAATACCAGAATTTTAGATGCCGTTACACATGCGTGCATTTTCATAATTCTAGATATCGCAAATATGCTTTTGTACACACAAGTTAGATATTAGACATTTCAAAAAATAAAATGGCAAGTAGCTTTTAAGTATTGCACAATTAAGTAAATAACTTTTACAAGTAATTGTTTTCTCAAGTACTTTATTTACGTAAACAGTCAGGAGAAATGGAGGAAAAACTAAATTATAAGCAATACAATTAGAACATCTCTTTGGCTGCATTTAAAAATTCAATTTCTCCGTCTAGATATAATTGGCTTCGTTTACAGGAACAGATAGTAAAATCAAGAGTTTGTCAGCAGCCATCTTGCATTCAGACCAGTATTGTTTTTGTATAGACTGTCAAAGTACTGCACTTGACAACCCTATTTTTTAGTTTGGCAGTGGTCTGTGAAATCACACCAACGCTTCCTGTTCTTCCTTTGATATGGCGAGGAATGACGTTCAGGGTCAGTGTGGCTCCACATTCTCACTAGTTCTGCTTTATCAGTGAGCACAGGTGCGTCCCTGTGGCCTATTTCATCACAATGCTGAAAGCCTGTTCTCCATCTATCTCTCGTCCCTGTCATCTCATGCCATCCATCTAGTCTTTTCAACCAGCCCCTCATTTTCATCTGAATGGCTGCGGTATGACTACACTGTTTATCATTTCCAGATATGCCCTTGACAACTAAATGTTGGTGCCGACCATCACAGATGTGTTTTCTGGCACATTTTAGCTTACTGGTATTGTTAAGCTTGTTTTTTTTTTTTATTATTTATTTTTTTTTATTTTTTTTTCCAAGTAGAATTTCCCCCCTCTTCTTCTTTTGATATGATGTGTCACAATGTCAAGGCCGCTTCAGTGTGTCTGAACACAGAGACTTCAGTGTCTTATTGAAAAGAGCTGCAACAGGATCCGCCGTTGATAAATTCTGCTTCCATTCCGCCTGGCCGCCTATTCATCCCCGTTGTATTATAAGCACAATGGCCCAATGTTACCGTATATCTGTCCTATTAAAAAGATGCCTGCTCAGCCTTAGAGGAATCAATTATTCCTCAGCTGTCTGTCACACCGCTGTACATGTCTGGCAGACAAACTCTGGCATTAATGCAGAATTAATTCATTACGGAGAAACGCAGCAGCCAGCAGAAGCACAATTATGTCGGCAGATCTCTGTTGCGTTCTTTATCAGACTGAATAAGTTGGAAAAGGTGAGTTTTGGGCCTGTTTTACATCACACTAAATTAAAGAGAGTGTAAATGCAACAGCTGATTGCACACTGACTGCATTAATACTGTGCATTAATACACAACTGCAGTCATGTTTGGAAAATAAAGGGAGGACTAGATTGTGATAACCTGATTGTCATGAAAGCTATATTACTTTTTTTTTTTTAAATTAAAAAACTGATACTTTTATTCCACAAGGATGCATTAAAATTGATTAAATGCCAGTGAGAACATATAATATGTTAAGCAACACATCGGTTTTCAACACTGATGGTATAAAAATCAGCATTTTAGATTGAATTCTGAAGGATCATGCAACTCTGAAGAGTGGAATAAAAAAGAGTATAAATAAACATTTTATACAGTATTTGTCATCAAATAAAAAATGTTGGGAGCATTAGAGACTTTTCAAAAAATGAAAAAAAGTGTCATTACCGGCATTGTAAATATCTTTACTGTCCTTTTTTCTCACTGTCTAATTTGCAGACAGTTCTTTCCACCTAGATAATCAGATCACATTTTTGTTAGATAGATAATCAAACTTTCCAAAAATGTTGAACTTGCGCATAAATGTTTAAACTACTTATGCTGGCAAGTTGCCAATTTGCATGACCTGTAAATGGGGGAAAAAGTGTAGAAACAGTTTTCGCAAACAATTACGAAGAAATTTATAAATGTGAAATTTTGTAGTAGTAAAAGTACAATAGTATTTTCGAGTTAAACGTATTCCAACAATCTTTATTTGCAACTTCAAAACAAAGTGTGCATTTAATCCTCTACACGGTAATACATTTAATAACTTAAAATTAGTTCATTGAAATAGTTGGTTTTTCAATTAACCAAAACAGAGATTGGTTTAATCAACAGGTTTAACTCAAATTACTTCTAAACATGAATTATCTAAGCTGATTTGACAAAAAGAAAAAAGTTGTAAAGAATCACCTCTCAAATCAGCTGGTATTGTGCTAAGATAAATACACACTGCATCGTGTGGTGTGAGAAGCAGGCTTTACACTTGTATGTAGATGTTCTAGTGGCAGCAGTTAGAGATCTGTGTGTTATTTGTCTGGATTGTATAACTACACAAACCAGATGTGAGCAGGCTGCTCCGTTATTACAGCATGTCTTGTATTGCAGCCAAAGGGAAGCCGTTGACTGGAGCTCTGGGTGTAATTTACTGACTACGTTCATATGAGAGATCGCTCTCTCACACTCAGGTTTCCCAATCCAACCTTGGGGAAATATCACAGGTTTCATTATTCATTTAGCGCAGTCCTCTTCTCTCTGTACATATCTTGAATACATCATTTTTACAGTGTTTTCCCTGAAGATACAAAAGATCTTGTGTGAAGAGAGATGAGTTCCTTTCCATCATGCTCATAAAGGTCGCTCTCAGAGTACACTGTTGGATTAAACAGCTCTCCACAAAGTTTTCTTGCTTTTTTGTCGAAACTGCCAAGCATGTCTAATTTGGAACAATTAGAAATGCTGTGGAATTGACGATTCTGTGAATTGAGATGAGTTTCTCAAAAGCCACTGGTAACATTTAGAAAACAAGGCTGGTGATGGCAGATATATTGGTAATGCATATATTTTATTAATGCCAAAAGGAGATTAGCGTTTTTTTTTCCTTTTTTTTTTTTTTGTAGTATATTTGACAGAACAGGTTATTGCCTGTACATTTTATTTATTTTATTTGCTTTAATGTTTGGTGTACTATAAGTGCTTTGTATCCTGGCCATATATTAAAAAAAAAAAACAATAAATAATGTAGTAAAAAAAAAGTATTATATAAAATGTATTCAGATTTATTAGATGTATTTAAAAATAGTATAGTTCCTGTAATATCCGATGTTGAATTTAAGAAAAAAAAAAATTTAATTTAAAAATTTTTATAATTTTTTTGTTGTTCTCAAAAACTATGTATGTATATATGTGTGTGTGTGTGTGTGTGTGTGTATTTATTTGTTTATTTTTAAATATGAAATATTTTACAAATTTTATTTTCGCGAAAATGCATGTATAATATCTGTTGTTGTTGTTGTTGTTGTTATTGTTGACGTTGTTGTTATTGGCTAATGCTCAATGTTCCATTATCAGACAATTAATAAATATTGATCTGGCTAAAATATTAGTCAGTCACAAGAACGGACATACTTACCTCATCTGTTTCTCATTAGCAGTATGACTCAAGGCTAAACTTGAACTTGTAAGAGTATAAGCAGAAGCCTTGATTTCTGTTAAATGACACAGCATCTTTTGCTTGCTGTTTAAGCTGATGGTCACTAATGTTCTGATAATGACAGTGTCACAAGTTCCTGTGGGGTTAATAGTGTCCTTCACTTTGTCTCTAAACACTCCTTTTTTTTTTTTTTTTTTTCTGGTCATAGTTTCTGCTCATCTGTCTTGCTCTTGCATAAAAGCTGTTGGAGCTAAAGGCTGAGCCTCATGGGCTAGAGCTGCTGACTTAAGATAAATATGCTGAAGTGTTCTGAGAAATTGCTTTCAGGTGCTGCGTTCAGAAGTGTCTCCTGTGTGATCTACTGTACCAGACCCTAAGTGATGTCAAAAGATGCTTTCTGCTGTATCAGAGGTGACAGCTATTTAGCACAGTACAGTGTTCAACAATTATTTTGCCTCTGCTAGGATTCTTAGTCTTGTTTCAATTAATTAAGAGGTTTTAATTATTAACATGTGACTATTCTGTCTCTCTACATGCTGTTAGACCAGAAAGATATCAAGTTTAGTTTTTCACTTAAGGCCTTGGTGAAAATCAATATTTCATGCCACACAGTACAAGTTTACAGAGAAGACTGTCTTTATTCACTCATATTGAATTCTTCACCTTAGTTTTATGCTTCTACTGTAATTGTGTGTGTGTGTATAGATATAGATATAGATATATTTTTAGATATAAATAAATAAATAAATAAGTATATATATATATTTATTTAATTAAAACTAAATCGATTAACTTAAAACCAAATTGATTTTATATTCATATTAATAGTGAATTAATTGATTTTATGAATGTTTTTTGTTTTTGTGTTTTTTCACTTGCTGCCATGATGCTACTGGGGGAAAAAAAAAAAAAAAAAAGTGTGAGATGACAGCTGCAGAGTTCAGGTATCATTCCCATATATACCCCCCAAAAAATTCAAAATGTAATATTTTAATGTTGGCCGAGCATTGCTCAGTGTATGAGCAATAATAATAGTGATGCTTGCTTTGGTCGGTTTGGATGGTTAATAACAGTTCACAGCGTGTTTAAAAATGCATTAAAAGCACCTTTAATTTGGTAAAAGGGGTTCATCTGGGCTACGGCTTCTGGGATTTTCATTTAGTAATGTTGACCTTGTTTTGTCTACCCGGTTTACCATGGATTGATCTGATAATAGATTCTCTCCCAGCAGTTAATCTTTTAGACCTAAATCTGGTTTCCAGAAGTATCTGTGAAAAATTCACTCTGTTTAATGAAATACCGACGCATCACTTTAATTTTGTATTAATAAAGATTACTGGAACGGTACAATTGTCTCAAAGCAACACTGCTGTCCACTTTGTTGTGCAGATCTACCTTAAAGTTAATGATAGAATTCATTTGCATTCTTCAACAAACCTTCATTTGTGTGACCTGATTTGAAGTTGAAATTAAGTCTAATTTGCATACAGCACCTTTGCTGATAGTTTAGCCGTGTTTTCATGTCTCCGTACTACACTTTCTGTGCTCCCTCTGCGTGAGCTTTGGTCCTCACGGTGGAGTAAATGTCAACCTTTGTCAAAGCTGTCTCGAGCTTTAGGGCTTTGGGTTCATAGCTTTTTCTTGAACCTTTCTGTCCGCTCGTCTCCATACCCGGATCAGACTGATCTCTGGGTGAGCGCAGGTTTTGGAGGGCTTTGAAAGGGTCAGGTGGTGCTCTGTGGCTGTGTGCTCCATTCCCTGTAGTCCTAACAGTAATCTGGGTAAAAGCTTATGAGGTTCTCAAGTCAACGTCCACTGACAAGGCAATTTATCTCATTTAGTGGACGTCTAGCACTCGACCAGCAGTCACTTTTTGTTTTGCACACGCTCATACAAACTTTCACTTACATTTTGAAGTGGCACAGGACATTTTTGAGCAACCTTCAAGTATGCTTGACCTTCTTTTACTTCTCACCAGCGTTACTTTTCACACTTAATACATTTATTATTATTATTATTATTATTACTGCTACTAATAAAATATAATGGTTTTTATTAAGTTCTATAGTCTGCTTGACCCTCTTTTACTTCTCTCCAGCGTTACATTTCACACTTAATTTTTTTTATTATTATTATCATCATCATTATAATTTATTATTATTATTATTATTATTATTATTACTGCTACTAATAAAATGTAATATTTTATAATAATAATTTATTATTATTATTATTATTATTATTAACATTTAATAATTTATTGATGATGATTAATTTGCTAAATGTTAAACAGAATAAATGTAGTATTAAATATGATAATAAATAATAACACAACATATAAATATTGTTTCCTTTTTTTACATTATTTTATTTACAATAATTATTAGTTATTGCTCAACAGTCATGATAAAGAGTTTTACGTGAGCAAGCGTAACTTAATTATGCTTAATTTTGTAATTTATCAAAATATACCTTGGTTTATTATTAGTAGTAGTAGTAGTATTATTATTATTGTCAAATGCATGTGAAAAGCTAAGCCAAAGCTGCTATTACTATGATATTTATTTTATTTATTCAGCTAAATAAATAAATATTAAACAGAAAAAAGTATATATTATTAGATGTAAAGTATGATAATAAATAACAGCACAAAGTTATAATGCTATGAATGTTTTATTATTATTATTATTATTATTATTATTAATAATAATAATAATAATAATAATAATAATAATAATAATAATTATTATTAGTTATTGCTAAAGCATCGCGGTATAGAGTTTTGCATAGGCAAGCACAATCTTAATTTAATGCTTAATTTTGTAATTTGTCAAATTAACCTAATCGGACACTACAAACTCTCTACTCCACTGATAAATTAAAGTCAACCACATAAACATCTGTAGCATGCTGTGGTCATCAGTTCTCATTTCATTATTAAAGGCTGACTGTTTTTGATATATTGAACATTGTCATGACTTTATTTGAAAATGTCTAGCAGGGCTGCTCGGTTTTGTTTTGTTTACTCCGAGGCGCAGGGGTTTTATTACAGGCATTGATCAAAGTGATGGCATGCTTTGAGTGATCTGCTCACCCATAATCTCCAATTGTGCTCATGCTGATGGCATCGTAATCTGGAATGACAGTCCACCGGCTCAAATGTTCTTTTAAACCTGCCTGCATGCAGCGCTGAATGTGGCGAATGCTGGCGGCATCCAACCAGACTACCTGCTAAGTGAATTCACATGGACGAGATAACAGCTCACCTTGTGTTTGAAGAGCAAGGGCGAACACACAGACTTCATCTAGGCCGTCGAGGCGCTGGGGAAAACGCTACGGAGCGACGCACGCTTCGATGTGTTGACCTCACCCTTGATATGCAGACAGAATGACGGACTTGGAGGAAAAGACGTCCTCGTTTAGAGCCGTAGAGTGGGAATTATGATCAGTATTCTGTTTAGATGATACTGACTCTTCGCTGTTACAAATAGGATGATGCATCATGTCTCTGATTTCCCATGATTTAATCCCAGTTGTATGATTATTGTTGTTTTACTGCTGCACACCAGTGCAGTGCTTTTATTCCCTAGTAAATTTTGACAAGTCATTGCGTTGCAGTTTGATTTCTGCCTGTGCCGTCTGCTTCTGTGGTGTTTAGAAAGACTCTCACGCAGCGATCTGGCTGTGCTCAGGGGACCTTTGCTTTGTGGGCTTTCTGACTCAGGATGAATTACAAGAGGGATGAGTAAATCTGGTTCTCTGACACAGATCTGCATGCAGATCTCTGCATCTCCTTTGCCAAAGTAACCCTTCAAAGATGAAGAAGAGCTAAACTTTGCACAATAAATATTATATATCTTCAATATTTGTTTAATTGGAACATAATGTAGAAAGCTGTCTATTTAAATATTAAAGACTTAAAGGTGCAGTCGCAGAAACTGCCTGTCAGAACTAACTTGGCAGGAATCATGGGCCAACGTTACAAGTGGATCTTAGTATGCTTAATTGCGTTGTGACTATCTTATGTTTCTTTTTTTTTTTTTTACATAAGCATGTGTTTTGATGACACATTTTGGTTTAATATGAGAGATTTGTGGTAATTTTAAATGTTATAGCTAGTTGTGATAATTGTGGCAGGCCAAAAAAATTCACCATAGCCAGTTAAAATCTGAAAAATTAATAATTTTCATTGAAGCATTTTTTTTCTATATTATTTAATATTGATTATATATTATGTTATAAATTACTTATTTAAATGCATTATAAAAATAAAATACGTTTTTGTTTACATAATATATATGTATGTGTACTGTGTATATTTATGTATATATTAGGGCTGCACAATTAATCTAATTTCTAAACGGGATTACAATTATGGATGCCGCGATTACAAAAATAAACAATTAAAAATACCCACTTGCATTATTCTGTGTGCTTAAGAGGTGTTTGCAGATAAAATACATTTTGTCTAACCGTTGTCACTCTGTTGTGCATGATAGATATGTTAAACGCCAAACGTGTCAAAAGAGGAACAAAATAGCGGTACTCGTTTGGACTGCACACCACACAGACCTTTTATCCGCTCGCCTCAAAAGAAAACAGCGCAGCGCGAGCTTAGAGCGCATGCGTTTATTACAGCGTTCACGCACTAAATGCACTTGTGTATTGACTGAATGTCTTTAAGCTACAGTTTTTTCAATGCAAACACCATGGAAACCATATAGTTAGGCTACTTTTTTACCATGGTAATGAGGTGCTGTACTTTTGGTTATGACCTATAAATGTCACAATGGTACTGTTTTTGTTAATAAAAATAAATGTACATCTGCATCCCAACTCAAGCTCCTGTTCTAATGTGCATTTCTAAAGGACAAAACTTGTATTATTATTATTATTATTATTATTATTATTATCTGCAGCCCTAGTATATATAAATACACACATACAGTATATATTTTGAAAATATTTACATGTGTATATATATTTATATTCTTATATTTTATATTATATAGGAATATATTTAATATAAAAACAACATTTTTCTTAAATATATACATGCATGTGTTTGTATTTATATATACATAATAAATATACACAGTATAAGTGCACATTATGTAAACACACTTATTTTGGATGCGATTAATCACAATCGTTTGACAGCACTAATACATATATATATATATATATATATATATATATATATATATATATATATATTATTCTGTAAAGAACTCTCTTATGCTCATGAAGTCTGGACTAAACAGTATTATTCTGAAATATTATTGTGATTTTTTTTTTTTTTTTTTAAATAAGTTTTCTATTTGAATATATGTTAAAATGTAATTTATTCCTTTATGCAAAGCTGAATTTTCAACATCGTTACTCTAGTCTTCAGTATCACATGATCCTTCAGAAATCATTCTAATATGCTGATTTGCTTAAGAAATATTTATCATTATCAATGTTGAAAAAAGTTGTGGTGCTTAATGTTTGTGGATTTTTATTTTGATGATTACTTGATGAATAGACAGTTCAAAAAAGCAGCATATATATGAAACAGAATTGTTTGTAACATTATGAATGTCTTGTTACTTTTGATCAGTTTAATGCATCCATGCTGAATAAAAGCATTAACTTCTTTCATTAACAATCTTACAGCCCCCAAACCTCTTGAGTGGTAGTGATGATAATGTATTTATATTTATTTCAATAATTAAACACAAGTGTTGAACATGGCCCCTTTACGTATCACTTAAACAAATTCAGTTTCTGGATAAAAGGACTAAAGCCAGATTAGTCTGCTTCGGCTCAGTGCGATATCATCTCAGCAGCCAGCAGATATGCAGCATATTTGCTGGTCGAAGGATTCGTAGCGGCTCCATGATGGTTTGAAATGTCAGAGGAGTGGAATGAAGGGCCAGGTAGCAGACTGAAGATGACAGGCAGGCAGCAGGTTTACAGCAGGCCGCGTGCCCTCGTCTTATCTGCTGTTATCAGCCGTCTCCCGGATCCTGCCCTCAGCAGAATATCAATGCCTCTCTTTCTGTCAGTTGACTCTGTGTATCATGCAAATATGACTGATAAAATAAATATGGTGAGTTTATGGGAAGGCAGGGGCAGCCAGAGGTTACATGGCTCTGCCGCTGCTGTGTACGGATGAGGTTAGACTAACCTCTGTGTGTCTGTCTGTCTTTCTTTTACTTCAGGTGTTCAGGAGAAAAGCTGTTGAACTAGGAGAGAAGCTGTTGCCAGCTTTTAAGACCCCGACTGGCATCCCTTGGGCTCTTCTCAACCTAAAGAGGTCAGTGACGCACAAACAAACACATTTCTGCATGAACTCCTGAGGCTTTCTTCAGCCAAGCAGGTCAGATCTCTCCACTGCATGTCTTATTAACTCACAAGCGCTGTATCTGAATCCTCAAACCCAGCAGCGTCTCTCTGTCACCTGTGCACCCGGCTCTCCGAAATATGATAATGAACAAACAGTTTGGTGGGATTATTTTGTTGCAGAAGCCATTTTCTGCAGCTCGATTCTTTGACTGTTAAAATGCTGCTTGCTTTGTTGTTGTTTATGCTATTTTACCTTTTTTTTTTTTTTTTTTTTTTGTAATTTGGTCTACCTTGGTCTCAGAAATATCAGTTAAAGGAATAGTTCACCCAAAAATGAAAATTTGCTGTTAATTTACTCCGCCTCAGGCCATCCAAGATGCGGGTGAAATTTTTTTTGCAGTATAACAGCTTAGCTGAAACCGTGGTCCTTGGTGATTCATAAAATGCAAGTTAGTGGCTACCGTCACTTAATTAAAAAAAAAAAAAAAAAACACATTCAGGCAAGACAAAATTAATACCCATGGCTCTTGACAATATATTGAGGTCTTATGAAGCGAAACAATCAGTCTGTGCAAGAAACTGAACAATATTTACAACATTATTTCCTGTAACGCAGATTCATAAATAATTCTAGAATATTCATATATGGGTATGTATTCATGTTTGTTTCTTCGTAATCAAATACAGATTTTGTCAGTGCAGTGAGGTTTTAATCATAAACTAGTATGTTTCAAGGTAGATGTTTATGTGGTTAGATGAGCACTAGTTTTGAGTGATTTGACTGTATATATACTGTATCATGTGGCGGTCAATGTCAATGAGTAAAGATTTTTCTTTGTTGCTTATACTGCATCACGGTAGATGTATTTGCAGTAAGTCAAGATGTGGAGTTTAGTTGTTTGCAGCTGCCACATTAATATGCGTTTCATATATACAGTAGATGTGCGTCATAGTTGTTTGTATATTGGCTGTTTTCTAGTGGCTTCAAACATAACTCATCCATTAAGGATTGAGTTTGAGCCATCTGTTTTATAATGTTAGTTACAGAACATTAACCCTGTAAAGCCTGATGTGAAATAATAATAATAGTCAGAAAAATCTAATTTTTGAAATAGAGAAGTTTATTGAACCTAAAAATCTAGTATCGTAATGTATCAAATATCATATTTGATATGTCAGGGTTATGTCTCATATTGAATGATAAAGGAGGAAAAAAATATGCAATTTGTTGCAGTTTTTGATATTTTTATTGTACTGTACATCAATGACATGTTTAAATTAATATAGCAGATTACTTGCGTAAAATGCTTATATCAAATGTGACTCTATTTCTCTGTCTAAGTAAGATTAAATTTAAATGTTTAGTTTTATGACAAAAACTGTAGTTTCATATGCATTGCAATACAATAATGATTGAGAGATGAAGAAATAAATGTCCCTCAAAAGACTCATTTATGATAATGGATACATTTTAAGTTTTGATCATTCTGATCATTTTAGAGGCCTTAGAAATGTACATATCAAATATCATACAATAGAATTTGAGCTGATGCCATACTTATCTTTCATTATAAATCTTATCTTTTCAGTTGCAACCATCACTTAAAAAGAAAATATGATCATTTAGATTTCATTTGTGGTGTATTTGATTCACTGTATTATCCAAAGTTGTTACTTTAAAGCAAAATATTGGGATAATAGACCATGACCATAATCTAAAATTACATAATCAGGGTTCAACATTAAGGATTTTTTTCTGCTCACCCCAGTGGTTCAAATTTTTACTTGCCCTGCCAACATTTTCACTGGCCCTGCCACAAAAAATAAAATAGTTGCTGTTATCATTGTTTTTGATCTATGTTATCTTGTATTCCGATAAATAAGCTTATGACACCAATATTTTAGATGCCAATTCAATTTCACAATTCTCAATTTCAATTTGATACCACAGCAAAAGCCACTAGTTATAAATAAATGTATTCAAACATAGTTCAAACATTATCAAAGACAAGTGTGCGTGCACTGTTCACACAGAACACAGCGCGTGAGTAGTGAATGGAGTTGTCTTTCGCGCCCAAATGCTTTTTAACCCTCTGGGGTCCGAGGTCATTTTGGGGCCCTTGAGATGTTTTGACATGCCCTGATATTTGCTTATTTCAGCTACTTAAAACATACTATTGACCAATATGTAACTTTTTTTTGTATTCAGCACAAACTGTGCTACAATAATATGTGACCAAGATGGCTGTACATGTTTGCATTTTTTTTTTTTTTTTAGAAAAAAAAATATTATGCGTGGTTAGTAAGTTTTGGGGGGGTGGAAATGTAGCTGAAATAAGGCCTTAAAACCCACACTAAATAGTTCTGAATAAGACGTTTGTGTAATCAGTCTTGTAGGTTAGAATATTTACTTCAAAATGATGCGACAATCATTCTGCTTACTCATTCACAGAAAACAATATATTGATTTAAATTTTTCAAGACATGTTTTGTGATCGAAAGACTATATGCGAGTGAGTGGCAGTGGCCATGAATATTAAGTGAGTCTCACCTGAGAGACAAAGGGCCCTCCCCTAATGGCCTCTAATAGCCCATCAGTGTGACTGTGACTGTGAGGCAGGTAAGAGAGAATGTGAGGAGATTGAAAAGTTTTTTTTTAATTATTTGTATTTTATTTACAACACAGTATAATCAAAACATACATAATGAAGGTCAAAGACACATTATTGTGCACACTGATCTAACCACAGAGATATGAACAGACTTTGAGTCATTCCTGCAACAGATTCTGTTCAACAAGTGAAACAAGTAAATCATGCCTGATATTTACTTGTTATTTAAGCGTTTCTACTTCTTTCCATGGATTCAAGAAGAAAAAAACATAATCAGTAGAAAAGGAGCTTGTTTTAACATAGAATATCAGTGTAGTTGAACATCTGATGTTGGTGCAGCGCTCTCAGAGGAAAACAGTTTGAAGAGACGTCAGGATTCATCTGGTGCTGGTATCTGATTCAATAAAATACAAACAAAAAAACATTTGTGAGCATGTTAATATCAGGAACATCTGTGTACATATATATATGTGTGTGTGTGTGTATGTATGTATATATATATGTATGTGTGTGAAACAAACATTAGCCGCGATAAGGATCTCCTTGCTCTTTGTTTGTGTTGGCCGTTTGCACGTGCACACGTCCCACGTGAATATTTACATATGAACTGTGCGAGCTGCGAGGGGGCGGGATTTCATTAGAGATAATGAGTTAGACGGGAAAGACTGAACATCGTGTTGGTTTCATACGGATTACTTGATCACATAATGTTAAATTTAAAAGTAGACAATTCAAGCTTTCTATAGATATAACTCGCGTGTCTCTGTGTTGAGTATTTGCTGAGTTACAGTTCATTTTAGTGATGCGTTTCTAAAAGCAGTTCGCGGAGATGGAGAAGACAGAGAGCGTACCCTGTTTGTTTTCTTATTTTTACAAAAGCAAAAAGTTGTTGTTGTGTGTACACAAATAAAAGTAGACACTTAACAGTTTCGATTGTTGATTTTGGTCACACAAATAAGTGTTATACATCAGAGTATTTTTAGTGTCTTTTGCACTGATCTAAAAAAACGAGTTGGTATCGCCGGCGATACAGCGGACACCAGAGAGTTTAAATTAATAAGGCTTAAAAACACATGCAAATGATAAACTTTGGTGATGATGCTGCAGTGGCCCGATCAGGCAAGTGACAAATCCGTCTACTGTCCCGAGCATCCTTCACGCTGGCCCCGGCCATCGGGCAGTCCTTATTGTCGAGCCCTGATAACATAGATTATGTGGTCACGCAGCTCACTCCGGTTTCATACACTTCTAACAGAGTCAGAGATCCCGGTCACCCCAAGATCTTCAATCGTAGGCAAGCAGGAAATCAGTGCAGAAATCCTGAGAAAGACAAGCTGTCAGAGGATTTGATTGGATGAGTTATCCCTCGACTGACAGAATACACAACACTTGTCTTTATGCAGTCGGGCACCGCTGGCGAGGACAATGCAGAACGAGTGGGCGGCTCATGGCAGAGAGCAGAAACACACTTCAGTGTTTATCAAAGCTTTTCATATTAGCTTGAGTGTCCGGGGTGTGTTTCCTTGTTTAAACTGCAGTAGAACTGGAGTGAAGTGCTCTGACAAATGCTCTAAATGGAGCGGCCGAGCGTTTTATAACAAGGAGCGGCTAATAACACAGCTACAGGACAAATGGTCTTCACTTCCTGTCAGTAAATATAGCTTTTCACCATATCTGCACTTAGCACAAGTGCTCCTATCACCTCTAGCGAAGGCGCTTTCCTCCCTCCATGTGGGTCACCTACATCATTAATTCTGTCCACATCGCTAATGCTGTTTGCTTCCACGCTATTGTTCGCTTTGGCTCGAGGCACCTGTGGTGCCGCCGCCGTACGCCTGTAATTCGTGTCGCAGACCCTTCTCAGGCTGAATGTGGTTATGTAAGTGTATTCATCTAGTGGGCAGGCATATCCTAATGCATCTTCATGAAATGTGCGCTGTTGAAGGCATTACAAAAAAGGACAATGTTTTATTTTGTAAAAGGATTCTCTGGTTTTATGGGCTTTTAATGGCTGTATATGACAAGATGGTGGAGAGACACAGGAAATCATCAGGGAGAGTGAAAGGGGTTGTGAGGAACTAAACTCAATTTGAGGGTAGTATTGAACTCAAACCTGTTTGCTAGGATCTGAAGAATTCACATGCTTATTGTAAATGTAAATATATTGTTACATATAATAAATATAAAGATTAAATTTATGTAGAGAGAGAAAGAGAGGTATGACACACATTAGTTCTTTTGTCATTTGATATTATATGAATATACATATAATACATATACATAAAATGTTTATATATGTGTGTATATATAGATAGATAGATATAGAGATGTGTATATATATGTATAGATATAATGTGTGTGTATAGATGATCAGTTAAGCTTCACAGACCATATTGCTACAACGGCCCGGTCCTGCAGATTTGCCTTATACAACATTAGGAAGATTAGACCCTTCCTGTCTGAGCAAGCTGCACAACCTTTTGTCCAAGCTCTTGTTCTGTCCAGACTGGACTATTGTAACGCGCTCTTGGCAGGCCTTCCCGCAAGTATTATCAAACCTCTACAACTGATCCAGAATGCAGCAGCCAGAGTGATCTTTAATGAACCACGTTACCCCTCTCTTCATCAGGTTGCACTGCTACCAATAGCCGCTAGAGATGTTCCGATACCCTTTTTCCCTTCCCGATACCGATTCCGATACCTAGGCTCAGGGTATCAGCCGATACCGAGTACTGATCCGATACCTGGGTGTGTATCTGATTATACAGCTGTGTGTACTACGAGCCCTGTATGAATTGATATAATAATTTTATGGTGTGCTTCACGATAGATAGATAGATAGATAGATAGATAGATAGATAGATAGATAGATAGATAGATAGATAGATAGATAGATAGATAGATAGATAGATAGATAGATAGATAGATAGATAGATAGATAGATAGATAGATAGATAGATAGATAGATAGATAGATAGATAGATAGATAGTAAACAAAAAATATAATGTTTGGAAAATTAAAATCTTTTTAAATATCTAAAAGTACACTCTTAACATCAGTCAGTCAATCATTAAATATATTATGATAATCAAGTATTATTTAATGATAGAATTTTAGCAAATAGAATTAAAACTTGGTAACCATGTATGAATAGATATTAGTCATTTTAACTGAATTTAGGACTGCTGGTGGTGCTTTTTTGGTCATTCAGTGTTTCTGTGAAAATGGGGAAAAACTATCAATAATACTGATAAGATAATAATCATACTATGAATTCTACTAAGAACAACATAAACGCACTAAGGATTAACGAGCTGCTGGATTCATGAATATTAATCACGTTGTCTGCATTCGCTTGAACTGATTTGCTGCAATCAAAACAGGGACGATAATAGGTGAGCGCCAGCCAATGAGATTGTTGTTTGCGCATTAGCTCCGCCCACTACCGGAGAACCCAGCAGTTAAGCTGAAGAATTGCAAAGGAACTCTGTTATTTTGATAGGAAAATAAAACAAAGAATATCGTTTGCATAGCATGCAGAATTAACGCGCTACATATAAGTCTCTCTCTCTCTCTCTCTCTCTCTCTCTCTCTCTCTCTCTCTCTCTCTCTCTCTCTCTCTCTCTCTGCGTGTGAGGAAAAAAGCAAAGCGACGGCGAGTCATGCACTTCACACTAGAGCTTACGGTACGTCAAATACAGCTGCGCTGCGCATCCATTCAGATGAATGAAAAATAGATCGCTTGACGGAGAGAGAAACTCTGAAGCGCTCAGAGTGTTCAGCGAGTGACAATATATCTGTGCTAAACTTATACATAGCCTCCCAATAAAATCTGATCATTTATTAGCCAGTGGCTAATAGACATCATTTAGTCGCCCAGGGTGAAGATTTAGTTGCATATGCGAGTGATTTAACTTACTGGCAATGTGCTAACACGTTTGTATTTCTTCTTCACTGCTCTAAATAGTGGTTGCTTGTGTGGCAACACAGCACAACATCCCGTGTTTGCATTCTGAGCAGCGAAGAATTGATTTCAGATTTGCAGCGTTATGCAAAGCTAGCGCGCATAACTACAGGTCCTGTTTAAGAAAATGGTATCGGATCGGTACATGGGTTCAAGTACTCGCCGATACCGATGCCAGAATTTTTTGTGGTATCGGTGAAATTTCCGATACTAGTATCGGAATCGGAACAACCCTAATAGCCGCATCAAATGCAAGGTACTGATGTTTGCCTACAAGACGACAACTAGCACTGCATCAATATATCTAAACTCACTAGTTCAACCTTATGCACCCTCCAGAAGCTTGTGTTCTGCAAGTGAACGACGCCTTGTGGTGCCATCACAAAGAGGTACCAAATCTCTCTCACGGACCTTTTCCTGGTGGAATGACCTCCCGATCTCAATTCGTACAGCTGAGTCTTTAGCCATTTTCAAAAATCACCTAAAGACACATCTTTTTCGCCAGCACCTGACCAACTAATACTAACACATACCTATTATGTCTGTCTGTCTTTAAAAAAAAAAAAAAAAAAAACTAGTTACGTCTGCTGTGCTGGACTAACTGAGACTTGTCATGGCACTTGGACACTGCTGCACTCTCAATGGTCTGATTGCTTCTATTGTTCTCATTTGTGCGTCGCTTTGGATAAAAGCGTCTGCTAAATGATTAAATGTAAATGTATATATGTTTATACTTTTATTTAAATATAATAAATATAAAGAATATTAATTCTATTTTTACACATACATTTATTAATTTATAACCATTTTATTACACCAATTTTATGCCCGTTTTATATTATTTATAAATATTAGGTTATTTTGTTTTTTTAGTTTCCATACTGCATTTATTTTTTGTTACATTTGTAAATGAATAAATTATTTCCATTTTACTTATGTAATATATATGTCAGATAGTATATTTTTTTCAATTACAAATTTTGTTCAATTACAAATTTTTATTCAAATGTAATTATTACCATGTTATATGCAGATTTTTACATAGTTTTATTCTGTTTAATTATATTTGTGAATGAACAAATTTTCATTTTTATTTTTAATTTATGTAATAGAAATATATGTAAGATACTATATTTTATATACTCCATTTTATTTATATACATTTTTCCATATTAAATATAGTTCATTGTTTTTTGCTTGAATATTTTATATATATTTTGTATTTATTTATTTTTTTACAATTTTACCATTTTTACAGGTTTACAATTTCCATACTCTGTTTGTTAGTAATTATATTTAGAAATTATTAAATTACCATTTATATTTTATTTTAAATAATAGAAATAAGAGTTTGTTTACATTTAATTATCAAAAAATTCTAATTTTATACATTTTGTTTACAGTTTCCATACAGCTTTTTTTAAATGTAACATCCCCAAATTTGCTTTTTTTTTTTTTTTTAATATAAAGAAAAAGGAAAAAAAAAAAGAAAGAAAGAAATGTACAAATGCAAAAATACAGAATTTACATGAGCTTTTTATTTAAACAGTTTGTGTGTTTTCAGTTGCCAGTATGGAAATGGTTAAAACTGACATGCTAGCATAGTCACTAATGATAACCCATCCAAGATAATTGCAAAACCTCAGCCATAAAGAGGTGAAACATCGGGTAGCTGGGGCTTTTAAACACTCAGTGACGAGCTGTTGTTTGTTCTGAGGGGTCCTCGGCGGTGCCATCATCCTTGATTTAGCCTTGTGTTCTTGCGTGTTGAATGCTCCGGAGAGGAGATCATAATCATATTCAGTGTCTGATGAGAGCATGAATCACAGCCATCTTCAGTTTCTGTGCTATGAATTCATATTCTCTTCTGAATCTGTTAATTGAGCAGATCTAGAGATCTCATCGAAGACAGTAAAACGATGCCGCAGTTATGAAACCCACTTATTAGAAAAAGGTGGCAAACAGCTCGTAAATCTAAATGAAAAACACTGCATGTTTGGACGGATGTCAGTGTGAGTATTGACCCACTTGCAGTAGCAACCAGCCTTAAGCCAAAAGAAATTTGAATTTGTATGTGGGCTTTATTATTATGCCTTCTGTCTGCTTTGAGTCCCCAGTGTTCAGGCAGAAAATTAAAGGCAAAGACAGAAGAGGCCTAATTTTACAGACAACCTTGACCCAGATTTGGCTGGAGCAAGACTGAGGGTCTCTGCGGATGACTTTCCCATCACACCGTCGACTCCTGCTTTCCTTGCACACGTTTGCTTAAAAGCAGTCTCGCTGTATGAGCATAACGTTTGCGCAGTGTGAACAGTCATACTGTGTAGTCTCTAATTGTGGCATAAAATCCAAATTTGAACATTTAGTGCTGCTTAGAAATGCACAAAGCATTTGTTCAATTAACTGCAAGACGACACGACTCCCGGCGTGTTTGAAATTAAACCAGCAGTAAATGTGTCATTATTTGCTTCTGGTTCTTGATGCAGCTGTTTCCTTTTGTTCCATTTTCCGCTTTGAAGGATTGTTACGATTGTTTCAATTGTTTAATGCTTGATTACTGCTTTTTAAACACTTGCAGTTCACTCGTGACAGATACATTTATGAACCAATTCATTCCATGGTATTTGAAAGTGGAATTTAAAACACTGTTTGGTTGAAAGAGGAAGAGATTAAAAAAAAAAAGAGAAAGAAATTGTAGATTAATGACCAGTTCTTTTCATAGAGGTATTGAACATTTTCATGTCGAAGCACCACTTGCTATGTCTCTTTTTAGTTGATGGTCTGTTTGAATGTATTTGAAAAAGATTGACATTTTTAGGAGCTGCTTTCACACAACATTTTTAATAACAATTTCCCTAAGTACTATTTTCTTCTTCTTTTCTAACTTAAGAAAAAAAAAATCAAGAACATTGCTTTCTTGAAAATAATGTTCCTGGAAAAAGTTTATTTATTTATTTATTTATTTATTTATTTTAAGGGGGAAAAAAACCCCATGTGACTTCCATTTGCAGTAACACAAAAGAAGATCATTTGAATATCGGTTTTATCCATACAATGAAAATATGGTTATAATTTGTATAACCCAATATAATTTGTATAAGACTCCATTGACTTACAAAAAAGACTTTGAAAATGTTTTTTCTTTTTTTTTTTTGACCAGAGACATCCATCTATCCAAAAATGTATTTATTTATTTATTTTGTAATATTTAAGAAGATACATTTCTTACAAACCTTTTTTTGACCATTTGTCCTAATAAATTTCATTACGTTACATTAGAAGATTTTCATGAATCCCGCACCAAGACTTCCTGCCAAGGACATGGAGCTCTTTAAACCCCTGAAGTGTGTCAAACGCTCAAGCCATCATCCAGTACCTGCCCTCTTCCTCTTCCTCCTGCAGTCCTGAATCCCTGCAAATTCCACATTTGCTCCTTGTTAACTATTCAAGAGGGAAAAGTTTCCCTTCATGCATAAACATAAGTCCTTCATTACATTTTTTCCCACGTTCCCCTTGGTTAAAGTCAAGCAGCCTGAAGCGTTTTCTCTATTTTTACTTTTTCCCTCCGTCTCTAAGTGACTTCATACAGACGCACTCGGTGGTATGAAGAGAAGTTTGTCCTGCATGCTGCACATCCTCCTCTTTTACCCTGTCTGTCGTCAGCCCATCTAGTCATGTGTATGTGTGACTGTTGACCCCTGTTGCTGAAGAGTTTTTCGATGTCCTCTGCTCAGTGAAATATGTTTCATGGTAATTTTTCCGCAGCTTATCTCTCTTCTGCACTCCATCCTGGTATTTTTATGAAAGCTTGAATGGCAGATAAAGGATTCCCAAATCAAATTTACCGTGCTACCTGTCTGACATCACTTTAATTCTGTTTAACCTCCTTCACTTCAAATAAACTGAAGAGTCCTGCGTGCTACATGGTCAAGAGAAGAGCGAAGTCTTTCGATACAAGCTGGCTAAGTCCATGCTTTAACTTCTAAGCATCTAATTCTAGATATACCCATTTTTGAGCATAACCAATATACTGTACCGTACTCATGTCAAAGAGGTGGAGTGGTACAAATTGGGTAAAAAATGTACATGAAAGTTCATTATAGCAATAAGGCTGTGCCCTGAGGTATGAGCAATAACTGTTGCTCATATCTCAGAGTATTAATGGGTGTGCTCACATATAGTGAGTTAAAATTGAGAAACTACCAATGGCAAGGATTTATTTATTTTTTTTCCTATTTGCCCATTTGGACAGTGTTGCTTTTTGCTAAAAGCAGCAGCTCATTAGACTGCATTGAAGTTGAACAAAACATTTTCTATTTATTATTATTATTATTATTATTATTAAAAAATTAATGTGTAAAAAAAAATTAACATTTTATACAAACTTTGAAAAAAAAAATGTATTGTCCTCATAAATTATTAGTTTTTCTTAAAGGGTTAGTTCACCCAAAAATAAATTCTGTCATTAATTACCCTCATTTCCTTCAAAACCCGTAAGACCTTTTTTTTTTTGTTTGTTTGTTTTTTTTTTTTGCGCTCAAAGTATTCTCATACCTTCATAAAATTACAGTTGAACCACTGATGTCACGAGCTATTTTGTCGATGTTCTTGGTACCTTTCTGGACCTTGATCGTGGTAGTACGCTTGCTGTCTACGGAGGGTTAGAATGCTTGCGATTTTCATCAAAAAATCTTCATTTGCATTCTGAAGACTAACAAAGTTCTTACAGGTTTGGAAAAACACGAGGGGGAGTAATTAATGAATTTTCGGTAACACTTTAAAATAGTGCACACTTATTAACTATTAACTACAACTTTTCCCTCAATAAATTCCTAATTCCTAGCTCAGTTTTCAGCCAGCCATTCAAGTCCATGTTGCTTTAAATGCTATAATGAGCTCTGCAAACCCCGCCCCTCTCTTCCATGGGGTGATGAGCAGACCGTAAACTTCAGCTGCGAAACTTGCTAACTAGCACATATTAGGAAAGAAGATTTTGCAAAGATTCATTAAAAAAAACCTTATACTCACTACTTCTGTAGATGAAGCTAGATCACGAATGATTCGCGCGAACATAATCCTCTGCGTTTACAGCGGCTAAGATGTCAGTAATAAATAACAAATGCTATGTTAATTATTACATTCAACAACAAAATCTCAGTCGCTTAATCGGAGACATTCTTGTCTTCCCCTGCACCAGAGTCGACACAATGGTGGACAGCTCTCGGCTCTCTCAGGGCGGGTCTAAGGTAAGACGGTCTTGTCAATCAACTATCGTGGGAGCAGCATGTACAGAACTACGTCATTCTGACAGGAGTCTCAGAACAGCCTGATTTGAAAAAGGGGATTTTAAAATAGGGATTTAAAAAAAAAAAACACTGGGTGGAATTTTATCATTATAGAATGGATGTTTACACTTCCAACACACATTGTTCAAACAACATTCAAAGTGAATTTTGCATCCAATGACCCCTTTAAAGTTATTTATAAATATTATTAGTATCGTTGTGACTTATTTACAAAGACAATTTGCAATATAAAGCTGGTCTAGCTTTGTTGATTGAGGCCAATAGTGAGTTTAATATATTTGTTTATCGTGCTTATTGTTAGTCAGCACAATAAAACACTCGGAGGAGCTTCATCTCTTAATCTCGTTTAAAGACTCACTGCTACAGCCATCAATGAGGCACTTGTATTCACCTCCTTGAACAATAAATTTCAAGGCAATAGCTGTCGGACTTCAAATCACCTGTTGAGAGCAATTTTTCCGTTATTATCCAGAATCCACAGGTTTATTTGAGAGATATTGTAAAGAGATTAAAGGAAAGGGTCTCTTACAGGTTCTTAATAGGGTGGTACTCACTTTCAGATGTGTGATTTTCACCCAGCGCATGATGTGGGTTCTTCCAATGTAGACTGGTCACCCAGAACACCTAGCAACCACATAGCAACAAAATACAAATCTAGTTCCCTCAATGACATCTCTTGTGTGCAGTGAGTCACACCAGTGTCATAAGCATGCACGCTTGAATAAGAAACACTCAAGAAAGTTATGGAGCGTGAATCAACACTAATTTTCTGTTGAGGTGGGTAAATGCGCCTTTCTCATAATGTATTTGTTTCATAAAACGGCAAAACAGTAACTGCATGACGGCTGCACCTCGCTGAGATGTTCAGTGTTGGTTGGGAACGTAAAATTCATAACTGCGCTTTGAATAGGCCACATGCTGTGTGCTTTTCTGCCATCATTTTCCTCTCTAGATAATTGATGTCCTCTAAATGGTATTTTACAGTTGTTCACATTTATTTCAGTTACTCATCTATTACGGGCATACGTAGGGGTTACATAACAGGCTTATTTATGCCTGATGGATGCTTTTGATGGCGATTGATAAGGATGTTTCTTCTGGTCGTGCCAAAAAAAAAAAAAAACAGAAGAAGGTGAGAGGTCAGATAATAATGAGACATTACTCTTCCTTCTCCCTCCTCTGAGAGCCACAGCTCCGTTTGATCCATTTTTAGGACTCTCCTCTCGCCCCAGATGAAACAAAATCGAACAAAATGACGGAAAATTGTTCTAGGGTTTAATTGAGCTTTACATTAAGCAGATGTCATGGAGTAAAGAATGGTATAAACGTTTTTTTGCTAATCTCCGTTTTATTATGACAAACGGCCGAGTCGCCACTGTGCCCCGGGTGCTTAAACTCTAGCTGGGTAATCAATTCAGAAGACTTGGGCCGTTAGGAATATGTGTGTGATGCGATTAGCCTAATTTCAGAGGCATTTTGCTGTTGCTTATTGCTGGAGCAGTCATAACTGTTACTGATATGTTTCTGCAGCTTTTATTGTCTGCAGACGTTAATGAAAGTTAAACACAAGCACATATCATTTCATTCTGTAGGATCAATATCAGTTTTGTGGGGTACGACAGCTTTATAGATCTCTGTAATATATAGCATGCATACAGTATGTGGCCTCTGGCCTACATAAATGAAATGTTAGGTTGTGGACGAGAGATGGAGAGAATGTCATTGTGAGACTCTGGTCTGATGTCAAACATAAAGGCTAACTTCTGTAGCAGCCTGAGGATACATGAGCTTCGGATCATTTGGTGGAGTTCGTATTTCACTCCAGCACTAGTTAATTATTCAGGCTAATGGTGTTTTCTCAGAGCTCTGGCAGATAATTTGTTATGTATCCCTTACTGCTCATTATTAAGTGTCCTACTGTGAGGGACATAGGTCTACATAGAAAGACAGCTGAGGAAGAAGTAGCTTTTAGGACTGTGCCATCCTAACACTACAAAATAATAAAAATAAAGTGTGTGTGTGTATATTTATTTATTTATTTATTTATTTATTTATTTATTTATTTTGTCCATCCATAAACACGGATTATTTTAGGAAATTAATTTAGGCATGCAGCAGATATTTACTTAATATTAAACTTTAATTAAGCAATTATATATAACAGTAATTATGTTCTCATGTAAAAGTGTGTGTGTGATGACAATGCAGCTACAAATTGATGAAATATGCAATTTATTATTTTTGTTTACCATACCAAAATTATTACACCACGTCACCTGATTTTCTGTCAGCCTCTGTTGAAAGTCTGAATATCTAAACAAATTAAATGCATGGACATTTGCTTGCTTTAAAGGGGACATCGGATGTCCATTTTCCATAAGTTATGATTTTTTTTAGGGTCTTTATGAAATGTCTGTAGAACACTTTGGTTAAAATTCCTCAGTGGTTGTGTAAAACAACACCCTTTTTACTTTGTCAAAAACAGCTCTGTTCATAGCGAGCCGTTTTGGTGCATGTCTCTTTAAATGCTAATGAGCTCTGCTTACCCCACCCCTCTCTTCTATGAAAGAGGAAAGGCGATTTGCAAATAATCATAAAAAATTTAAAGTGGGACACTTCTTCTGGAGGTGCAGCTGGATTACAAACAGTGGGTACTGATCCATCCTTGAGTTTTAACTTTTTAGCAAAACCTGCCTTGAATTGTCCCTTGTTCAGAAAGGAGTCTGGAGTAAAATGATGTGCGTAGAGACACTGTAAACGAATTTAGGTGTATTCGGTGGTTCATTACCATCAAGGACAAAACTAATGCACTGCGTCCTCAGTGGCTCTAATGTCGGGAGAAAATTAAGACTCTTATGTTCACTTTTAAATCCAACTACAAAACACCTGCATTGCTTACGAGACATTATCACTATAGCTGCTCGAGCACAGATAAAATGGCAGACAGCGTACAACTGGCAGCGGGTGGAAATATGCTAATACTGAACAGTTTTTTCAGTGTTTGTGGGCGGGGCTCTATGACGTCATATTACTCAGAAAATCAAAATAATTTGTTATTTGGGGATAAAAAAAAAGGAATTGATGGATTTTTGTCATTGGGTGGTTGTGTATACACACTGATGCAAAATTTGACTCGTGACTCAACTTAATTCTCCTTAAAAAAATGGACATATTGAATGGTAGACAAGAATGACTTAAGCCTTAAAGGTGCTGTGTGTAGGATTTTGACTCTACTAAAGCATAAAAATACCATATGTTTGCTTAAGAAACATGCTAAGTTAACATACTTGTTTATCTAAAAAACAATTCTACAGTCAGTTATTCTCCTTTGTAAATGGTTTGTGAAACCCGCCCACTGCCAGTCTACCCAACTGTATTTCGGCACCGCGGGTTGCCAGTTGGCGGAAAACAAAGGGTATTTAATTTCATTCATCGGTATGTGCACTCGTTCCTGTTGGTGTCCTTTATCTGGCAACCTGCGTGTGCGTCTCCAATATTTTGAATTTGGACTGCAATACCTAGTTCAACCGCTAGTCAATCCTACATACAGCACCTTTAAGCATTTACATGAAATTACATTTAAACTCCACAGAACGCCACCATATTCAGTAATATGTCACTGTTCTCATGTAAAAAAAAATTTTGTAGCATGGAACTGTAATGGGAACTTTGGCTGTTGAATATTATAAAAAGGAATTGTCTATTACCATAGCTACATATGAAATATCATGAGAGAACAGCTAATTCTGTATGTGTGAATCTCAGGAAAGAGCCTTTTATGTTCTTTTTGTTGTTTGCTTGGCATCTCTTTCCCCTTCGTTTTCCTAAATTTGTGTTACATGCTTTAATCATCTGTGTAATGAAAAACAAATTGGTTTGGCACAGCTCAGGGCTCTACACTAACATTTGCTTGGGAGCGCTCGTGCCCTTAGGGGGCTCAGTCGGATTTTTTTTTTTTTTTTTTTTACTTTTGAGACTGCAATAATAATGTGTGGCAATACAACATATGCACAAGTAAATGCTGAAAACTGTAGTAAGTAGTACTGCAACAATTCAGAAACAAGTTTAATGTGGGATAGAGTACATACAGACACTTTCAAGAATGAACTTTTTTCAGATCTGAGTGAGGAACAGTTGATGAAGAAAAATATATTGATATAACAACCTCTTCTAGACTGTTAAAAAAAAAAAAAGACTATTGGGGTACATTTGACAAGAAAATACAGTTTCTGTCTTTCTTCTTCAATACGTTATTTATTTAATTATTTAATGTATTTAATTTTATTTGCACTTGTAAAATTTGTTTCTACACCATTGTTCCCTCTTTAACAAAACATTGTATATTGCATAACAGGTCACTGGTTCATAAATGGCTATTAATCTATCTATATATTTTTTTTTTTCCAACATGTTTTAATGATTGGTCTGTTAAGTGTTATACGTGTAATGCTTTTTAGAATTATATTATTGAACGGTCACATTATTATTGAAGTCCAGCTAAAGTGTAGACAAAGAAAAAATGGTGGATATCCCTGAACCATTGCATTTGGGCACTCTGTTGACTTTGAAAAGCAGCCATTCGCAGTGTAATTAGAATGTCAGGTGTTTATATTCTGATAGTATTATATGTTAGCAGGTTTTGGTCAGGTGTCAGATGTCACTGAATGCATTTTCACATTCGCGCACAGCAATTTCCACACACAAATACTTGCGCTGTAGAGCCCTGCAGCGTGTGTAATGCGCAGACGTCTGTAATGCGCAGACGTCTGTAGTGCCAGAGGCAGATCAGCGCTGTGTAAAAAATGATGACATTGGTAGCAACACTCCAGAGGTGTTTGCACGCATTTCCTGTTGTGGCCTGAAATATGAGGCCTTTACCTCATTTTTTGTTATTAAGGATTCACTACCAGAGGCTAGAAAATATCCTCTTGGAGTCAGAACGATTGTTCATTAATTATACAGACGTGCATGGACTTCTTTGCCATCCAGTTGCATCACACACAAAAAAAACATTCACATAAAACGCCTCCAAATTAAACTGTTAGAGTACTTTAGTGGTACTCAGTTCCTTCTAGCCAGAGCTATTGTGTGTAATTTACTGTCTTAATGACATAAATATCTTAACACGCTCTGTTTTGTAGAATTGGGCTTTAAAAATAAAGTGGAGAATGTCATTCTTTTAAAGCTGTGATTACGTGTCATTACTCGGCAGTAATTTATCTTCGTAATTGGTGCAGACACAGAGGCCCTCACCGAGCGGATCTGCTGTCAAAGTAGTAACAGCTGGTCAGGAAACGTGTCTTACTGGTGGCTTCCATTTCCAGGCCGGAGCTAAGTTGTCACCTTTTTGTTGGAACCGTGCCAGTGAAAGTCAATAAAGGTGGCTGTAATCACAGGAGGAAAACACGGCCGCTCTGTAAAATAAGGCCATGAAATCAACTTGGCAACCATGTTAGATGTGTTATTAATGATGTTTGAGTACCGAAAAGAACTTTGAAAAGTAATCAGTTCTTCAACCTGTGTATACACACGCGTACATGCACATACACGCATATATGTATATGTGTATATGTATGTTTATTTATATATATATATATGTGTGTGTATGTATATATGTATATGTATATATATATAATGTGTGTGTGTTTATGTGTGCAGATAGATAGAGAGATATAGATATTAAATATTATTATTAAATAAGATAAATATTACTATTTTATTGCTAAATGTTAACATTTTAAATGTGTTTTGTATTTTAATATATTGTAAATTGTAATTTATTCCTGTGATTCAAAGCTGAATTTTCAGCATCGTTACTCTAGTCTGCAGTGTCACATGATCGTTCAGAAATTCGTTCTAATATGCTGATTTGCTGCTCGAGAAACATTTTTGATTATCAATGTTGAAAACAGTTATTCTACTTAATATTTGTAGAACCTGTTTGTTTTGTAGAATGTTTTTTGTTTTTTTTAGGGGTTAATAGAAAATTCAAAAGAATAGCATTTATTTGAAATGGGAATCTTTAGTAACGTTTTAAAAGTCTTTGTTACTTCAATTTATTGTGTTCTTGCCAAACTTTTTAAAAAAAAAATCATTGCCTAAACCTTTGAACTGTAGTGTATATTTATATAAATATGTCTCTTTTTATCTATGAATCAACTGAAATTCTCACCAGTAATATCAAAACCCTGAATCCAATCATGTCTGATGGTTAAAGTCAAGTCCTGCCTTACATCTCTCTGAATATTCTGTTTCATTCTGAAATGTTAAAGTACGAGATTCTGGTTCAAAGTGGCCAATTTTTGACTGGTTGAAAGTTTTCAGAGCAACACAAAATGTATATACACACAGCTCATGATTGCAGACTTACTGAAGTAAACTCGATCTCTCTCTTCTTTCCTCTTCCCCATGCAGTGGGATCGGCAGAAACTGGCCATGGGCGTCAGGAGGAAGCAGTATTCTCGCCGAGTACGGGACGCTGCATTTGGAGTTCATGCATCTCAGCGAGCTTTCCGGGAGACCAGTTTTTGCCGAAAAGGTGAGCAGCAGTTCAGGCATTAAACACCGCACTGAACTAAAAGTGAACTTGGAGCGGCAGTCGTGAACTGTTAGAGGAGCTGACCAACAGTGACCCAGGGTGACCTCTGCTCGTAACCGTTATATTGATGCTCGTTTCGCTGCAATTCTCAGATCTGATTCTCTCCGAATGAATCGGCTGACCTGACCTGCAATATAGACACAGACAAATGACACTATTACAAGCTCTGAATGAGGCTGTACAAACTGTGAAAGTGACCTAGTCTGTAGATTTATGAGTCCTGTCCCCTGTAGGAAGACATCGGTCGCATCAAAAAGGCTGTTTACTGCATTTTCAATGACGTACTGAATTGGAAGGGCTTAGCTATGGCTCAATAATTTGACGTGATGGTATAAGAGATACGTGCTCTGCCGTTGCAGGTAATGAACATCAGAAAGGTGCTGAATCGACTGGACAAACCTCAAGGGTTGTACCCGAATTACCTGAACCCTAACAGTGGACAGTGGGGCCAGCGTAAGTCCACAAACACACACACACATACTGAAGAACTTCAGAAGAATACACAGAAATATAATATTCTAAAGAAGTTTTCCCAGAAATGTCATGATTAAAATGAGCATCTTTATCTATAAGTTGTCCAGCAAAACGCTTTCTCTGAGTGGAATTGATTTACAAGTGTTTCTCTTGGAGATAGAGCGCTGATTTGTACACAAAACACTCTTGTGGTGACACTCAAAGGCAGATTCAAGAGAATATGTGTAGTGCATTGACAGAGCTAAACTTTAGGACATGATGCATGTTTCTGGCGCTGATTTATGTATTTATGTTTGTGGTGTTGAATTCAGCAGGGAGGCACCCTGAGACACACACACACACACACACACACATATATGCTGGCTGTTTGTTGAGTCTATAACACTCTAGCAGAGACCATCAGTACACATATTTTCTTTAGGGCCTATAAATTAAAGGAATACTTCATCAAAAATGAAAAGGTGATGTAATATATGGTTTTTAAAATATTTATTTATTTTTTTATATGTAGCTGGCAGCTAGAGTTTTGAATATCAACAGTCAATAAATATGAACCTTTTATATAATACAATTATTACTTTTTATATTCTTTGTTTTTGTATTTATGTATGTGTATATATATATATATATATATATATATATATATATATATATGTGTGTATATATGTATGTGTGTGTATATGTAATTGTAATATAATAAATTGTTAATATATTAACGATATTAATTTATATTTTCTCTTTTGTGTTTTTAGTTTATATTAGTGCTGTCAAACAATTAATCACATCCAAAATAAAAGTTTGTTTACATAATGTGTATATTTATGTATCTATAAATACTCACACATACAGCATATATTTTGAAAATATTTACATGTATTTACATATTTATAGTCATATAACTTATCATTATATAAATATTTAATATAAATATATACATGTATGTGTGTGTATTTTATTTATATATATACATATACATATACATATACATATATATATATATATATATATATATATATATATATATATATATATATATATATATATATATATATATATATATATACACATAGTACACACACATATTATATAAGCAAAAACTTTTATTTTGGATGTGACTAATCGCGATTAATCATTTGACAGCACTAGTTTATTTATAAAAATATAATGTAAAACTAACCATGCTTTTGTATAAAATCCCTGAGGGCAAAGGAGATCATTGTTTTCTCGCAACTGAGTTTCTTTTAAAACTTTGAAACCATGAACCTCTCAAACTTTGGCAAAACCAGTGACAAGTTATTCCTATAGGAGCCTGGGAACTTTTAAACATGACTTTGCTCACCATTACTCATGCTTACAGCCAGCCTTTGACATTTTTGGGTGTGATCTGGAGCAGACGGTCTGTGAGCATGCCATATGAGACTGAGGCTAAACCACTGGCAACCCTGAAATTGTCGATAAATGTCAACTTTCTCATCACATCTGTCTTCATTGTGCTTTCAGGGTTAATTATGCAACACAGGCAGAAACATACACACTCTCTACCTTACGTTCATCCTCTAGATGACACACACATCAGTAGTTTGGGTTATTTTATGCTGGTCCCGCAGCAGTGAGGCCTGCTCTGCCGCGTTAGCCGGCTTTCGTGCCGTCCTCGCTCCGGGGGATTTATTGGCGGCTTAGCGTGGAGAAGCAGCGCTGTTTCAACTTCATGGTCAGCGATGACGCAGACGCTTGATGATGAAGAGCCAGAGGAGAACAAAGATACTGCAGTGTGTGTAGTCGGGATAACACAAACGCATGAATTCTGATGGAGCGGAGCGAAAAAGAGACAGGCTTTTGAGCTGTCAGAATGTAGCAATCTGAAAACCAGGTTTCTTTTTTGTGCATCGGAGCAAGTCATTCTTTTTTTTTCGCTTTGACAAAAGTCGTTTGTTTAGACGATCGTAAACAAAAATGATCTGAGATGGCAGCAGGCCGCAGGGAAGATGGGATGATAACGTACAGCTGCACTTAAAAATAGCTGTCAGTCTTTTTGCTTCGCACAAGTAGCCCAGAACAGTCCTGAAGGGCTTTCCATATGGGTCAGTTGTCATGTTTGGGTTTGAGCAGCTAGTAGCTCAAGGGTTGACCTTGGTGAAACAACAACATGAATCAACCATCTTATATATTCCACAGTCTACCCTCCTTTTACCTTTCCTCGCTTTTATCTTCTATTATTTTCTCATCGTTGTACGTCAAACTTAGTTTTACGTTGTCAGAAATTCTCATTTCAAAGCAGACCATCTCTTTCCAGTTTAGCCTCGTATGTGTGACTTGACAGAAGTTCTAAAAGCTAGTAAGTAGTCTTAGAAGGTTACATCCTAACAAAATAATAATCTCATAAGAGAATAGGAGCACTTGCGGTATTTTTTTTTAAGTGTTTTTTCTTTTTATTCTAAAGAATTCAATTTTTTTTTTTTTTTTATATTTATTAATCCATTAAATTTAGTAATTTTAGTTAAATGTAATTAATGAAATTGCTAACAATTTAATTTCAATTATAAATTCATTAATATGTATGCATGTATGTATGGACACATACATGCATGCATGCATACATACACACATACACACACACACACACACACACACACACACACACGCATACGTGTGTGTGTGTGTGTGTGTGTGTGTATGTATATGTATATATATCTATGTATACGTGTAAAGTTATCAACATTAGTTTAAAATGTCATATTTTAATTTTAAATATTTCCTAGAATTTATTTTAATGAATGTCATTCATTCAGCCTCATTTTTTTTCCAAACCTGTATGACTTTCTTCACTGGAATAAAAAAAAAAAAGGTTTTGTTTATTTTCTGTGTGCATGTGTATACAATAAAAGTCAGTGGTGCCCAGTGTTTTGATTTGATAAACGGTTTAGACATCCTTCAAAATATCTTCTTTTGAGTTCCACAGAAGAAAATGTCATACGAGTTTGGAATAAATAATAAAATTTGGAGTAAATAATGGCAGAATATTGCACCCAAAAATGAATGCATGAATTATTCACCATGTTATTTTTTTCTTTTTTTCTTTTGTAAACACAAAAGGAAGTGTGATGGTGTGTGCACACCAAAAGTGAATTCAATTGTTTGCGAAAGCAGATTACATACTAAGTCAATACAAAGACACGAATAGACCCAAATTTGCATGGGGCGACGCAAACTGAGCGATGAGATTGCAACGAATGCGCTGTATTCACCTCAATTGCGTCACAGGTTGAAAATTTTAACTCGAGTGGGAAATTCGATTGATGATTGTCACACAAGGCAAACGGGGAAGAGGTTGTTGACACATCCGGTTGTATCAGAAAATGGAGGAGAGCAAAAAAGAGCTTTTATAAAAGAGTTTTTGCAAAAGTGATGCAAAAAACATCCCACGAGTAATTGCTAGTATCGCGATGCGATTATTCGCTTTTTCTTTTGGGGTACTTACACCATTAGGCAGAATATTTGAGTTGATCTTTTCCCTATGAAAAAAGTAGTTAGTGTATTGTCAAGCTCCAGCATGGACAAAAATGTCTCAGAAATAGTCTATATGACTTTTTTGCAAGTTTTCTGAAGCCACGTTGCTATGTTGTCACATTGCACTTGTAGCCTCATCCACAGTGAAATCATATCACATATATTTGTATAAACATTGAATATGTTCTGATTGGCTGTAAATTTTGTCACTTTGAATTTTGCTTTTGGTGAGGACTTGCTGTGTTGTGACTATGGATGAAATGTGGGGCTATGAGCATCTGACATGCATGAGGTCTGTTTCAGGGCTGCTCTGTCTGCTTCAGTGCTGTACAGAGAAGCTTCATATTTTCCCAGTGTCTGCTGGGTAAAAAGCTCAGCTGGTCTTCAGGTTTTGCTCAGGAAGCACTGCCAGAGCTGACAGCAAAACTCCTGTTTCCTGCTGTCAAGGTTTTACCAACAGAAAACCTCACAGGTCCTTTGCACAGCCCTCTTACCACCAACATGGGCGAAATTTGGAGTTTGCGTGTGTGTGTGAACTGTTATTACAACAGTGGGGAAAAGTCATCTTATGTGACTAAGAAGTTAAATCAGGTAGCGCAGAAGTGCTCAAAGTCTGGCCCGCGGGCAAATCCAGTCAGCCACGAGTTTATCAATGACCTCCTGCTAAAGCTTTTTAAGCCTTTTTTTTTTTTTTAAGAATTCAATTGCTGTTTCTGTGTCCGCACTGCAAGAGAATGAAAAGACCTCTCCCATTATAATAACTAAAGCACTGCAAAAAAAACTCCTTGTCAAAGTCACCGGAGTGATCTAGTGTTGTTGTCACTTTGCTTGCACTGCAGACTTTTATTTTAACGTTGTATTTTTTTTTTGTGTATTTTTATTTAAATTACACTAAGTGAAAAGTGTGGGGTCAGTGTTTTTATTTCTTTTGGCAGGGATACATTGAAGTGAAATAAAGGCTTTTACAATGCTACAAAAATAAATATTGTTAATTATCAAATCAAAAAATATCTGATTATTTCTAAGGGGTCATGTGACTCTAAAGACTAGAGTAATGTCTGCTGAAAATTCAGCTTTGCCATCATAGGAATAAATTACATTTTAAAAATGTATTAAAATAGAAAACAGTTCTTTTAAATTGTAATAATAGTTCATAATATTCCTGTTTTTACTGCATTTTTGATGATATGAATACATGAGTATGAGACTTCTCTTAATCTCACTAACCTCAGCCTTTTAAATGTACTTTTAATTGATAATCATATTCATTCCAGAAGGTTTCTGAATTCATTCATTCTTAATTCTATTTTAATAATTGTGAAGCAAAGAATTATGTAAAATATGCAAATACTGTCATCCTGATTGGTTCAAGGGGACAAACCTTTTACAGCATTTCATTTAGTAACGTAAAATCAATTAAAAAAACATCAATTTAAAATCATTTATAACAACTGATGCATCCAGTTAGGAGATGGTGCCATTATGGACTTTACAAGGGAATTATAGGTGAAAGTTTCTTGAATATTAAGTCAATATATTTGTGAAGGTTTAAGACATTTAAAGATAAAACATTTAAAGGGGTCATATGATGCTATTTTAAAGATAATTATTTGGTGTAACATAATGTTGACATGCTTTAATGTTCAAAAAACACATTTTTCAAATACTGTACATTATTGTAGTTCCTCTGTGTCCTGCCTCTCTCAAATGCATCATCTGCTCGGACTGGCCAACTGACCCAGTGCATTGTGATTGGCCGAACACCACAAGCACGCGTCGGAAATGTAACGCCCCTTACCATAATCGCGAGCATCAGCTTTCAAGTTAGTTTTATCAGTTCAAACCCGAGAGGGGAACAGTGTCGCGTGACAGACAACAGTGATGATGCTCGTATGTATTTGCAGTACACAAGCCGCGGTTAAGATGATTTCTGATGGGCTGTACACTCCACTGTGATGTGACCCTGTTGCCCTCACACGCACACACACACACACACACACACACACACACACACACACACACACACACACACACACACACACATTAACGCATTATGTGCAAAACTCTGCATTTGAACAGTCAATAGCAAATACTTGAACTAATAACAAAACATACTTACAGTCGCTGATGCAGAAGCACCAGATTGTCAGAGCAAAGTCAGAATTGACCCTTTTTTTTTTCTTTTCTTTTTTTTTTTTTTTTTTTTTTAGAAATAGCCTTTGTGAATAGCCAGCCTTGTACTCTACTAGGTTCACGAAACAGTCATCCAAAAAATGTGTCAAAAATTTGGGTTGTGTTGTAAACCAATCTTAACCAATGATTCCTAATTGCATCTACTTTCGGAAAGACCAAATAAAGTGCTTTTGCTTTCGCATCGAAACACACAGCGTCTCCCTGACATGACTGCATCAACACTAACTGATGTTACTGAAACCATGCAGCCTTTCTTTGCGTGAACATTTGGGCAGCATTACGCAAATAGTTCCACATCGTGACGTAGACGTGTGGGGGCGTGTTTGAATGACCCCCCGTTTTAGGGGGGCGTGGACGAGTTTTCACTTTTATAAAGAATATCGCTTTGGGTTTGAGACTTTAGTCTTTGCAACTTTAGGGATCTCATCTATGCACAAACAGCTTGTAACACTTCAAAGAGAAAGGAAAACTTGAAATCGCATCATATGACCCCTTTAACAAAGTGGCAGCGTTTTTGAATTAATGCATTTGTATGAAAGAGACTGAATTTTTTTTCTTTTTTCTTGATTTTGACTACATTGTTTTGGGAAATGAAAAGGCTCTGACCAGCACTTATGATTGGATATAAATACAAGGCTGATTTAGCACATGTAGCTGTAATTGTTGGTTACTGCATGCTTTAAAACTATATGAAAGTCAAGGATCGGCTATTAGCGGGTCATTTTATTCAGTGGCCCCTGGTGCACATTTTGGCCCATGAGCTGCATAATTTGAGTATCCCAGAGGAAGATTAACAAAAATTTGCCTAATTCAGAAATTTAGCTGAGTGCTAACAGACAAAATGGGTAGCATAAAAGCCCCTTTGACATTTGAAATAAGACTTTAAACTAAAGCAAGATGCTTGTTTTTCCTTTCTGTGAATTTTTTCTCTGAATAGTAGCAATTTTTTTTGTTTGTTTTTTTACGGTTGTCTGCACTGACGCTTGATTTCTCTTGACGTATCTATCACAAAAACAAGTGCTTAATGAGGTATAAATATTCATGAGCTTGATCATCAATCAGACAATCACACAACAGTGCTGCTCCTCGAGCCACAAATTCTCATCTTTCACACACAGTGGACCGGACAGCACTGAACACACTGCCCCATTCACACGCCACCTGGAAACACACACACACACACGTTTCCTTTCTCCTAAAGCATACACAGCACATAGTTGAGAGATCAAATGAATGCTTATATGGGATCTTAGTGGTTAAAGATCATGTAACCCAAACTTTGTAGGTTCAGTTGCTAAAATCTCATTTAAATGATTTATGTGCACAGTTACAGTAGAAAAATGTACTACATTTCACTTTCTGTTTGAAGATTTGTTTGTATTCTTTTATTCATTCAGAACACAAGTTATTTATTTGTTTGTTCATTCACTCATTTAAGTTTATTTTTGTAATAAAATATCTTTCAGTGTTGACATTGCTTTAAGCATTGTTCTCTGATTACTACTGCTGCTCTTTTGACGTGTTGTGAATGTGAAGCACTCCAGGTTCGCTTTTTGACATTTTGCACAATTCAATTCCAACATTTGTTACCATACTGTAAAAAATTGCTGAGATGAGAGCGTCTCTCTAAATCTCTCGTACTGCGTGAAAGTTTGTGTGTGCGCTCCATAAATTGTGTTATTCTGTTTAAAGCAGACTATTGTGCTGGCACATGAATATAGGAAGAGGGTTTTTTTTCACACACTCTGCTGTTTTCGCTGTGTTGCAGATCACGTCTCGGTTGGAGGCTTGGGGGACAGTTTCTACGAGTACCTGCTGAAGGCTTGGCTCATGTCAGACAAAACTGACGAGGAGGGAAAGAAGCTTTACTACGATGCCCTGCAGGTAAAGTCCATTGTTACAGAGAGAGAAAAGGCCCAGAGAAATGTTACACTCTACTGGCCATTTGATCAGATGGCCAGGCGGCTGCTGACTAGACAAGAGCATCCTTGACATCCTTGTTTTTGGAGGAGACCTGCAAGCTAAAGTGACTTGTGTCAGCAAAATAATGAGGATACAGACTGCTTCAGTGTCCAATAGGAACTCAGTACCAACACAGTCATGGCTCGAGTTGATACCAGGGTTGAGTCAAATTGTGAATTTGAGAATTGGGTCCCTTTCAGTTCATGAATGTGAATTCTAATTTGATTTGTCCACATCCCACAGGATGTTGAATTGAATTGACAGGAAGTGGAATTTACTGAATTGCAGTTCATTCGAAGATGGGACATATACAGTATTAGTCCAATAAAACATAATTACATAATTCGTTTTGACTAATTATGCCTATTTACTTCGCAAATTGGAGAATACCTTTTTTTTTTTTTTAGATTTGACAGTTATTACAGTAGAGTCCAGTATTGTCAAAACCATTAATACACAAATGAATCACTAGTTTTCAGACAACTAAAATAAATGTGAAAATAAATAAGTCTGCTGAATACACATTGAATACAAGGTTTTTTTTTTCCACAATATGGTTCACAATATGAATGAATATGTAGAGAATTATTTTTTTAACCTCACAACTCATTTATCATTCACAAATAAAATTTTACATCTAGTCAGACTAAAGTTTATTAACGGAATAGTTATTAAAGAATAACGGAAGTGGTTGTTCTGTAGGTTTGTATGTTTTTCGCCCTCAAGTTCCTAGTGTCCAGTTATTCCAATGCGAATATTGAAAGTGTTTGCAAATTTTAGTCTGTTGTTTAAGCTTGAGTTAGAAATTTATCCTCTCTGGGTTTTAAGGTTGTGAGTTGGTATTCATTTTCTTAGTGTCCAAATGTAGAAAAGTAAAGTTTATGTGAGCTTGTGTATGTGAGCGTGTTTTGTGTGTGTGTGTGTGTGTAAGCTGCCACCGGCGTTGTTCTGCTGGAGCCGTCCGTGGGAGCTTTGGAAAGCTGCTGCAGACTGATTGTTACAGACCACGAACTCAATCCTCACTTTCATTAGAGAGGACCATCTCAACCTGCCTAAGATAATGCTGTCCCCCTGGCCGTCTGTCTGGGTGCTTCCCTGGAGTGACTCGAACACACACACACACACACACACACACACACACACACACACACACACACATACACACACTTAGGACTCCAGGCCAATCATCCAGGAAAAGAAAAGTGCATTATGTCGGTCACCTTCAAAGAAGGCTTATAGCACGGCCGTTCTGTCCAGCATTTTACCCAGGCAATCATTACAGCTACAGAAAACTCTTTATCAGGCCTTTAACTCTCTCGCTTTACAGCCTGATTTACACTAATCTATCTCACTAACCATGGATAGGCCGCTCAATCATCTCCTTTCATCCACACCTCTCAGCTGTAGCATTCGATTATTTGCACCATTGGAAAAAATAAGGACATTACGGCAATGACTGTTGACGTATCGCAGCAGATTGAGTTCAATTTTGTTAGAGCAATGCTAAATACTAAAATATTCATTTTTGTTGCAAAGTGTTGGGGAAGCTGCTTTACAACTGGCTTTTTGAGCTACAAACTAACATTCGGGCAATTGAATTCTTAAGACTTTCCTATATATTTCTAGTCGTACTTTTTAAGCTTGAAAAAGTACTGATCCTCATTAATATCATGTGATTTTTATATTTACATTTTTATAATTATTTAAACCATTTATAAATAATTATATATTACTTAAATTATTTATATATAAATAATTTGTCTTGATACTGTAGTTCTGTTTTTATGCAGATTTTAATCATTTATAAACTACTGTAGTATTTTTTGCTATATATATTTTCATTAATTATACGGTAATAGCTTTAGTTTAACAATAACAGCTCTGATTTCAATAATTTTTACTTTCGTTACTTTTTTCATTACATTTTGACAAACATGCAATCATAGCCAAAAATATCGGCACCTTTGGTAAATATGTTCAAAGAAGGCTGTGAAAATTAATCTGCATTGTTAATCCTTTTGATCTTTTATTTAAAAAATTCACAAAAATCTAACCTTTCATTGGATAATAAGAATTTTAAAATGGGGGGAAATATCATTATGAAATAAATGTTTTTCTCTCATACACATTGGCCAATATAATTAACAGCACCCTTTTATTCAATACTTTTTGAAACTATCCATTTGCCAGTTTAACAGCTCTAAATTTTCTCCTACAATGCCTGATGAGGTTAGAGAACACCTGACAAGAGATCAGAGACCATTCCTTCATCCAGAATCACTCCAGACCCTTTAGATTCACAGCTCCATGTTGGTGCTTCTCCTCTTCAGTTCACCACTCATTTTCTATAAGGGTTCAGGTCAGAGGACTGGAATGGCCAGCAGAAGCTTGAAAAGGCTCAGTGACCCATTTTTGTATTGTTTTTGAGGTTTGTGTTTGGATTGTTGTGCGGTTGGAAGATCCAAACATGGCCCATTATAAGATTTTTATCTGTTGGTATTTGATAGAATCCATGATCCCATGTATAGACTGTTTCAACGGCAACAACATAAACAAACGTTACTGCGCATGCGCGCTTTTGTGGCCCTAACTTAACTTCCGGTAGACATCCAAATACAATCAGTAACAACAGCTAAGTCCCTCTAGAGTAGATTATGTTTTGATAACATGCAAAATATGTTTGCTGCGTAAATGAGACGACTGAGATGCAGCTATAACTACTTGGACGGACTTATTAAAAATGCAAATTCATTCTATGCCAGCAGGAGGCGCTTTAAAGCAGGTTTCCCCGGAAACGGCGGTTGGGCTGTAAGTTACACAAAGCAGCGCTGAGCTTACAAACGCCGCTTTATCAGGCATATAACATGCAAGATGAAATGAAAATGACATCGAACATTTTCTACAGACCGTGTTCCTTCAGACATACAGTGATATAAAAACACCTGCGCCTCGTTTTGATTTTTAAACGTGCATTATGTGCTCATGTTTATTCAACGAAGCCTTTTGGAAAATCGGTCAGTTATATCGTGGCGGGTCGCCACAAATAAATAAATGTATGTGAAACACATCCCACAGCACAACAACCTGAGCCCAACTTCACAACTCATCACTTTAACTTTAACTGTGTTTGTAGCCGGCGCCACTAACAAGACCGATAAACAAACACAGACCGGAAGTTAACTTAGGTCCAGGCGCGTGCGCCCGATGAAACCGTCTATAAGCAAGATGTCCAGGACCTCCAGCAGAAATATAGGCCCACAACATCAAAAATACAGCAGTATATTTCATTGTACACATGAGGTACTTTTTATCCCTGTGTTCACCAAACCTATCTTGAGTGTTTGCTGCTAAAAAGCAAATTTTTTTTTTTTGTTTCATCCGACCATAGAAGCCAGTCCCATTTGAAGTTCCAGTCGTGTCTGATAACTGAATATGCTGGAATTTGTTTTTGGATGAGCTTGGAGAATTTTTCTTGAAACCCTCCCAAACAACAGGTTTTCTGACCTCAAGACTCAACTATTTTCTACAATTCTCCAGCTATGGTCCTTGGAGAGTCTTTAGCTTTAGTCTTCACTAATTTGTGAAGCTCAATTATCTTTTGCTGCACATCAGAAATATATTCTTTAGTTTTTCTCATTGTGATAGGTGATTAAGGGAATTTGGGCTTTGTTTTCCCTCCTATTTATATTTCTGTGAAAAAGGAAGCCCTGGCTGGATAATTTCATGTGCATAATCACCCTGGAGTGTTCAAAATTGTGAATATGAATGAGAATATACTTCAGAGATATTTTACGCATAAGAATTATTAGAAGAATTAAGAAGTACCAATAATCGTGTCCAACGTGTATTTGAGAAAAACATTTATTTCATAATAATATTTCCCCCCATTTAAAATTCTTATTATCCAATGAAAGGTTAGAGTTTTGTCAATTTTTTTTAAAATAAATGATCAAAAGGATTAACAATGCAGATTAATTTTCACAGCTGCCTTTGATCATATTTACCAAGGGTGCCGATATTTTTGGCCATGACTTGTACCTTACAGTAGTGATTTATGTTTCCCTGTTCTGTGGCAGGTGAGTAGTTATTCAGCAGCTGTGGTTTCATGTATCACTCCACACTCTTTTTCTTTTGGTTAATAAAATAATTTGAACTCAAATCAATATTTTATATCCATTGACATGTGCATTGGCACAGTAGTAATACACAGGATAATGAACAGTCTGTCACGATCGCAATATAAACTCTTCAGAGTGATACAAGATCCAGAATTGAATGCTTGAATCAGAGAGTACATTCTAGAAGATGTTTGATTATTTACTCTGTAATACAATTAGATAAAACAAGCGTCTATGCTGCTACTTGTTGCCTACATCATTGCATTATTATATTCAAGTCAGGATACTGAAAAAAAATGTTATGCTCATGCTGTAACTACTTTTAGTTTCTGGTGCCATATTTATGATGAAATAGAGGAACAAAGAGAGTGATGTAAGAAAAAAAAAGAGTGTCAAGCACTTTACTTTGGTACCATGGTGATGAACGTCTCCAGTTTTCCATTCAAATGCACAGAGGCTTTTTTTTCCCAGACAGATAAGAATCTCATCTCCCATGTGTGCGACGCTTCTGTAAATACACAACGCTGGCACACACAGCTGTGACCCTGATCTCTGCTATGATCTAACTTACTTCGGGCCTTGAACTGTTCGGATGATGCTTTTGAGAGAATGAAATTGCTCCAAAGCCTTGAATGTCTCCCTTTGTGTTAGGCAAACAAAACAAATGCAAACAAGGACAAAGTTCCTTTTAACCCACACAGTATGAACAACCACAGAGAGAAGAAATTGACATTAAAAACCATTTAAATTGTTTTCGCTTTCTGTTCTGTGTGCAGGCGATTGAGAAGAATTTGATCCGTAAGTCACATGGAGGTTTGACGTATATCGCTGAATGGAAAGGCGGACTTCTGGAGCACAAGATGGGTCACCTGACCTGCTTCGCCGGTGGTATGATCGCTTTAGGGGCGGACGGAGACCCCGATGATAAGACAGGTCACCAGATGGAACTGGCGGCTGAGATCGCCCGCACGTGTCACGAGTCTTACGCCCGAACAAGTGAGTGGGAGAACTGCTTTGAAAATGTTGAAACAAGAATGCTAAACATTTCCAAATGTTCCAAATATTATATATATAAAATACATAAATATTTAGAATTTTAAATTAATATATATATTAATAAATATATAATTTTTTTTAATAAATGTATATATTTTTTTTAATCTGTGTTAATGCATTTTCTAGTTATGGTTAGAAAATTACAGTGCAATTGCAGGCTCCCTGGAAAAAATGATGTTTTGTGTAAAGAAAATTGAGCCTATTATATATATAAATATATAAATTATTTATACATTCAATTTATTTATAAATGTATGAATTTATTTATTTATTTTAATTTATTATTATTGTAAAGTATTTCAACTGTAAATTGTTTACTGATTTTAATTGTTTGTTTTGTTTAATGCAAATTGCTGTGTAACCATAATAAGAATGACATTGACAATAATGGGAATTACAAAAGTAAATCAAAAGCACTTAAAGGTAAAACACAAAAATGATGCAGATATATCGAGATGATTTTTGTAATGAAAATGAGATGTGAGTATTTACTATTTTATTTATTCTGGTGTTTACTTATTTATCTGTTAGTTTAGCAGAAGCTTTTATGCAAAAAAAGATTTACAAAATAACGAGAACAAGTGATTTTTTTTGTTATGCAATAACACAATAAAATTCAAACTTATTTACTCCTATAAATATTAAAGTAATAAGATTTTTGTGGAAAATTGTGTACCGTAATTTCCGGACTATAAGCCGCAACTTTTTTCCCACGCTTTGAACCTTGCGGCTTAAACAATGACGCGGCTAATATATGGATTTTTCCCCGCTTTCATATTTAAAAAAAAAAAAAACATTCTGTGACGCGCTCAGATTTTGGCGGCATGAAGCTTTCATCAGACCAATGAAATTGCCGAACGGGTTGAGGTCAAACAACTTTTTTGTTTAAGGTTTAGATTACATGGAGCGCGCTCAAATTTCCCATCATTCTGATTACGGTAGTCATTTTGTCACCCTCATCATGGCAAAGACACGGAGAAATGCATGATGCAGCTTTTAAGTTGAAGTCGATGATAAGACGTTGGAAACCGCAGCGTGAGGAATTGACTTGGTGCATAAAGACAACTAAAGCACAGGAGGAGGAAAATAGTGACCGTGTAATGTTCACGGACTTAATTAACCCCGAATCTGTGGTGGCATCACGGAATCGCCGAAAATTTCGTGATGGGCTCACAGAAGGGATCAGCCGTGGTCCATGCACGGATTCACTGGTTCAACACCAGCGCTGCATCGGACCACGTAAAAAGAGTGACTCCGATGCAGTTATACTTTCACTGGAGTACCTGACCCCACCCCTACCCTAAACCTACCCAGTTCTGAACAATAATGATGACGATAAATTATCGCGTTGGCATATTGATGCTAAGGGTTTCCTATTTAAAGTGTTGAACCAGTGTATCTGTGCGTGGAGCACGGCTGATGCCTGTCACTGACTTACATTGGTATCACTTCTGTGAGCCCATCACGGATTTTTTTCTGTGAGCCCATCACGGAATTTTCGGCGATTCCGTGATGCCACCACAGATTCGGAGGTTAATTAAATCCGTGAACATTACACGGAATCCTGTGAGATCATGTTGCAGCGTAGGCTACTGTTTACTGCTATTTTTTTATTTTTTGTTACAAGCCGTGTTTCGTTCAAGCCTGTGTAAAGTTAATTTGTTTCAATGTACCTGTGGGCACCTGCGGCTTATAGACATGTGCGGCTTATTTATGTTCAAAATAAAAAAAAATTTCAAATTCAGTGGGTGCGGCTTATATTCAGGTGCGCTCAATAGTCCGGAAAATACGGTAATCTTAAAACAAAATAATGTATTTAAATTCGTAAATATTTGAATTATAGTTTTATAAACTGTTTTTGCAGACATGTCCGACATGCCTATGGAGTGTGTAATGTGTTTTTCCACATCTGTGCTGTGATTTGTTACTTTACTAGACAAGTTGTTTGTTTTGCTGACTCTGTTCAGTGCCAGGATGATATAATGCAGATCCTAGTGAGAATTATAAAGTGCTCACCCGAAAGTGAACTATTCTGTCAATAATAGTCACATGGCCAATGTAGAGACTCCCTAAATCCATTGCTGTTAACCCTGAACACACACACACACACACACACACACACTCTTAAATCCCTTGTTAAACACACACATACACAGCCTGTTCATAATGCTTAGGTATTTTTAGTGGCCGCAGATTATCAAAGGTCCAGATTATGCCACAGCCCCTAATCCACCACATCCAAATAGTGTTTCTCTTCATCTCAGGAACAATGTAATCCCATAATCCCTTGTCAACATGAACATTTAAGCGATGAATTTGACGGCATGTGTGTTTCAGGTATGAAGCTGGGTCCTGAGGCCTTCCGTTTCGATGGTGGCGTAGAAGCCATCGCCACACGGCAAAACGAGAAGTACTTCATACTGAGGCCAGAGGTTATCGAGACGTACATGTACATGTGGAGGTTCACCCATGACCCCAAATACAGACAGTGGGGCTGGGAGGCGGTGCAGGTGAGAACTGTCGCTTGGATTTGGCACATCACTAATTACGTAACGCCACCAGTTTGTGACTGGTAAACACATCGCCACATTAGGGCCGGGATGTAGGCCAGACTGTGAGTCACAGCGAAGCTTTAACCCTGCCCTCAGACGCTCCCTGCACATCAGCACAGCAGGATTAGAGACAATGGAGACCGCCAGGATCTCACTGCCTTGTAATTGTATCATAATGACTTCAGATTGCCATTGTGATGTGTCTATCCCTTCAGGCGATACATCACATCGCTTCCTCCCTCGCTCTCCCTCCGCCATCTATTCCTCTCTCAGAAAAATGTGCTGGCTCAACACTCACTCAATGAAAAGCTCGATTCTTTGCTCCAAAAACTATTTTATCAAATCTTCATTATCTTAAAATGTCCTTTTTCACTCTCTATACAGCACCACAACACTGATCATTTTGAATATAATGCCACCTTTCACAAGTAGTGCAGAAATTGCTGTCCCATTAGAGACACAAGTCCCATTACTGTTAGACTGTTAGATTTTATGAGGCTAATTTTAAACAAGTCAAATAGCTTTTTTTCTATTAAATTTTGATGTTTGATTTAAAACGCATTATTTTTAAATGTTTGTGAATGAAGTCTCTTATCTCACCATTCATTTTTATATATATATATAAATGGCTGTTTTTATAACTAATAGTTTGCTACCTGATTCTTTGTTCAATAAGTAAAAAAAAAAAGGCATTTATTTGACAAAAAAAGTTAACTATATAAATATGCCATGTCATAATGCTCATACTTGGTTTTTGCTGTCTTAAATCATGAGACTCCTTGAGGTGATCTGTGTTGTTAATTTTCTGAGTGTTTGGACTTATCGTTTATTTACAATCATAGAGATTAAAATCTTAAGGAGGAGCCCAAGACATTTATCTAGAGACTAGAATATCCTGTAGCAAGAGTGGGCAGCTTTCACCTTAATTAAACACAAGCTAAACAACCTAATCAAGATCTTAAGGATTACTGTAGGCTATAAATACAGGTTGAAGGTAAACTCTAAAGGAAAGTGGATCTCGAGGGCCTTACGCTTGTGGGATGGGGGTCTTTTGACTTGGTCCAGTAAGCACCTTTGCATCGGTGTCCTGTCTCTGAAAATGAAACATAGGCTACATGACACTTGCTAGGAATGTGTAAAACTATTACATTGATACTGACAGATACATTTGTATCTCTGAATATCAGGCTCTGGAGAAGTACTGCAGGGTGGAAGGGGGTTACAGCGGAGTGAGAGACGTCTACGCTAACACTCCCAACCATGATGACGTGCAGCAGAGCTTCTATCTGGCTGAAACACTCAAGTGAGTACAGAGCACACAAACATATTCATTACAGTTGTGCATAGTTATATTGTGAATGTTTTTTGCATTATAGTAATATTAATTTTTGGGAGGTTAGTACAAGATATGTACCTTTAATAATTGCTAGGATCAAGTCATTTACATACGATGCTGGATAGCACACACAAGACTTTCATTTAAATTTAAATAGAATAAAATTTCCTAAAGTGTTAATTGTCAAGTCCACTATCAATCAAGCATTTTTTTTTTCTCATCAATCAAAAGTTTTTTATCAAGTAAATCTAAAAGGGTTTTAAGAAAAATGAATCTTAAACATCTTATTTAGATTTTAAATAAATTATTTAGATTTAGACATAAATATAGCCATAGAAGCTGGCATGGTGTTATTGGCATTAAGCTCATTTCTCCCAACATTAAATATTACTGTGAAAAAGAAAGAAAGAAAGAAAGACTATTGTAGTTATGTGGCAACTGTCATTTTAATGTTAATGTGTCTTGAATGAATGCTGATTCACATAAAATAGTTCTATTATTGTAATTTGTAAAATTGTATTATATTAATGAGAGTCATCAGTCAGAATAATGAGGGAGAAAGTATGAGAATTTGGGAAACTGTGCTTAATTGACATTAAAATGTTACAGTGCAAAACAACATGATTAATGGTCTTCATTTTCTTTATGCAAAATGTTGTAGGCTATGTCTTTTGATTTTGGGGTAAAATAAGCTTGTAAACTCATCTTTAAATGCCAGAGCATTGAGTCAGATCAGCGAGCCAGTTAGATTGAAGCTAACTTGTGATTCTGCAATGACTGACTAAAGGAGACGAATGCTCTTCACTCAGAATGCATGAATTGAGCCATTTCTGTCAAAGCGAGAATCGTCAAGGTGAAGTGATTGAGACACAAGACTGTGACAGCTGGAACTCATTCACAGACATCCCTATCACATAACATTCATCATTAAAGTCACAGATAAATGAAAGGAATGAATAAAGAAAGAGTCAATTTCTTTGTCAGGGCCCAAAATGAAGAGCTGTGGAGTCAGCGTGGTCGCTGTGCTCTTCTGTATCCTGTATCCCAGCTCTCCAGTCCTCCCATTTGATTGCGTTTTAAGAGGAAATCACTGTTCGAGTCTCATCCTGCCACGCCAGACAGCGGCTCTCCATTTCTCCTGCCTTTAATACTCTGGAGGAGCGCTTGCCCTTTGGCCAGGAGGAGTGCAGCGCACAGAAAAGATTTAGCAATTCTTTGAGCGAGAGAGAGAGAGCGCATCCAGAAACCCCTGCTTTCAACTTTTGCCACTCTGGTTGTTTCTCATTCCGTTGTTGCTTCTGGCTTGCGTTTGCTGCTTTTGCACAGTAAGTGCGTATTAAGTAATGATTCTTCTTCAGAGCCAGACTGTCTGGCGGGCTGAGGGATCAGAGTTTCCTGTTCATAGAAATGCTCTCAATGTGTTTGTGGGCATGACTGTGCTCTTTAACATGCTCACTTCAGCCCACTACATCTGCTCCGCTCCGCTCCACATGCTGAACCACTACAAAACATAAAAAAATGAAATTCGATTATCATTTACTCTCCCTCATGCCTTCCAAACCTGTATGACTTTCTTTCTTCTGTAGAAAAGAAGGCATTTCAAAGAATCTGTGTTTTTTGTTCATACAATGAGACAGTGGGGTCCAAAACAAATTCCCTGAAAATAGTGGTGAGCCGATATAGCAACTGATATTTGTAATATTTTTGTAAGTATTATTGTATGCTTGACAGAACTTTTAAACGAAGTTGGTAAAGGGTATATGAAAAAGTATTATAGCAGATTGTTAGTAACAGCTAATACACATTTCATTTAAACCAATTTCATTATTCTGTGTTTAACTTTCAGTCTGTGTGAATTGGCAGACAGACATGGACTATAATAGAATTACAGAATCAAGTAGTTGCCATCTGAATAAATATTTTAATTTACAGATTTATTTATTTTTAAATTTTAATTTTTTTTCAAGTTGAAATTTTTTCTTAATCCCTTTCAAATTATATAATTTAGTAAATATTATGTACAATAATTTAATTATAATCAGTTAATCAATCGTTTATGTATAAAGCACATTAAAAACTATAAAAGCATACCAATCTGCTGTTCAAAAATAGAAACATTAAATACATGAGTAATGTAATATAGGTATTAAAAAGAACATGAAATATATACATGCATGCTTAAAACTGAAAATGCTTTCATATGTACTCATATGAGTAGGTCTTAGGATGTTTTTTTTTTATCTGTAAAATAAATAGTGTGATTATCATATATATCATCTTTATATTGGCCAGCTAATACATCACCATTGGCCATCAAAAAATCCATATTGGTTGACCACTAGATGAAACCCAAAGATTCATTTTGTAATTGTTTTTTTCCTTACATTATTCATATTTCTTTTCTTTTTTTCTTCTTCTTTTGGGGTGCTTTTAGATTCCATATATTGTGGCTTCACATAGTAAAACCATGACACACCTCCATTCAACTATATGATGCAAAATAAAATATAAAAGTGGCTATTAGCTTGATGGTTGTTGGGTCCATTTCAATTGCAGATGCAGTATATGACCTCTGTCATTTATATTTGCCGTTCACCTTCCAGTTTCTTTCTAAACCAGAATTGAAGGTCTGAAGATCATACTAGGCCAGGTGCAGTTTGAGCCGCCAGGAGTTGGTTATCCACTGGACACGCATGATTTAGCTTTAACTCTGGAGGCCTGAGGTTAAAAGCTTGTTTTCAGAGGGGCAGCGGAGAAGAGGGCCTTTCATCAGCGAATCTCCAGCCAATGCATGTCTGTTCAGAGAGGAAACCGAGAGGGAGGGAGGGAGGGTTAGAAACCGTATTATCAAGGTCACAACTTCATCAGGAAACAGGCATCAGCATTGCCGTCTCCAGCTAAAGTTTATAGACTGTAATTTTTAACGAGTGTCATCCTGCCTTCCAAATAAAGATGTGCCTTCTAACCTGTGGGTTTTTTCCCCTCCTTGGCTGCAGGTTTTGAATTATGGCCTTTGCTTGTAAAACAATGTCCTTTAGCAATGGCTGTCGGCCATAAGTTGCTGCTCTCAGCCAAAGGAAGCGAAATGTTTAGACCTTTTGTAGTTTGTAATCTTCATCCCTTATTTACGTTGTTTTTGTTGTCTTGGCAGTACTTTGCTTGGCAAGAGTCAGTTTTACTTCATCAGCACTTGGGGGATGTTCGTGTTTTGTTAACGAAGTAAACATTCAGATTTTAAGAGGTAGATTTATTTGTGGTTTGGCATTAATTGAGATAATTAGTGGTGTTTGTACTGTTGTGCATGCTAAGAATTAAACTTTGTAAAACAAGACTTGCTCCATTCGTGCTAATCATGAATGATACCTCAAATGATATGGCTTGAGCGCTGTCAGACTGAAGTGCTAAACGGGTGGAATGAGTAGACTTTATACCTGAACTAATGTACTCGAACGATAATATAGTGTGTGTGTGTTTGTGTATATGTAATTTAAACTCGTGTGCGATAAGTAAAACGCTGAATTTACATTACAAAAAGTAGCTTTAGAAAGAAATATTTTGATTCAACATTGCATAAATAATGATAATAAATGGGTATTAATGGGTCAAAAAAAATATTTAAATATGGAAAAAATTAAATGTTACTCTCAATATGAGACTAAAACTGCCAGTCTTGATGAGCGAGTCATTCATCAACTGATTCATTCAGAAGCAAGTGACTCTTTATGAATGGGTCACTGAATCATTGGCTCACTCAATTCGTTAAAAAACGCAGATTCATTCAGTAGAGAAACACTGCTGAGTGTTATTAGTACTTGTAAAGCACATATTCTGCATGACCATATTCTACGTCCCTAATCTTACCCAATACCTAAATAGCTAAGGTAGTTAACAACTACTTTATTAAGCAGTAATTAGGAGTTTGAGGCAAAAGTTGTAGTCAGCGAGAATTTGACCTTAAAATAAGGGTTTCTCGTAGATGCACAACAGTTCTGCTGTGGCTTTGTTTGGAACTATTTTTGTTTGCAGAATTGATCAAAACAGACAATATTGCATCTAAAATGTAACAATTAACTTTTTGTTCATTGAGCTTTTGTATAAAATCAGTATCGCAGTCTGAATCGTGCAGATATTTGGGAAGAACAGCACTCTTGCTCATGTGACGTTACTAAACTAAAAACCCATTAAATTACACTGATTTGGTTGAACCCTGACCACTCATATTGTGAAAAGAAATAAAAATCTATTGAATTTATCGAGTTTAGCTGTACTTAGTCTAGTGATAATTATTTGCCTCTCATAACCTTGATGTCTGTGCTTCTAATTTATGTACATAATCATGTTTTCCAAATCGCTTACAGGCAATCTCACTATAAACTATATTAATACTATCTCACTCTTGAAACAACATTTTTTCTTTCTTCCTTTTTTTTCAGGTATCTGTATCTTTTGTTCTCCGACGATGACCATTTGCCCTTCGAACACTGGGTGTTCAACACAGAGGCCCATCCTCTTCCCGTCATTAAGAAACAGAACCTAGAAATAGAAAACAACCTCAAGTAATCTTCATCCAACCCCAAAGCGCCACTGAGACGTAACTTCCTGGACCTGCTTTAACAGTGGACAAGAGCTATGGACGCAAAACCCCCCTATGGCTGGAGAGTTCCTGTCCTGCAGAAATTTGCTGGAGCTTCATGTGTTTCTCCACAGCCATCTTCCCCCTCTTCCGTCTCTTCTCGGGATTCTGCATGCTGCCCCTGTCCCCGCTTTCTATCCCAGACGCTATGGACACGTCTCTGAGCGTCAGAGACACAGAAGGACCATATTTCCTCTGTGAGGAGACCGGACCAGATTGTTTTCCATTGTACTTGCCCTCTCACACACCTTATAAAGCCATAGGTAATTTAAATTGCATTGACGTCCTTGTGTTTTTTGCATCATGTGCGTTTACAGGAGCGAAGACAAGAGATCCACTGAACTTCGCCATATCTTGCTGTCTGTTTCTTTCGGGATGAGGTTTGGTTCGGTATTTTGAGGCTTTATTCGACAGCAAGGTAGTGAAACCAAGTCAACTAGTGCCTTTTAGTCTTACTGATCATTTTAGTCAAGTTTTAATAGCAACACTCTATTTATTTTCGCTGTGACCGAAGGTATCTTCCTACTGGCCTACAGCCCTTTTACCCTCGTGATGGATGTAAGAATCAGTCATTTATCGTTCATTCCTCTACATTTGTGAGCTTACTTTGTTTCATAAAATGTGTACAAAATGTGTTTTGATTGTTTACTTAATCAATGGAGGCAGAGACTTTTTATCTTAGACATGTAAAATAGATTGCTTTGTTAATTTATTACTCAAGATATAGGGTTTTTGTCTTTTTTCAGTGTGGAGGGTAGGAAACTATGGAGCCCCTAAAGGAGACATGATGATAATAGGAAAAAAAATATCTGATGAGGGGAAAAAATAAATTTCAATGCTTTTGAGTTCCCTTGCAAATCTATTGCATTTTCCTGAGATGCTTTGTTCACTCACAAACACACTAAAATATAATTTTGCACAAAAAATAAAAATTGCACACAAATTCAGAATTTTTGTTAGTGAACGCAATTTTTTTTTTTATTAAATTTTTTTGTAAAAGTTTTGCGAGCAAACAAAAGTGCCACGAGTAAATGCAAAACTTTTTGTGAGCGCGAACAAAGGTTTTGTGAACAAGCGTAAAAGTTTCTCTGTGGAACGCATAAGTTTTGCAAGTTAATGAAAAAGTTTTTGTGAGCGAACTCAAAAGTTTCCTGAGCAAGCAAAAGGCAAAAGATTTGCAAGGTAGCACAAACGTTTCTTTGTGGAATGCAAAAGTTTTGTGAACGCAAACCGAAGTTTTATGAGTGGATGCAAAAGTTCCTCTGTGGAACGCAAAACATCTGCGAGCAAACACAAAAATTTCACAAGTGAATGCAAAAGTTTGTCTGTGGAAAGAAAACGTTTTTGTGAACCAACGTTAAGTTTCTCTGCGAATGCAAAAGTTCTGCAAACAGGTACAAAAGTTACTTTCACGGGTGAACACGAAACTTTTGCAAGCAAACAAATTTTTCCGGGGGAATACAAAGTTTTGTGAATTTACAAAATTTTTGCGAGCAAACGCAAAGTTTCTTAAAGTAACAAACATTTTTGTGAGTGAACCCAAAAGTTTCTTGAGGGAATGCAAAGATTTTATGAGAACACATAAGCATTGAAATATAACTTTTCGTCCCATGTAATCACCATGTCCCTTTAGGAACTCTGTAGTAAACCGCGATGAAGCTGCTTGAATCCATTGGAAAAGTGTTTTATTGGGACAACACGGGCAGCATCAGTCAAAAAGGGGAGGGAATATATTTGTATGAATGTACCACCAAATGTGAATTGAACATACTTTGGCCTAGTTGTTGTGATTTTTATCATTTTATCTGTTTGTTTGTTTGTTTGTTTGTTTTTGTTTATTTGTTTGTTCATTAGTTCGTTTGTTTATCATGAAAGCACAAAGTTGTGAATCAGTATGTTTGGGTTCTCCATGAAGAAAAGAATAGGAATATTAATGTAGGACAGCGTGACAGCACAAGTGAGGAATTTCGATGAATAAAGATGCAAAACAATGAATGCAAAGCAGTCCACTGCACTGGATACAACACACACACACACACACACACACACACACACAAAAGAATCACATACACTACATCTATTACATATTACATAGCCACATTCTAATTCATAGAGGAATGGACCAATTCCCAACTTATTAGTGTGTGGAGTGGGGCTGATGCTAGCGTCTACATTTAGACAGTGTTCCCAAAACTACACAAGACTAAACCACCCTGCTGAACTAGCACGGTGTGGTGCTTTAACCTATGTATAATACTAGAGGATCTACTTGGAAATAAATACCTCGCAGAGATTCCTCTCTTGAGGCCAGCGACTGCAACGCTTGACATGGTATTTCTCTGCTTTGTGTGCTAACGAACTGTCAGAGTTAGGAGCCGCAATATACGAAAGTACCATCATCTCGAGGGAGGCCCGTCATAAAACACTGTGACACTGTAGATAAGACATCGCGTTCACTGTATTCACGATACTGCGAATCTAAACGATGTTTAGCACTGCCGCGGCTTAGCGCGGACTAGCGATTTGTGCTGTCTCTTTAGTGAAAGTGATTCCTCAAGCTGTGACTGAGAATCCGCAGCGACTCTTAGGTGACATTCGGGAACAGATGTTTCCTTGCATCTGGTTGCGATACGCAGAATAGGAGATGTGCTTTTCAGATTAAGAATTTGTTGTTTAAATATTGTGTTGATGATCTTGCATAGAAAATGCCTTTTTTGTTTGTGATTCTTGTCGTTTATTTCTTCATGAGACAACCTCAGAAATGTAACTGTACAATATTGCTGATAATCATTCCATTGCACATAGTCTGATTTGTTTTCGTTTTTTTTTCTTTAATATATATGCAATTAATTTTGTGGGAAAGTGTTTGGTTTTATTCTTTTTTTTTTTTCTTTAATTTGTTTTTTAATTGTACATATCTCATTCTGGCAAACTGCCAGCCATCATTTATATAAATCTTATGATCTTATGTAATAAATTATATTAAAGAGCAGCAAAGGTTTTTGATAAACTATATTTGTTACACTTAAATTGTGAATAAAACAATCTTTTAATATAATATTGAGTTGTTGTTGTTGTTGTTGTTGTTGTTTTAAAATGGGGATTTTTAAAAAATTCAAATTTATCATCAGATTATACATTTTACAGTAAATCATTCATGCTTGGGGGCGGATCTGACTCCTACAAGGCTGACACTATAAGAGAATAACAACTGATTTTTTATTATTATTATTATTGTGTGACCGCCATAAAAATGCAAGTCATTATGTAACTAATGGTAACTGTCTGCCTTTCCGTCTGTCTGTAGTACTGTTCTGTATCATTCTATCTATCATTCTTTTATTGGCAGTCTGTCCTGTCGTTTTGTCTGTGCCGTTCTATCATAGTCTATTGTCATTTCTGCCATTCTGTCTATTTATGTGTAGCTCTATCATTCTATCAGTTGTTCTGTCCTTTTCTGTCTTTCATTCTATTATATTGTTCAATCTATCTATCGTTCTATCATTCTACCATTCTGTATGTCATTCTCTAGCATTTTTCTTTCTATTTTGCACTCCCATGTATAGTTCTATCATTCTATCTATTGTTCTATATTGTTCTGTCTGTCATTGTCATTCTACCATTCTGTATATCATTTTATCAATCATTTTTTATCTTTCTAACAATATAGTTATACCGTTTGTCTATCATTCTTTTATTCTGCATTCATTCTGTCTATCATATTGTTCTATCGTTAATTCTGTCTGTTGTTCTGTGTTTTGATTTAATGTTCTGTCTCTTTCTATTTTCTGTTCTATCATTCTACACTAAAAAAAATGGTGCTAAATGGCACTAAAGTGGTTCTTTGGCTCGTAATCATAGGGGAACCACATTTAGTGCTATTTAGCACCAATCTTTAAAGGTGCTATATAGCACCTTTGTCAAATGGTGCTATGTAGAACCATAAGAGGTGCCATATATCACTTTATTGCAGTGGTTCTTTGGCTCGTAATCATAGGGGAACCACATTTAGTGCTATTTAGCACCAATCTTTAAAGGTGCTATATAGCACCTTTGTCAAATGGTGCTATGTAGAACCATAAGAGGTGCCATATATCACTTTATTGCAGTGGTTCTTTGGCTTGTTATCATAGGGGAACCTCTTTTGGTGTTTTTGGCACATATTCATAAAGATAAGAAGCTTAATAGCATATTTGACAAAATGTGGTTACACAGAACCATTAGAGGTGCCATATATGACTACCATAGATGAACGATAACTAATAATTTCTTACCAAATTGCAGCTTTAAAGATTCATATTCCTGTACTAAATGCTTACTGAGACACAAAATGCATCCCACTTTTAAAACCTTTTAATTTATTTCTTTCAGCAGCAAATAAAATGAGTGCTGACAAACCAGGGAATATAAACATACAACATCACAATATATGGGGAGTTGTTGTTTTATACACATACAAAATAAAGCAACAAGCTTGAAATATGTAAATTTTTGAAGAAGAGAGAGTCCTGGTTTACATTTTTATATATATATATATATATATATATATATATATATATATATATATATATATACTGTAGCCCTGTAATCAGGTAACTTTTTCGCCTACTGTCTTAGGCCTACATTAGTTCTTTACTTTATTTGGAAAATCTAGTTTTTTTTTTTACGTTAATAGTGAGTGAAATTACTAAAAATTAATAATACACAACCACTTGCAAACTAAGTTGTACACTCTGAAGTACTGCAGTATCTTTCACTTTTTCACTGTCAACAGCATACTAACATTTTTGTAAGTCCTTCAGGATTTAAAAAAAAAACAATAGAAACTGCAGCTAGACTTGGAAGAGGCCCAGAAATAGAGAATATTGACTTGCAGTGAGAGGAAGTAGTGTAAATCTGTGAATGAATGTTCTGTGTAGGGACACTGTGGGACCATGTCAGTCAGAGCACAGTTCATTCAGGGAGCTCTTTTCTAAGGAGCTCATGATCTGAATCAGGTGTGTTAAATAAGTGAGACATGTACAACATGTGGGGGCAGGTCGCCAAGACTGGAATTGAGAAGCGCTGCTACAGGAGGAGTCCCAGTGCCGTTGAGATGTCCTCGCTCTCCTCTGTGATTAACTGTCCATCCAACATGAGCATAATGTGGTCTTACTGCACAAGATGACCCTCCCTACAGCCTTTAAGCTTCATCTTCGGTGTTGGGATGTGGTCTGGTCTGAGAATGGCCCTGGGGGAGAGAGGATAATAGCATTAACCATCTCATATTTATTTGCAAGGCAAACCTTATGAGTTGAATTAATTTTAACTACTTTCATACAACTGCTCAGGGGTGTTCGGTTTCAGGTTTTTCGGAGTCGAATCCGACTCCCGACTCCCACCATAGTGTGACTGTCCAAATTAGTCCAATTTAGGGTGGCATTTACTTTAAATAAGCTATCAACGTTGTTTGCTGTTGCCAACACTTAATTACACAGAGGGAAAAGTCACGAAATACAGCCGTGGTGGAATATTCTCTCAGAATTAAATAAAATTAGATATTCTTTAATGAATTCATCACAATATAAGGGTCAGGGGATGGCGCTAAACTTATATGTAACCCTGGACCACAAAACCAGTCTTAAGTCGCTGGGGTATATTTGTAGCAATAGCCAAAAATACATTGTATGGGTCAAAATTACCGATTTTTCTTTCATGCCAAAAATCATTAGGATATTAAGTAAAGATCATGTTCCATGAAGATATTTTGTAAATTTCTTACTGTAAATATATCAAAACTTAATTTTTGATTAGTAATATGCATTGCTAAGAACTTCATTTGGACAACTTTAAAGGCGATTTTCTCAATATTTTGGGGTTTTTTTGCACCCTCAGATTCCAGATTTTCAAATAGTTGTATCTCAGCCAAATATTGTCTGATGTTTTGCCACTTGTCTGAGCATCTTAATATATAAACTTTATATATAAATCAGTACATAAGTAAAATGCATTTAGTAATATTGCGCTTAAACGTGAATATGTCTAAGATAGTATTGCTGTGTAAAAAGATAATCACTATGGTGAAAGAGAGAAAAAAATTGTAACAACGTTTGAATTTGAAATGCAAAAATAATGGTGGTAAACAGCCGCGGATCATAGCTGAGCACTAAGTAAAGCACACTGGGACCGTGCTGCTTCTGCACCGCATACGAACCGCACACAGACTGCACTGCAAATGGATCATCGCTTGATTTCGTTCACACTGATATACAGCACTCAACTGCCATGCACTGAAAGATTTGAGAATCTGTGAAGACATCAGTGATTTTGGAGTCGATACCTTGAGTCGATTCCAGTGCTGGAGTCGACTCCGACTCTAGGGCTATTCAGAGTTGAGGAATCGACTCCCCATCCCTACAACTGCTCAAATATTTTTGGCCATGAACTGAAAATTAGCAAAATTTTCTCTTCAATTTGATAGCATAGTTTGTGTAGACCAGGGGTAGGCAATGTTGGTCCTGGAGTGCCGATGTCCTACAGAGTTTCGCTCCACTGTAGTCAACTGTTCATGGCTCACCTCAACTTCAAACAGCAACCCCAGGTCGTCCTTGAACAGAGCAAGCAAGAGCAGAATAGCTGCTTCCAACTGTAGGCCTTTAAACAAAATAACCTCATTAGTTTAACATAACATAGTGGATGCTTTTACCCAATTTTATTTTATTTTTAACATCCATTACTGTGTGTAATACAGGTAAATGCAGGAAAGAAGACAGGTATGATCCCAGGCAGAGTGGTAGGATGTCAGTCAGTGGTACAATGAAAATCTAAGCAGTAATGATTTAATTACCTTTTTGCAGTCTGCCATCTTCACAGGTATCAATCATGCACCTGAACTTCTCCTTCAGGGGACTCCGCGAAAGTTGAAGGACTCGGGGTGTCATTACAGAGAGCTGTGTGTGAATTTGTTGGTTCACATCAACACTGGCGTGGTCTCACAGATCCAAAAGGAGCTTATTTTAAGAGGAAGGCAAAGGAGGAAAGACATGTATTAAAATTTTGTCATAACTCATACAATTAAACAAGGAGGCAATTAACACACTAGTGTACTGAGCATTTTGGCCAGTATGAAACACAAGAACTCAGAGAGAGTCTCCTCTGTGCTATATTTGGACACAAAATTTGTCCGATAGCATTTTATCAGCACCACGCTTTCTTTGAGGAGCTCTACGTTTAATCTAAGCTTCTCTGTTTCCTCCTTCATTACACGCAGATGTTCCCTGATGCTTTGTTAATTTTCTCCAGCATCAACCTATTGGGGTAGTTAAATTGTTAAAAATGGGGGCTGTCAATAAAATGTCTTTTTTTTTTTTTTAAAAAAACAGTCTTTAGAAAATCTTTAGTCAAGAGCAGCCCTATTAGAAAGAGTCCAGACTTCTACTTATTATTAGGCAAATAACAAATATTAATGATCAGGAAGTTATGCATGACAATCAATAATTGTTCACGAGACATGCAAGAACCAATTACTTATATTACCATTTTAAATTTGGGGAGTTTACAATGGTTTGATTTGTCAATATGATGTTACAAAAAGCATTGTAAATGAGGTATAACACTTACTTCAGGTCTCTTGTTGGTAATTATAACCTCTTTGTCTGCTCCGCATCGTGAATCAAAGCAAATGTCTCTCTGAGAAAAGTTCAGGAGCGCACATCACATAAATGTCGTTGTAAAACAATATGATGTTATAAATACATATTAGTAAACCACTTACTTTTGGTGTTTTCCAAAAAGCAACATCTTCATCTTCTCAGTATCACGAGTCAAAGAAAATTATGTCTATGAGAAAAGTTTAGGACTGCACAGCACAAAAATATGGTTTTAAAATAATATAACCTCATAAAATACATATGTAAATGAGACTAAAGGCTTACTTTCAGTGTTTTCTCTGTTCGTCAGCGGAGACCAGGACACCCAGATGACCCCCCAGAGACATATCCCCAGCGAAAACCTAGATTAAAATACAATAAAACTAAAAAATATAACAAAATAACTAAAAATATAATAAAATACCTAACTACATAATACTACTATTGTCAGAACTTGCAACAAAATTAAAATAGAAATATAAACTTTTGAACTACGGGTTTCGTCTGGTCAGAGGAGAACTGCCCCCCCCGACTGAGCCTGGTTTCTCCCAAGGGTTTTTTCTCCATTCTGTCACAGAGGGAGTTTTGGTTCCTTGCCGCTGTCGCCTCTGGCTTGCTCAGTTGGGGACACTTAATTTCTAGCGATTATCGCCGATTTGATTGCTCATATACTATTTAAACTAAACTGAGCTAGACAATGACACCTCTGAATTCAATAATGAAATGCCTTTAACTGAAAATTGCGTGTTTGCGTCTTATCATTATACATTACTGACACTCTGTCCTCCAATTTGATACTGTTAAGTGCTTTGACACAATCTGTAATGTTAAAAGCGCTATATAAATAAAGGTGACTTGACTTGGCGAGGAATTGTTGATGATTTGTTAGATTTAGCTGATTTCTGCTAAAGAAATTCGGTAACACTTTATTTTAGGGTCTCTTAAATAGTTGCTTATTAGCATGCATATTACTAGAATATTAGTCATTTATTAGTAGTAATTAAGCACATGTTAATGCCTTATTTTACATGACCTTATTCTACATCCCTAATCCTACCCAATACCTAAACTTAACAACTACCTTACTAACTATTAATAAGCAGCCAATTAGGAATTTATTGAGGGAAAAGTCATAGTTAATAGTGTATAAGTGTTCCCTATTCTAAAGTGTTACCAGAAATTCTCCTCTCGATTATCATTTTATATACAGAAGAGTTTTAGAGTTGAGGGAAGATGTTGCAAATGCAGCGGATAATTGTGGTTGTACAGTAAATGGAAGGATTTGGGTTAAGTTTGATGAGGCACAGAATGTCAATCAAAGAAACAGTCCCTCGGAATGCAGCAGCCGTCATGCAATGATTGTATCTCCAAGCATTCTTGAACAACACCAGTCGTTGGACGTACCAGCAGAAGAGACAGCAAGATGTATTGGTGTGTCACTAAGGACAGTCTGATGAAAACTTGCAATCACAATTAAAAAACTTAATGGCTGGCTTAATGGCTTCTTTATGTACGGCAGTAGTGCAATATAGCACCTTAACCACCCCAAAGAACCACTGAAGAACCACTGAAGGACCATACAGGGGCTAAACAAGTTCTTTATACGGTATAACTCTATATAGCACCTCAACCTCCCCAAAGAACCGCTGAAGAACCGCTTTTTTTTTTAGAGTGCATCTATCATTCTATTTTTGATCTATCATTCAGTCTGTCGTATATCTATTGTTCAATTTATCTATCATACTATCCTTAAGTCTGTCTATTATTCTGTCTGTCATTCTATCTATTGTTCGATCTATTTATCGTTCCGTCTTTTGGTTTATTATTCTGTATCTGTTACCTGTTCTGTTTATCGTGTTATTCTATCCTTCAGTCTAGGTTCTGTCTATTGGATCATTCTATATGTTGCAATACAAACAGTGATTTATGCCGATCTAAACTTATGACAGCATTAATACATGCTTATTCCTTTGATACCATTTTCCTGTCTATCCTATTTTTTTTTTCCATTTGCAGTTTAGAAAATTTTGTTTACCACTGGAACAGTTAGAGGACTGGATATAAAAAAAGCCGTAATGGATACATAAATAAACCATGATAACCAAAAGGTATAAATATAGCCTATGAATAAAACAACTGGACAACCACAGAAAGAGATGCGTTTTATCAATTTTAAAGCAACAAAGTGAGACAGTTGAAGCGGAAGAGGAAGAAAGAAAATGCAATAGCTGCGGGGTGAAGTAAAAATGATACAGACTAATGTGAGAAGGAATAGGAAATGGAGACAGAAAAGAAATAGGAACAGATTTGCTGTTCACTCAGAACAGATGAAATGATGTCACCTGATGTCACAAGGCATAATAAAGCTGTTCAGCCACAACACCAATTTGTAGGCCTACACAAAAAGCTAATTAGCCATAGGTTCCCTCGGGAACTTCTAATGGGTTTTCAGAATAGCTTAGATAAATAATTAAAAAAAAAAAAAAAGATGTATTTTGCATGTTACATATGCATATGTTAATTATTTTTACAAAACAAGTCTCTTCAAATAATATTAACCACAGATCTTATTGTCCTGTCATGAATGACGCAGAGCTTTGAGCTTTTGTTAATTGTGTTTTTTGTTAACACTTTACATTACAGTGTTCATGTTACACATATTGGACAATGAATCAAATTAATTACAACAGCAATATGTAATTGCAAGCTGCTCCACAAACTAATTGCATATTAAGAACATGATGTTCATTAGTATTTCTCATTAATCACATTATTACTCACACGGTAACATGAACACTAATGTTAAGTATTATTGTATTTTGTTAATGCATTTTTTTTTTCCTTCATTTGTGTGACTTGCTCTGTCTTTCTGCAAAAACAAACCATTCATCACACGGCCAGGTCCAATTCTAATGACAGGTGATGTGAGCAGTGCGAGGCCTGAGGTGTACAGGAGATCACGGGTCGCAGATGTGTGCCAGCGCTGAGTGTTTACAGAAGCACAGCAAACACAGGAAATGACAATCTAGTCTATCTTTCATTACGTCTCTCTTGCCTGGGGAGAAATCTGAATGGAGGGCATTGTTCTTTTTTGTGACACAGCAAAGGACAAATATTACAGCACTACAGGCGGTCACTCCTTTCACCATGTTTGTCTTATTTGTAAGGTCTTCAATTAGGATGTAAAGTTCACATAGAGGCTTTACTTTAATTTGGTAGGCCGGCCTAATTTGGCTACACCATTTGTTCTTAAGACAAAAAGTAAGATGGTGGCCATAAATACTCCATAAAGTAGTATAACATGAATGTATTAATCCACCAAACAGCAATCAAATCTGTAGCCTATATATAAATGGTGCTGAAAAACACATTTAAAAGGAAGAGTTCACCCAAAAATGAGAATTCTGTTATCATTTGTTCCAAGCCTCTATGAGTTTCTTTCATCTGTTGAACTCAAAAGATATTTTTGCTGGTCCCCATTGACTACCATAGAATGGAAAAAAGTATAAATACCAACATCAACACTGCATGATTACGTTATGTAGCTTCGCTCACATTGGTAAACAGGTCAAATTAACTTTATCTCAGTGGTTGTGATTGTTGTGTCGCGTTTGGTTAGGGCACTGTGTCGCAAGAAATATAAGCTCTCATTCTGCTGCTTATTTTCAAATGTTAACCCCAATGTTACTCTTTCGCAAACATTGCATTTATGCGTGTATACGTTTATGTTCATGGTGCGACGCAAATATTTCATGTAGTGCGGTAATTGTACTCTAGCGATTTTGCAATGCAGGTGCAACAGGCCTTTGTACTTGTGCCTACTTTAACACTGTTGCCACCGATTGTTTTTCATGTCCACGGGTTGAAGCGACCCCAAAAAATGTGATATTTAGCCCCTGAAATGTGAAAATTAAATGAAAGTTAATTGCAACATTAAATGGTTCCTGGTTTTCCTGTGGCTCAGCGGTAGAGCATTGCGTTAGCAGTGCAAAAGGTAGTGGGTTCAATTCCCAGGGAACACACATACTGATAAAAAAAAATGTATAGCTTGAATGCACTGTAAGTCGCTTTGGATAAAAGCGTCTGCTAAATGTAAATTTAGATATTCTTCTGTTGCATCATACTTCTTTGTATTGGAGTTTTTGGAGTGTTTTTGAACCTGCTGCAAACGATCTGGATGAGCTCACAGTGACTGTAACATCCTATATCAGTTTATGTGAAGATATGTGCATTCCTACCAGGACTCATTTAACCTACAACAATGACAAACCATGGTTCACTGCAAAACTCAGACAGCTCCGTCAGGCCAAAGAAGATGCTTACAGGAATGGGGACAGATTGTTGTATAAACAGGCCAAATACACACTGGAAAAGGAGATCAGAGTGGCAAAGAGGAATTATTCCGATAAGCTAAGGATCCAATTCTCTTCCAGTGACACGGCTTCAGTGCGGAAAGGTCTGAAAGACATCAACAATTACAAGACACCATCCCCCAGCACTGAGGTGAGTCAACAACTGGCAGACAATCTGAATGAGTTCTATTGAAGGTTTGAAAAAACACCATTAACACCTCCAGCAACCCCTATCTCCCACCCTCCTGCACTGCAGATCAGTGAAGATGATGTGCATCAGGTCTTCAGAAAGAACAAGAGAAGAAAGGCACCAGGCCCAGACGGTGTGATACCAACCTGTCTGAAACCTGTGCTGACCAGCTGGCCGCCCATCTTCACACAGATCTTCAACAGATCACTAGAGCTGTGTGAAGTCCCTTCATGCTTCAAACGTTCCACCATCATCCCCGTCCCAAAGAAACCCAAGATAACAGGTCCCAGTCAACATGGGACTGCACTTAATCCTGCAGCATCTGGAAAGACCAGGGATTTATGTGAGGATCCTGTTTGTGACCTTCAGCTCAGCTTTTAACACGATTATTCCAAACCTCCTCCTGCCCAAACTAACTCAGCTCTCCGTGCCCACCTCCATCTGTCAGTGGATCAACAGCTTCCTGACAGACAGGCAGCAGCTAGTGAGACTGGGAAAATTCTCAACCAGCACCCGTACAAACAGCACTGGAGCGCCTCAGGGTTGCATCCTCTCCCCACTGCTATTCTCCCTGTACACCAACAATTGCACATCTAAAGACCCCTCTGTCAAGCTCCTGAAGTTTGCAGATGACACCACAGTCATTGGCCTCACTCAGGACGGTGACGAGTCTGCTTACAGACAGGAGGTTAAAGAGCTGACTGTCTGGTGCAGTCTTAACAACCTGGAGCTGAACACACTCAAAACTGTGGAGATGATTGTGGACTTCAGGAGAAACCCCCCTGCACTCCCCCCATTCACCATCATGGACAGCCCTGTAACAACAGTGGAGTCATTCAGGTTCCTGGGCACCATAATTTCTCAGGACCTGAAGTGGGACATTTGCATAGACTCTATTGTCCAAAAGGCCCAACAAAGTTTGTACTTCCTTCGCCAGCTGAGGAAGATCAACCTGCCACAAGACCTGCTGAAACAGTTCTACTCCGCCATCATTGAATCCGTCCTCTGCACTGTCCGGACTGCTGAGTGAATCATTGGTTCAGCCCTCCCCAGTCTCCAAGAACTGTACTTATCCAGAGTGAGAAAAGGGATCACTCTGGACCCCTCACACCCAGCACACTCCCTCTTTCAACTGTTACCGTCTGGTCTACGCTACAGAGCTCTGAGCACCAGAATGGCCAGGCACAGAAACAGTTTCTTCCCTCAGGCAATCCATCTCATGAACACTTGAACACTTAACAATAAACATGAAACACACAACACCATCATACATTTATTTATTTAACACACACACTTATTACATTTCAAATTTGCACCTAACATACCTGTACAAACTAAATTGTCTATTTTGTATATTTGTATATTATTATCTTTATTATCGGTGTCTTGTCTTGTCACGCACAACCTGATATTGCCAAGTGCGACGTGTTCCTGGGTCAACATCTCTGTTGACCCTGGAACAACATTGTGATTAACCAATCAGATTTCAAGAACCAGTTTATAATTTTTGTGAAGGTTAGGATTACAGTCAGTGTTTGGGTCCTGTACATCAGTGTAATTCGTCTATCAGTTCCTCTGATTTTAGGGATTACTCATGGGTAAGGTTAGGTTTAGGTGTAGGAATATGTTCAAGATTATATTTTTGGATTAAAATGTTGTTCAAGGGTCAACAAAATATGTTGACCCAGGAACACGTCTAACTCGGCAATATCAGGACGTGCATCTTGTCACTCTGTCATTCTGTCACACTGAACGCTTCTGTCACCAAAACAAATTCCTCAGCTTTTTACATACCTGGCAAATAAATTTTACGCTTCTTTTGATCAATCACGCACGATTCTGTTGAGTTTAAGAATGCAAGAAGCGTTCAGATTAGTCATCTCTGAAAAACACTTCCGTGATTGAACTCTGAACTCTGCACTCTCACAAATTGCCTTAGTTTCCCCTCCTCAGACCATAAGTTACACTTCGCCATTAATTTATAGACCAATATTCTATAGATTTCTGTTAAGTATAGTTATTTTGTCCCACTTATGCTAGTCAAGGCTTTTTGAATCATTACTCGGAGTGGATGAGACAAGTTTTTAACCCTGAATCAGCATTTTTATTGTACTTTGAACACTTTATTTCAAAAGAGATGTTGTTTTTAATTAAATGAATCTTTTAAGATGTTTTACAGGATTTTTTCAAGTTTTGAGAAACATCATAGGCCTAAGTGTGATCTGCACAGACAGTCATTCGTGTGATATTGTGAAATGAGGCACTGTCTATGAAGAAAACATATTTTAGTGCAACATAATCATGTTGTACATTTTCCATAACCTATAACTCAAATACACATAGATAATATCTACCTGTTTCATGATGGCCTGTTTTGATCGAAGACAGGCTTTCTGATTGGTTGATTGTGCTCCCACTCCTACCACTCCTTCTCCAGGGGTGTAGTTTTCACATTATCTTTTGGGAAACTTGTTTCTTTTACATTTTTGTGTCCTCCCACTGGATTATTTTTTAGGGAAGAACCACTGAAATTCTGCCTGTAATTTTTTATTAAGAGCCTGGTTGTTATCATACCAAATCATTCCAGAAATCATATGGAAATGAACGTTAGCTTCTTAGTGATGGATTTTTGTATGGCTATAAGGGCTTGTAGACATGCAAATATGTCTAACTGTAGTGTTTTGCTGGGCGGTGGGTAACCTGTGTATCATCGCACATAAAGTATGCACACTCTCCAGAGACTAAATGATGCAGGAGGTGAAGATGAAACAGGAAGATGAGAGGCTTGTCAGAGTGGCTGTGCTGGCAAACGGTTGTCAGCAGGAACACGGCTGCGGGAACCACTGCTCCTGCTGTCTGGCCTGCTGCGTGACACGCTGGACTTTGTTCATGAATGTTCTCGCTGCCTGCAAGAAAAAAGATCAGTCCCTTTCTGATATTAACCTCCCAGACATGAATCCTAGTTCTGAATTTCAATTTCGAAACCCCATTAAAACATATTGCTCAATCATTCAGGTCATAGAATTCATTGTCTGCGTGCTTCAGAATACATATGATTTGTTTTATGTTTTATTTATTAGTGGTGCTTGCTAAGGCTAATGTGTATGGAAGGCCATTCCTGCCACGGAATACAAAAAAAAATTAAAAAGGAAATTGAAGCTTTCTCAGAAAATCTGACTTTCTTCCCCCTTAGTTTATATCTCACAATTCAGATTTTTTCTTCTTTACAAGATATAAACCGAGATATCTGATTTACTTTCTGGCAATTCCAAGTTCACATTATGAGATTAGGGGATTGTTTAAAGAATTCATTTAGCTTTTAAACTTTAGTGTGTAACTAGCCCCACACTACTTTCCTTGCTTATTGAATGTATGATTTTCACCTGACAGATATCACGCAAAAAGAATATTATAAGCCAAGTATCTGTCCATGTATTTTATGCAAATGTTGAGATATTGCAAAAATAATTATTATTTTAAAATCATGATGCAAATAAAATTAAAAACGGATATAACATGTATATTGATTATTATTGTTATTATTATTATTATTATTTTTTTTTTAGATGACATGCCCATAAACTAGGGTACAATTTGAAAAATAAATTCTTAGCTACATGTCAGAAAAGTCATGTGACTGAATAATTCTCTCTGACAACTGACTAATATTCACCACTGCATTATTAGCATTGCTGTGTAATATTCTATTAAAATTCCTAAAGTAGCTTTAACCTCCACTTTTATTTTGGTGACTTTATTATGTATTTTTACTATTTTTTGCATAAATGAAGTTTTTATGAAAACATGAAATATGGTGGTTGTGTGTTATTTATTTATTTTTTTAAACTTGGGCCTGTAAACAAACACTTTTGTGTGTGTGTGTTTGCTGAGTGAAAAGGAACATACTGTATGAAGCAGTGTCATTACTTTACTTCTATAGTCCCTAAAATCAAAACCAACATTTTAACATTTTTAGTTTATTATACTCATTTTATCAAGGTTCTTTCCCCCTCTTGCTGTGCATGAAATAACCTCGCACCTTGAGAATCGATAAGGAATGGCTTGAAGTGATGGAAACACACAGGAAGCCACACAAGCTGTGGACATTTAATTGTCGTCCAGCTCAGAGCCATGACACCGCTGACCCTCATATACAGATTCTCAGTACATCACTGTGACCTCACACAAGGACATCCTGTGTTGGGCTTAAGGACACGCTGCTAATTTTAATGTGAAACCATATAATCAGACCCCCTGCCTAAGGCCCAGCTGCCATCTCAAATCAAAGTCAGCTTTGTCATTTCGTGAAAAATTTCCATTTAGCCTAAAATAATAACAGGAAACGCCTCCAAAAAGATGTGATTTATTTCTCTGGTCTCATAATAGGTTAAAATTGCTGGTCTCAAGGCTCGGGGCTGTCAGGGAGCTCCGGCATTGTCAGTAAAAATGATAAGAGGTGAAAGCATGTGATGAACTGTAGGGTTCATTGTGAATAAGAATTAATTTGTTCCCCCGAACTGCCTGTTGGACACAAACTTCAGCCTTCTGATTGGTTGACTTCTTCTTTAGTTTGAATTAACCTTTAGCGAGCGATCTGTCCCCATCGCTGTTCTTCACAATGGCGGTTAATGTCATCCTCTCTGAGACAGCGCTGCTCGCAGAATAATGAACATGAAGTGTGGAGTTTCTAAATCATGCATGCATGCGATGCCACGCCAGGGCCACCCAGTGACCTTTCTGAAGAGTCCAAAGCAAGCATTTAATTGAAAACCCCCTTTTTTACCTAATCATCAAGTTGATGAGTTTAATATCTTTTATTCAGCCTTTCGATGGGTCACAAGCACAAATGCCCTCAACTGTCTAGAATGATTCAGAACGCTAGTAGCTTTCTCTGGACCTCTTCTCTATATATAGGCCTGCTACTATTACTTTCCCATTTAGCTGACACCTTTTATCTAGAACAACTTGACCTGCACTTATTGTAGGAACAATACAGGACTATGGCCACTATGGGAGCTTTTTAGGTCAGTTATGTTTTGCACCGAATGTTATCATATTCCAACACAACCATGTTTAATTAAATTGATGTAGCTGGATCATTTACATTTGCTCTCTATTTTTTTTATTTTGTAAAATTCTAAAACTCTCTGTCTTTATCTCTCTTTAAAATACGCAATAATTACAATTACAGTAATATAATAATAATAATAATAAAACATTTTTGTCAATTAAAATACATCATATATATCGCTCTCTTTCAACTTTAAACCGACTCTTTGTGCTCTGCTGCTGTGAACAGTAAAGCCCTACTTTGATTTGATTTGATTGGTTGTCTCAATTATTTTGACATTGACGAGTGCTGTTAGACCACTGAGGCATTGATCTCAAGCGCCTCTTATGCACAGCGGTCGTGTGCATGATTTGTGTGAGCCATGAGCATCTGTAGATTAGCACAAGTTAATTCTCACACTTTAATAGTATTTATAGCTCCTAACAGGCTGTGTAACTATGAGGAATGATTACTCCCGAATGTACGCCGGTATGCAGATTTCCCTATATATCTGTCTGTTTGTTTGTTTGTTATATAGAATTCATATATACTAAAATAACACTGTTTTGTTTGTGGTGGGCCCTGTGAAAATGAACCTAATCCTGACTGTTGAGCCTTTAAATACTGAAATCTCATGGTGGTTAAGTGTGATTGAATGTTGCAGTCATTATTTTTCCAAGTGCATTTGGTAACGCTAATAGTGCAGAAATTATACACTTCACCTTTGACCTTTATTGGATAGAATCCTTCTTACAGTACATGAATAGTCATGCCTTAGACATATCAGATATAGCATTGTACTGTGTGGCTTTAAATTGCTGTAGGAGTTAACAGCCATGTTTTTATCTTAATGTCTGAGAGCCTTCTATATTTTACAGTGTGAAAGCTGACTTCGGTTGAACTCTGACCTTAAATTGGAGGCGACCAGGATGCCAAGCTTCCTGTCCGACTGTAATTACCATGCCAACATCACCTAGCAGGCCGCCCTGATTGGGTCTTTGTGCCAGTGCCAATTATGAAGACAAATTACCGCTTGCCTGTGCAGTAATGGTACATAATCACAGACCTCCAATGACCAGCTAATATCACTTTGCTTTTTAAAGCTTTAGTCGGAAACAGTCGTACATGTACATCAACCTTTTTCTAGCTATAAATCTGATGTAACTATTTAAAGGCTCGGAAAATGTAGTAAAAATAACTAAACGGTCTTAAAGCCTGTGATATAAAAATGTACTGACTTTGTCGCCACCATGATCTTTCTCTGATTGTTGTTAGCTCCTGTGCGTGCGCTTGTCATTCATGATGTACTGCTTAGGTCATGATACATAAATAAGGATGGAAAGACAGAGAGATCAAATTAAAAAAGGACAGCTGAGCATGACAGTGCCTCTGTGTTTACATAAACACGCTTGCATGCTGTGCCAAAGCTATTTGTTCTCCATTTTAAAGCTGATTAAGTCATGTAATGTAAATTAAGGGAAATTGGGGGGGGGGGGGGGGGGGGCACTAAAAAATGCCAAAACCTTCCTCTTATCTCAGGGACTGAGACTTAATGTAAATGTTGAGGGGGGAAAATGCTGGATGGGAGACTGGGGCGAGGGGTCAGTTTTTGAGGGAATTTGTAGTGATGATCATGCACAAAAAAAACAAAACCTTTTGATTTGGGTATGATTTTAGTTGGAAAAGCTAATACTTAATTAAAGCATAAAAATTTAACATTTAAATAAGTCATTTAAAAAAAATAAAATTAAAATTAAATATTTAATTTGTTTACCTGCATATCATGTGAACATGAACCAACATCACAGAACTGTGAACATGCAAATGTGTTACTTTATTATTAATTTATTACCTTAAAATCTAAGGGGGGAATTCAAATGAATATTAGGTGAATTTGTGCATTTTAATTTGTTTGAAAGATAAAAAGCCTTTCAAAGACACTGTAATACATGGTTATACATAACCTACTGAGTGATCATTCAAATGAATGTGCTCATCAGTAGTTGATGCGATGTGGAAATGTTGAGAAACCACTTCTTAAAAGTGAAATGATTTTTGTAAATCCAGTGGTCAAGTGCTGTGTGGTCTCTCAATTTTCTGTGTAATTATAGCCACCTGACTATTTTATTAGATTGTATGCTAATTTAATCTAATTACAAGTAGGCCTAGTTAATTTTTAGAATCTGATTACGTAATCCAGATTACATGTAATCAGTTACTACCCAGCTCTGCTTGTAATATGAGTTCAGTCTAGTTCTGCTTTTAAACTAGTTTTGTCCCCCTACAGCATCAGCAGACCAGAAATGTGTTAACTCACATTCAACTAGATATCATTTAGCATTATCAGTAACAGGCCGTCAGTCAGCTGATGATCCACTTTTTCACCATAGCGAGTGGCAGAGGATCATGGGTAGTTTATCGTATCGAGGTTCAGTTAGCAGTTAAGCATGATTGTGTTTATGATAATGATTTGCCTAGAAGCTTTTTAAGCCTGTTTGTTCAAGTTTTGTGATTTGGAAACCTGCGTTTTCTATATTCAAGTGCTGTCATTTCAAAATAGCCTCCATCATGGGGTATAGAAACCAGTTCGTAATGCATTATTCACACAGGCCCGATTACGTTGCGTCTAGCATACCTAAATCGTAATAAAGTTGATGGCCATCTATTTGACCATGTCTGAAAACTAATTGGCTCATGTAATTAGTCCCACTTGAATCATAAGCATATTCATCAAAGCTCATTCATTCCCAGGATCTTTAGAAAAGCATCAGATAGCTGAAGCGTGGGCTCAAAGAGCATGTCAGCTCGCAGCCTTTTTGGAAATCGAGATGGGATGGTGTAGCGAGGTTTAAGCTCACTTTAGTGAAGGACGTTGCTTGTGTTCGGTTGAAAAGAGTGATGCTAATTTCTGTACAGACTTAAGAAAGGACTCTTGATGTCGTGGATCAAACTAAGAAAATAGATCAGAATGAATAACATGATTTGATATCTCTCACTTTCTTCTTTACCGCTTATTCTTCTGGCTGCAGTAAATAACTTGAATGATGAAAAAGATAAGTGGAAAATGGTGAACGTACTGTAAATAGCTAAGTAAACAAAAACGTGCCTTAACTTGTGACATAGCAAGATTCAATTGTTCTAATAGGATATTACATTACTTCTGCCCTTTACGAAAGAATTAAACAAATGTTGTTCTCATGAGATATTCCGCGTGGAAAGCAAGCTCAGGAACAAATTACTTAATCCAAAGGCTTTCAAGAAAGAAAAGCATTGCTTTTGCTGCACTGTGCTCTCCATAACCCACTGTCACGAATGGATGAAGTTCACACTCTCAGCACAAACTTTTGATTACTTTCTGTAAGGTGTTTAAAACTTTAATCAGTTCTAGAAAATAAGGAACTGACTGCAGGGTTGATAAAATGCAGCTTAAATTCGACAAGGTGCTTGGTTTCTTTTGCCATCATTCTTTATTTTACCAGAGGCTTGATTCTGGAATGTTCTGGTTGCTGGTTTTACATGGTTTTAGCTGGTAATTTATGGTCTTAAGCAGGATTAAGCAAAATTTTGTCTGTTACAACCAGGATGTTGAATTGCAAAATTGCAAAATTCAAAGATCACCAGTCACACAAAAGTTTTGCGCTAAATAAATGACAGAATGTTTGCAAATTATGCTTTATTATTATAATAATAATAATAATTATTATTATTACTATTCCCTGATATGTAGAAAAATGAGTTAAGTAAATAAGAGTGCTCTACATAGCAAACATAGCATAGTTTATTCTTCTATCATTAAGTAAATATTATATTATATTATATTATATTCACATTTCTAAAAGTAGAATTTCAAGCATTTATTAAAATATCAAAATATCATCTATATTTTTAGGATAACATGTATATATGTTATTGATAATAATATCTGAAATTATATCTATTATATCTTAAAATTACTATTTCAACAGTTTTTTTAATTTTTATTTCAGAAATATTCTATAAATAAATACAATAGTGTCTGAAAATGCAAAGTTAATGTTATTGAACACACTTCCAAAAGCCATTGGCTTCCAAACTTAATTTGACTTAATTTGTGGTGAGCCAGCATTCACATTAATGAGGTAACAGGTGTACAAAAACTGATCCATGAAAAGAAACATCAACAAATATATTCATATATCTTCACATAATCATTGCATTATATTAGGTTGCTCAATTAAAGGAAAAATTGAAAGGAAAGACACGGTACGAAGAAATTCAACTCAATCTAGGACAAGGTCACGGTGATCGGCAACTGTTTAAAATTCTGCTTCTAGCTGTTTTGTCTCACTCTCTTACTGTGAGTCTCACACTCAAGGGATCAGCTCGGAGACGGCGTATAATGAGGTATGAAGCAGGCAGACTGTTCCATATACACGTAGCCATAAAACCCGACCACTTCCACTTCTAATGCATTCGACGGACACTCGCTGCGTTTTTCAGCCGGAGAAAGTTTCAGGCGGTCTGATGATGACATTTCTGTGACATTCTGCCACTCGTCTCCTCCCGAGACCTCCCGGTACACAGAAAAGTGGGCTAATGCTAATATCAGAGAGTGATCTGATGAAACCAAGAAAGCTAACTGTGAAAGTGGGTCGTGAAGTGCTGATATTGATGATGTTCTCAGGGTTTTTAAGGTTAGGCATTTGGGTTTTTAAATCAGGAGTAGTTTGATGTACCAGATGCACTTTCTGTGTTGAGACGCCAAGAAACTGAACACTTGAAGGTGTGACTTCAAACCGTATGCAGAAGAAGACCAATATTCTGTGATCTTGACCCAATATTTTGTTCCCTGGCCCAAAGTACAGGTCTGGGACTTCGTTATGACAGTCCACATCTAGATATTTGCAGCCAGCCAATGCAACAAACGTATGAAGTGTCCAATGCTTCTTTTAGCAATTAGCAATATCTTGCTACTTAAGACTTTAATGGTTTTTAATGATTTCTCAACGGGCCTCGCTCATGTGGGCAGCGGCTGTCATGGGATACTGCAACTTGAGATGTTTTAAATAACCGTGTGATGATAGAGGCCTATTCCATTGCCACCACCAAATAAAATTCATTTGTTGTGTGCTTGTAATTTGTTACTCTCCAGCATGACCGTCTCCATGACAACTTGAGATTTAATTAATATCTGTTGATGGCTCAACAGTGCAGAGGCAGTCGAACGAGTGTGCTCACAATGATCGCCTTGCTCCAGTCACACAGGAATGTTTGTGTTTGTTGTCAAGGAAGCAGACAAACACAGGTGAGATCTCTCAAAAAGGTGGAAGAGAGACATAGAGACTAATAATGATGTTAATGAAGGAGAAATGACCAGAATAACTCATACTGACACATATCTGAATGTTGAGAGTTAAGTTAAAAACTCAGTAAAGGCGTTTGGATTGCAATCATACGACTCGGAAGAGAATAAGCATTTTTTAAACCTTGGGTTCCTTCAGGACTTAGGTAGCTACTGGTAGGTCTGTGGTTAAAATTACTGGACGAGACTTCCCTATTTTTTATTACAAGATCATTTATTCACAGTCATACCTCAGATCAGTGGCATTGAAAGTCTGGTGCCCAGGGTATTATCATTAACACACACACACACACACACACAAATAAATAATTCTTATCACTTGAAATAAAAACTTAAATATATGAACTTATTTTCAAGTTCAAGTTCAAGTTGAGCTTTATTGTCATTCTGCTACATGTGTGGACATATAGTGGAACGAAATGTCGTGTCTCGCAGGACCACGGTGCTACATACTAGTTAGACATGAGATACACATACAGCAATGCAAATATAGGGAAAAAAACAAACCAAAAAAAAACAATAGGGCTATGCAACAGTTTAACCATCAGACTATACATATACTATAAATACTATAACTACTATACCTAGTTGACTACATATACACAAACTGAGACTGTACAAGAACTTTATATAAATACTGTACATGAAATAGTGCTAAAGAGATATTTGTACATGAAATTGTGCAGGAAATATATATTTTTTACATTAAATTGTTCAGAAGAGAGATTTTGTGGGAAGCAGCGCATAGTGCAATGTTCCAGTAAACATTATTTTGTAGTGCAATATTCAAGTAAACATATATTATCTTATTAAGTCTTTGTTGCAGGGAGTGTTTATAGAAAGTGTCTAGTGTGCATATAGTGGGACGAGTGCGTTACTACAGGTGGTTTGTATAGCCCACTCACCTGTGTGTAGCACACCCATAATTGCACTTAGGAGAAATTTGTCAATAGTTATTTATGACTTGGGGGGCTGAGGTGTTCATGGTTTCAGAGTGGGGACAGGGAGATTGGAGTTAAGAGCTCTCACAGCCTGGGGAAAGAAGCTGTTGAGCAATCTGACAGAACAAGCTTTGATACTCTGGTACCTTTTTCCTGATGGCAGGAGCTGGAAGAGGTTGTGGGAGGGGTGGGTGGGGTCCTTTACGATGCTGGAGGCTTTGCTGGAGCATCGTGCAAGGAAAATGTCCAGGATGGAGGGAAGAGGGGCACCGATGATCTTTGCGGCAGTGTTCACTGTCCGTTGTAGGGTCTTGCGGTCAGCAGCACTGCAGTTCCCATACCAGACAGTGATGCAGCTGGTCAGCACACTCTCAATGGTGCCCCTGTAAAAGGTGGTGAGGATGGGTGGAGGGAGACTTGCCCTTTTCAGCCGACGGAGGAAGTAGAGGCGCTGTTGTCCCTTCTTGTTGAGTGACGTGGCATTGGTGGTCCAGGTGAGATCCTTTGTGATGTGCACCCCCAGGAATTTAGTGCTACCGACTCTCTCCACGGTTGAGCCGTCGATGGTCAGTGGGGGGTGGTCAACAGAGTTTCTCCTGAAGTCCATCACAACCTCTTTTGTCTTACCCACATTGAGGGACAGGTTGTTAGCACCACACCATTCAGCCAGCTGTGCCACTTCCTCTCTGTAGTGCGCTTCATCTTTGTTGCTGATGAGGCCTACCACAGTTGTGTCATCAGCAAACTTGATGATGTGGTTGGAGCTGGACTTGGCAGTGCAGTCGTGGGTCAGCAGCGTGAAGAGCAGCGGGCTGAGCACACAGCCTTGTGGGGCACCTGTGCTCAGTGTGGTTGTGCTCGAGGTGTTGCGGCCGATACGGACTGACTTATTTCATCTAGTTGCCAATGTAAGATTTCTCATATTCATGAGATACTAAAATACTAAGTATTTTACTTATAAACTAAGTATTAAAATAATTACAATTAAAAAACTAAAACTTAATAACTATATAATGTATATACTAAAAATATATACAGTCACCTTACCTAATTATTATTCACAAGCAAAAACATTAATTTAATTCACATTTAATATTAATAAATATAGTGCATTTGATGACTTTTTCTCTACATAATGCACATGTGGTCCTGTTGTATGCATTAATACAAAATAACATATTGGTGGTAACACTGTACAGTAAAGTGCTCTTCTATAACTTTAGTTAGTGCATTAGATATTATTACCTAAAAAACTCAACTCTTTTTAATATAACATTAATACAGCTTCACATTTTAGGAATTGATTATATTAATGTTAATTAAAATTAACAAATGTTGTAAAGGTATTAGTTTCAATGCAGAAACTAATATTAATAACTGGAATCTCATTGAAAAGTTTTACCTATGTGTTCCCAAAATAATATTATTCTATAAATCCTTTAACTTTGAAATGTGTTACTCCCAACACTGTCTACAATTAATAAATCTTAACTCAGGTACATGAGTTGGTGTACCTGTCTTTTTCGCACTTGAAGTTCTTCAAGTCCTGTGGAAAGATGGAAAGAATCAAACCTCATCAGTCATCCAGGAAATATTCTATCATATTTATCTACTGAGTCAGGTAGTGACTCACCTTTCCCACCTCCCCATCACTCACGAAGTGTCACATCCATTTTAAATCACTCTGAATTCACTTTATAGCTGATATTATTCTTCATTTTTGAATTTTTATCATCCACTGCACCAGGCTCTGCTCCTGCCCTCAAACATCTTCCTATCTGGTCAATAAAACCGTCCAGTTGCATAAATATACCGGCTTATCTTCTGCCATAATGCACGAAATAACTCAAGCCCATGACGGGACAGGTAATTCATCATTATTAAAAGATTTGGTTCGATTTTTTCGACAACGTTACCGTTAAAGATAATGTTGGTGCCGTGACCCGAGTCCGATGTGATGCGCTTCTAAGAGGCTCAGTTTCTTATTCCCTGTCAAACAAACTGATATTGACAAGAGCGGAGCGATAGGAGAAAGATTGTCATTGTTAGGGTGAGATTTAATCTTGTTCATCATCACTCCAGAGCAAAAGTGTCTTCTGGCATGACAGAACTGTCTCTCAAACTCTGAAGCACAGCAATGTGGCATCCTATGAACCTGCCAGACCCAGACGGACTGGCCTTGTCAGCGTTCACAGAGCCAATCACTTTAAAGCGGCGCCAATCGGGTTTGTCAGCAAAGACGCTACAAAAGCTGCATGCAAATCGGAGACTCGGAGAGCAGGATTTACTCAAGACTTTCTTATAATCCATCCAATGTGTCAGAAATGCAGCTCAGGAAGCTAAAGTCCCTTGAGGACGGCCGGTGAGGAATAAAAGAGTCTGAGGAACTCAATGCTGTGAGGGGGGAGGGGGATCCTTGTCAAAAAAAAACAGAACTCGAAAGGTGGTTCATCTAAAACTTTATGTATCAGAGAGAGAAATAGCAGCAAGGTCATAATAAAATGATAAACATTACAGAAGGCTGCTAAAAGGAACCACATTCACTTCACAGCATTAACTTTACACAGCATGCCACAACTGTTGCACACCAACAGCAGAAGAGTCAACAGCAGCCTCAAAAAATTTGCAAACATACCTGATGTATGAATGTCATTGCATTTATAAGAACATATAAAAAAAGTTGCATTTTATTAAAATAGAAGGCATTTTATTAAAAAAAACACAAGCACAGTTTTTATGCAAAAATGTACAAAAGGATAAAACAATAGATAGACTCTTTAAATTTTGACACTTCCTTCTCAAACCAAATTTAGTTTCCAATTAAATACTCCTGAAAATGAGCATACACTACAGTTAAAATTTATTATGCTCATTAAGGCTGCATTTATTGGTAGTTTATATATGTATTTTTTTTTAAATGTTCATATGTTATCAAAATCTTATAAACATATGCTCATAAAATAAAGATATTTCTGAGCAAAGCTAGCAGCATTTGTTTGCAGACAAAACGGTTCAATATTTGTTCAAGTCCTTCTTGTTTTCAGAATCTAGTTTTCCATAAAACTCTGCAATATACTGTATATTAATGCATGTGTAGAGTTCATGTCTAAATATGTGTCTGTAGATCTCGACATGCTCTCTACATCACAACATGTTTAATCTTTTATATGCTTTTAGGGTGTTTGAAAACTGAAATGTTTCCTGATGATTTCTCCACTTTTTATAACACTTTTATCTAATAATTAAGTCAGTCAGATATGTTTGATGTTGTAACATAAGATATGTTTTCACCAACACGGTCAAAATACCATGGGATTTATTGCATTTCTTTATCTCAAAGAAACTTTTTCAGTTTTATGCATGCATGCACAGTCCCAACAGATCTAGTTCATGTGGTCGTATGCATTTATTTTGATGTTCTGAGTGCTAAAAATCTCTGCCAGTAGCACTCAGTGGTGTTTATCCCACTAGTACTGAGACTCGATACACAGCGTCTCTGTGCTTGTCCTTGGTGTTTCAACACAAGGTGAGCTGTTAACCTGTCCCAGTAAATTCACTCCTGTGTTCCCTCGCCTGCCACTTAGTCCTCACTCCAGAGCTCTGTGCCCGTCTGTTCTGTTTTTTTCCCCCCCCAGCTCCAGTCGGTGTCACTGCCTGCCTCTAGCCCAATACTTTCATTAAACAAGTCATTTATGGCAACTTGCAGAGGTGATGAGGGATGCAATCTGGACACCCCAGAGCTTGTATGCCGCCATTACAGATTATTACATCGACAGCACGTTCACAACTTGGGATTATGGGTGAGCAGATCACTCAAAGCGTGCCATCACTTTGATCAATGTCTGTAATAAAACCCCTGCTCCCTGAGTAAATAAACTTCTCTCGATGAAGTCATCAAATAAACGTGTTCAGTAGAAATCTAATAAACCCATATTTCTAGCTCATGCATCAACATTAAACACGGACTTGTACACACGCTCGAGATGGAGGTGTGAATATGAATGATGATGAATACTGTAGCAGAAAAACGGAGACTGAGTGGTGATGGACAGATAACAATGATGCTGTTTATAGACATTCATGCAGGATTCCTGTACTGTATATTCATCTGCTGTTTGAGCACTCCTGCAGAAATATAGTCAACATCCAGTAGAATTTTCAAATTTGTGTTTTGTAAAATTTATTTGTAAACTAGGCTGTCATTTTCTTTCTTTCTTATTTAGTTCTGATCTGAGATGTCGTGGGCCATTTCATGCTTTTAAGAGCCCTACAAAAAGGAATCTGCCACTGGTAAAAGGGGGTGGATCTGTCTTATATTTTATTTTTAAGCCAGTCTGAAAGCCATGTGCCTGTCGGTTATTTTAGGTGTATGAGATTGTGACTTGGCATTGGATGCATGACTTTGGATGAAAGACAAAATTTTGCCAAATTAATTTTATTTTTTTAATTAATATTTTTTTAATTTATATTTTTATTCAGCAAGAATGTATAAAATTGATTGAAATTGACAAAAAAATTATTGTTACAAATAAATAAATATCACGGTTTCCACAAAATATAAAGAAGAGAAAAATATCAAACCAAGTGGCATCTGAACAAAAGCTTCACTTTTCTGAGCTAATATTTGTTGTTGTTGTTGTTGTTGTTGTTGTTTTCTGGAAAGTCATACAACCATTCAAGTGTGTGTGTGTGTGTGTGTGTGTGTGTGTGTGTGTGTGTGTGTGTGTGTGTGTGTGTGTGTGTGTGTGTGTGTGTTCTTGTTTATGCTACATTGAGGGGACCAAATGTCCCCACAAGGATAGTAAAACCAGTAAATATTGACCTTATGGGGACATTTTTTAGGTCCCCAAGAGGAAACAAGCTTAAAAATAATACAGAGTGAGTTTTTTTTGAGAAAGTAAAAATGCAGAAAGTGTCCTGTAAGGGGTAGGTTTAGGGGTAGGGTTGGTGTAGGACAATAGCACATACAGTAATTACAGTATAAAAACCATTACGCCTATGGAAAGTCCCCACAAGGATAGCAAAACAAACCTGTGTGTGTGTGTGTGTGTGTGTGTGTGTGTGTGTGTGTGTGTGTGTGTGTGTGTGTGTGTGTGTGTGTGTGCATGTGTACTTTTTAATGCTACATTAAATATGCCAAATGATTGTTACAAGATTGTGTTGCAAAAGATTTTGATTTTAAATAAATACTTTCTGTTCATCAAAGTTGCAGCACAACATTGATAATAATAAGAAATGTTTCCTGAGCACCAAATCAGCATATTATAATGATTTCTGAAGGATCATGTGACACTGAAGACTGTAATATAATGGAGCAATTGAAATTGTAATGATATTATATAATGATATTGATAATATATAATAATATTACTGTTTTTGCTGTGTTTTTGTTTACATAAACAGTTTTGGTGACCATGCATAAGAGACTTTAAAACATTAAAGGTCTTACCAACCCAAACTTTTGACATTAAATGTATTATTGAACACAGACATTATAGCCATAGAAGAGCATCAGATCTCCAGCCCAGTGCAAATCTGTGTTGGTCTGTAGCATATTATATTCATTATACACGCTAAAGTGAAGACACATCTACAGGTCTCCTCATAAGTCCATTGAATGTGTCACCAGGGTGAACACAGCCCGACCAGAAATGAAGACTACAGGCTTCTTTAATGAACAATAAAAGAGGTCTATTAAGCTTAATTGCCTTGGACTATTACAATAAGTGTTGTTATTAAACTATCATACCTGCAAACCTGTTTCTAGGCTAGCGGTTAGCATCATTTATGGCTACTTACGCGTGCTGCTCTTGCTCTATATTTAAGAGCCTGGCACACCAGATCACGTACCAGAAGTATCAGGAGACACTTTTGAAAAGGGCATTTCACAGCAATTACCCTGCTCATTTGAAAGGATTTATCTGAAGTCAGCAAACTGCAACTGCTGTAGGCAGAGAGCTTCGTCTTCGCTTTTACCTCCGAGTATAACAGGAACACCGAGTTCAGACGCTACAGAAGTTGAGCAACGTGGCGAATGACAAATTTTATTACGCTGCAACCTTGCCACATAGATGAGTATATCCGATCGTAAGGGAGGCAGAAACAAATAAAATTGCAAACTGAAACTCGTGATGCGCTTCATCTGTGAATAAAGGAAAGGTGTGTAATGAAAAGTTGCTGGTGTTTGCTCAAATTTCCAAAGCTTGCTGTGTCCAGAGAGGCCAGCCAAGGTTTTATTGCTTTGGCTTATATTACTTCTATTGATTTGTTTTTTGGGGTTTGGAAGGGTGGCTCTTAAATACAAAATGTAGCGTAACTGAGATAAAATTGATTTCCTTCACAACTGGACAGATATCTTTTTTGGCTGCGTTGCAGCACACACATAATGCTAGGAGCTAAACTCAACAAACTCATCTGGAAGTTTGCTCTGTCCATTTGAGAACGGGGAATACTTACCAAACTTTATTTTACCATGGAAAATGCATTCAGACACAGCTAAATTTTTACTTTCTGTGAAGAAAATGTTGTGCTTGTCTGTGCAAAATCTGCTAGGGTGTCGTGGGTGGTTGCTAAAGTTTGCAGTATCTAGGGTGTGCTTGGGAGTTACAGGGATATTGATAAATGGTTGCTGAGGCGTTTTGGCTAATATTCTGACTCATGTGCCTCTTTGGCTCTGTTTATTAAAGGGGTCATGAATTGCCCTTTTTATTATTTTGTACTGTTCTCTGAGGTCCACTTATAATGTTATCAAGATTTTTACATAAAAACATCATAATTTAGAAGTAATAGGCTATATACTGTTTTTAACCCCCCTCATCAGAACGCTCAGTTTGAAAAGGCATGGAGGATTGTCGGAAGTAAATGCCCACTGATATGATTGGCTAATAGTTCAGACTTTTTCCTTCAGACTTTTTCGTTGCTGTGATTTAGGTTAAAAATGCAGAAATACATATCAAACGATCTGTAATAAGACAAAGCAATTGAAAACATTACTGTCGGATCCAAATTATTTGGCACAGCATCGTCTTTTAGTTTCAATCTTTCTGAAAATCCTGTGTCGAATTGTGCCTTGTTTGTAAACGAATCTGCAGTGAAGTGAACAAAGTTCTTACTGACGTGGTCTGGCACTTCATTGAAAATAAAGGTCACCAAATAAAGTTTATAATTCGGTTTCTGCATAGAACTATTTGCCGCTCTTGTCATTTACCTACTTTGTGCATGAATTGGTGGGCGGGGCTAAACAGGCAGTGCTGTAGAAGCTGGCGTTGATCTTCGGCAGAGACTGTTTAACCGAACTATTTAGCCACACACGTCATAAAGTGTATGGGCGTTCCTGATCTTTTTATCTAATATTATGAACTAAACTTGCACAATTTACATAAGAAAGCAAAAGAAGACAACAGAAAATGACAGGAATCATTTCTGCAGTGATAGCCACAAAACTATTCAACACTGTCGGTTTGGTTTAGAATCATCAATTTTTCATGTCATACCAACCTTACAATTTCAGACGGCACAGTTTAAATCCTGTCTGGCTAACATGCTTCAACAACACATCCTGTAATGTTTTAGAATTAGGCCAGTAGGCAGAGAGGAGGCGGTCTTTTGTGGCTGTTCGAACGCATACGCCCACATGGGTGTCCACATTACGAGGGAAGTGGTCGAAGGTAGACAAGCTCAAAATGTTTTACACCCCATTCACACCTGTTTTTAATGTCATCCACTTGTGATCTGTTTGACCAAAATGCATCTTAATACCAGATGTAAACAGGGCCTTTTATTATTTTATATAGTGTTAAAAGTGTATGACCGAGATTGAGGTTTATAAAGTCTTAAATATGGATATATTTCTTACATAAATGCATTGCTTCACTTCAGAAGGCCTTTATTCTGATGTAATTTTTATTTTTTTTTTATCTTCATTATTGTTGTTGTTTGCATTATGTACACTGCTGTTCAAAATGTTTGGGGTCAGTAAGATTTTTTTGACAGAAATTAAATGAATTCAGCCACAATAGAGACAAACACTTTCTATTTCAAATAAATGCTTTTCTTTTGAACTTCTCTATTCATCAAAGAATCCTGAAAAAAAAAAAAAAATTATATATATATATATATATTTCTGAGACACAATGAAGACTGGCTGCTTTATCTTAGGAATAAATGAATAAAATGGTAGAAAATGGTTATTTTAAATTAAATGTTTAAGTTTATTCCGAATTATAGTTATTTATTTATTTTAAATGATTTCATAATGTTTCACAGTATTAAAATTTTTAACATTTGAGCAACTGCTTGCGGTCTTGTTGAGCATAACAGACGTCTATCAAGAGCATTTTAAAAGTTTTACCCGAAACCTTTGAACACTATATAGTGATGCTTTTATTCATCTGTTATTGCAAACACTACTCCAAAATCTGAGAATAACTTACAAAACATGCTATTGGAATGGAATGGTAGGGAGCATAATTTCTATGTTTCATATTTCAGCCAAACACCTGTTCTTGGTGAAGTGCCAGTGGCAACACATGGTTTATTCTCAGAGGAAATGCTTCAAAATGTGATATTTCTCTAGCGAGCTACCGCCTGACGCCTCGTCCAGCTCGACTGTGAGGCTGAAATGAGTCTGATTCTTCCATCAGTCCGTCTCAGCAGCTGGGCCTGACCTTAAATCCCAACACCGCCGCCTGTAGAGCTGAAGCATGATAACAACACGCCATGTCAAGCACAAAAAGAACCGTCAAAAAGACCCAATTTACCTGCTGTGGAACGGCAGCTGCAAGTTGAGGAAAACATATTCCTTTTTTTATATGAAGGCTGGAATGAATGTAAATTGGGACATTTGTTGGCCTTTAGGGCTTGGCACCACTGTAATGTTTTCCATTCCATTGGCGATTTGGCCCAGATGTGGGCATATATGTGCCAATGCTAATTGTGCCCTTATTATAGCGCCTCAGGGTCATTGAGCGCACTGGACAAAGGGTTTTGGGGACATGGCGAAATATCCAAAAATCTCTTGAGCAATTAAAACTGTTTAGAATGATAAACAAAGCTTTGGCAACACGCTTTCCCATTTCAGCACAGAACGGGGGTTTGTTTGTCACAGCGAGACGTGATTTCTTTTCAGTATAACCTACTTATTTACAGACCCTTTGTGAGACCATCACAAAGCGTCATATTTTTTTCATATCCTTCGATAAGTAGTTTATTATGATCGCTGACTGATGTGAGCTGATGAAACTGCCTCCAGCAGCTGTATCTCTTCCTGCTGTCACTTTCTATTTGTTTCCATTCAAACGCTAGACAAGTCAAAGAAGACTGAGACGATAAAGCACTGCATTTGATTTCAGGGTTGTTTCCAGGAACGACAGTTTTAATTTCATCTAGTCAGAAATTTGATGGATCATAACCGTTATAATAGAAAGCCATTTTTGCTGCATAGATAATTATTTGTCTTGCTCTATAAGCACATTTTGTAAACACTAGAAAACTGTTTTGATGAATGATAAGTGTATTTAGAATTAGGTGAATGGAAAATCATCTTAACCGTATGACTGAAGTTGATTTTAGTTGCACAACAGAAACCTCCCCGTGTTGAAATCTGCTTAGATTAGCATCTAACAAGCAAATTATTGTAGTTTAGTATGGAATTTTTATTTTATTTTATTTTATTTTATTTTATTTTATTTTATTTTATTTTATTTTATTTTATTTTATTTTATTTTATTTTATTTTATTTTATTTTATTTTATTTTATTTTATTTTATCTTATTTTATTTTATCTTATTTTATCTTATTTTGTCCATATTAGCATTTATTTATTTTTGCTAGCTTTTATTTGTTTGTTTATTTATATTTTATTTATGTTTAATTTTATTTATTTAGATTTTACCACTTTTGTTTATAAATTATCTAAGTATAATTATAATAATTCTTAAAATTATTACTAATAATTATTATAATTATAATTATACCAACATGTATTTATTTATTTATTTATTTATTTATTTATTTATTTATTCATTTATTCATTCATTCATTCATTCATTCATTCATTCATTCATTCATTCATTTATTTATTTATTTATTTATTTATTTATTTATTTATTTATTTATTCCTGTCCATGTTTTACATGATCTACCAAGTGACAGATTAATTACCATAGTTAAAAGTTGATAATTGTATGTATTTGTTTGTTTTTATTAATTTATATTTTATTTATATATATTATTATTTTTGATTTATTTATTTAGCTGTCATAACTATACATGCTTATTTGGTTAAATGCAATTATTTTATTTTATTTTATTTATTTATTATTTTTTTGCATTTAGCAGTGTTGTCCCAGCAAACCTATTTGAACAAACCTGTGAGCCTTTTTTAAAAGCATAGCAATTGCATTGTTTAAAAGTTACAATAAGAAATAAATGATACAATATTAGTGCTTTTTGTCATCAGTAGAACCAATGGAAAACAAACCTCATATGTCTCAGTTCAGTTCCACAAATAGATGCCACTCCTATCCTTGTAGATGTGGGTCGTCCAAACTAATCTTGTGGGAAAATTGTGACCAGAGTTGCATAAATAATTAAAAAATGTTAATGATTTGTTTCAAAAGGATTAGTCCTGCCGTCGCACATGTCAACATGCTAGCTATTGTGCAGCCTAATTGGAGGCACAGGGGGGCACTTATGTTTACAGTAGAGAATCTCCTGACAGAAACAAACGACTGCGGGCCCAGGGTGAAGATGATTAATTTCCTTTCCAACTCGCTGAAAATGAGTAATATTTTTCCCCCATAGATGAAAACAGTAATAAACATAAGTTAACAAGCTCTTGGCCCAGTGTTTGTTAATGAGTTGCTAATGAATGATCTGTGTATTTGGTGATCAGAAGCCAGTCAGAGAAATAGTCAATGAACAGCACTTAATGAAACACTTAAAGTAAGAGTGCGTACTAAATGAATATTCTGTCAATATTTATTGTTTAAATATTTATGAATGTTACGCTATTATTCTATTTAAGATTTAAAAAAAAACAAAATTCACCTGTAGTCACATATAAACAGAAGCACAATGTGCAGTTAAAATGTTATATTATTATGAATAGTAATTATGTTATTTTAAATTTAATGCGCAAAAAAAGTTTGTTTTTGTTATCTATCTATATGGTTAGTTGCATTTTATGTTTGCATTTAGCATTGCTCTCCCGACTCTCTGCTATTTGAACATAGATACATACATTTTTAAAAAATATTTCTAAATATTTTCTATACTAAAAAGGGTATAGTAAAAAGGTATTTTTTCAAATCTATTTTTGCATAACTAAGCCATTAATAAAAATTGAGAGAAAATGGCCAATGCTTAACTTTAGTTCATCCTACTGCATGATTCCAATATTATCAATTTTGAAAGCAATGCAATTTCTCTTTTGAAACTCAGTGGAGAAGGAAACATGCTGACAGAATGCATGGTCATGAGCAGCATAGATTACGCACACAAAAGAGAGATGCAGGAAGTGCCTCGGTGCATTTATCATTTTGATAGAGTGTGTTAATCCAGCTCTGAGAGCCACACAGAAATAGCAGCCATCCACATCATTACAAACGCTTCAGCCGTTGCAGGAGTGCCATGAAGATAAGAAACATGGCCTGCACTTACTGAAGCTGACAAAGAGATCCCATATTCACCCAGCTTTCCCCATTCACTCCAGTACAGTAGTTATTTATGTGAAACCAGTGTAAACTCTGCAGTTTTTTCTGTCCTTTTACAATTGTTGTTTGTTATTATATGATGTGACCCAAGTTTGGATGTTGGTTTAGGGATTTTTCTTCAGCTCTGGGCACTTCTGGTTCTCTCAGTGTAAACTCACACATTCTTACTAGTTAATTTTTTTTGCTTACAATGACTAATAGTGGACAGTGGAATTTATATATATGCATCACCGGAGAATTATTTTTTAAATAAATATATTGAAATTTCTTATGTGTATTTGTTTAGATCAGGATTTGAAAAGTAGCAGAAATAAATGATCAAAACGTTTCCAAGTCTGTTTTGCTATGACCTTTAGATAACAGAATGAAAAATCAACTTCTGGGACATGAAAGCGCCTGAAGCTGAAGAAATATCTATATGTTTCTGTTAGTTTGTTGCATTATGTTGATTGCTGTTGTGCTACTAGCTCTCTTTAAAACCACATGTGAAGGTCAAATTGCTGAAAATGTTCTTGCATTTTAAATTGTTAAACCAATTAAAAACTGTGAGGATATTCCGCACTAGTAAAACAACTGGGCAGAATATGTCTTAAATAATGTCTTAAAGGTGCTAATATTATGGTGTAGGCCTATTTCTATAATTAGCCTCATTTAAGAATAATATAAGTCTATGGGAGGATCTCACAAGTATATGTTTGACTGTAAGTGAGTATGTGTATTGTGGACTTGGTGAATAGGGATTTATTTTAATTATAAGGGCTGTGTAAGTGTTGTGTCATTTTCCTATGTCTCCTAGTCATGTGGCTTTTATGGCTCAAGAGCAATGCTAATGCTAATTTGATCCAAACAGACTGCACTTGGCAACATTTTTGCTCTAGTCTTTTGTGATAGCAACCTCCCACCGGTCTGGATGAAATATCTGTGATGGAAGTGTTAAAGATCGACTGCATCAAAAGCACAGCCACTGGATGTTTATCTAGCTTTCAAGCCAACAGAAAAAACAGCATTGATTCAAACGTGCTTGGAAGGCTAATAAAAATCTCAACTCTGAACACATGTCACTATAATCGAGTAAGACCATAAAGCAATGTTTGTTCTGGTCTTGGTCCTTGAAAGGATGTAAAAATATCTGTGGAGGCCAGCCCACTCACTATCCACACATGTGCCTTGCCAGCAGTTATGTAAAATGAATTATGGTACAGAAATCGATACGTGATCCATCTAGGAGTTAAAGTGCTGGTTTGTGTAACACAGATCCATCCCAGGCTGCCCACGTCACTGACTGAAACCTGGCCTGTGTAAATAACATTAGACGCGATCTGCTCGAGATTCATTCTCTCATCACTCAGCAGAAGAAAACAAGGCAGAGACTCGCTTTTCAAATCTGAATAAATGTAATCTGATTTCACATTTAGGGCTTATAAAATTCAATTATTATTTTTTTATTTCCCCCAAATGTTGTTTTATTTTTTTCCTTTTTAATTTTTATGGATTCCATTTTTTATTTGATTCTTTCTGGATCCTTTTTAATAGTTACATTTAAATTTTAGTAATCAAAAAGCATCTCTAATTAGTTGAAACAATGAAACATACAATTTAACAACAGTTAAATATACTTTAACAAAAATATTGTTTTAGGGTATAATTTTCCCCTAAATTCCATTTCATGTTTATATTTCACAGATTAATGTTTAATGAAAGTTTAATCAAAAAGCAATGTCTAATCAATTAAATTCATAATACTTTAATTAATAAATTATTACTTTTTTCACAATAATAGGGCCCTCGTGAAATGTTTTATCCTTTTAGAAATTCTGTGTTGTCTGTTTTAATTTCTCTGGATTTATTAAAAATAGCAATCAAATGACATAAGCTTAAGATATTAACTATTTAATTAGTCTTTTAAAATGTAATCAAATAAAAATGTTTTTTTTTTTTTGCAAACAACTGTTAGAATGAAAATGTATGATATTCCTTAAAAATAGAAAAGTTTAAAAAAAAATTAAAAGTTTTACTAATATTAGTAGCAGTAGTAGTATTACTTTGAGAAGTACAATTTTAATATATTTCTGTCACAATTTCTTCAAATTAAACCAAACCTGAATTAGCTGATTAAGTGTACAGCTCTACCTTTGATTTATTCATACAAAATTTGCCAAATTCTTTGACATTCTACGCATTATACTGTACCTTAAATTCCATTTTTATGACTGGATTCCATCCACATTTTCCACAGTGTGGAAATCACAGGGCTTACACATTCCAAATGTGCTGTCAAGAGCTCACTGGAGTGGAAGATTATTAGTAAATACAGCTTAAATTTCAATCTGTTACTTAATTAGTTACTTTAATTGTCTAGCATACTCTTAATACTTCAGGAAATGTCCTATGAAGAAGTGTGGCTGGGCAAACAGACGGAGTGAACACACAATAACTGGCATTGAGACGGTGGCACACGGGGCCCTTTCAGACGTGCCTGAATGCTGGATGGAAAACAATATGTTGTGCTTTGTGCCTGTGGGCACTTGGGATTGTCAGAGTCTGCCAGTATGGCAGCCTTACAGTGTAACCTGCTGAAAAAGACCCACACATCTTCTTTTTGTGAGGACAAAGACTGTTTTGGCAGTCTACTGGAGTATGTAGTTGGCCCAACAAGTTGTTAGCAGAGATTTGTGAGAAATCCTTTTTAATTTTATGATTTTTTATGTAAAAATGTACCAGAGGTAATCATTTCCATCCTATCATTGCGGTTTATGCATTTCTTAGATTTTATACTGTGTAATTTGGCAAAGTTAATTGTATTATTTGTTATACCTCCCTTGAATAATTCCCACAAATAGCTTTTACGGTGCACAAATGTGTCTGGGTTCATAATCTTCAACTCGGCTGAATTTTAATAACTTTTTATTGATTCGTCTCTGAAACTAGGTGATTAAATCTAAATTTGCAGTTTTTCTCTAAACTTATAAATGAAGTCCTCAGAGAGCACATCAGAGAACTTGGTTTTTCTTAAAACAAATTGACTTTGTATGAAACATTAACAGTCTATTTAGATTTTATTTAACTTTCTTGTTGAATGAAACATAAAAAGGAGTCAAGTGTGTCTGAACTACTCACTGTACAATCTTTCAGGTATCAGTTCTAATAATTAAGCACTAGGCTAAACCATTCAGACGGTGCTTAACACTACAGCATCCCACCCAAGTGAGGGACCCCCATACCAATCCAAGAACATCCACACCTCGTCCCTGAAAGACTGTCACTGCCAGCATCTGTGACAGCTGCTCATGAAGCTCTGAGCAGCTGGATTACTATTCAACAGTCAGGAGTGTGAGTGGGCAAAGTGTGAGATTCATTATCTGGGGTCTCATGTCAGAGGGATGTCAAAAGGATTGTATTTTTAGGTGATGTTTTCTCACTAGTATTATCTGTCTGTCTTTTGTTGTTGCAGATATGCTTTCTGGATATAAAATAGTGTAAATGGAAAAAAAAGAGACAATAAACAATCAATTTGAGGAAAAATGTATTTTAGGGAATAATAGGCAAATTTATATTTTTTTGTAAATGCCAATTCCATTCAAATTCTCACTCATGAACTGAAAGGAAGCCAGTTTTCCTAATCTGGATTTTCCCCAATCCTGCTATCGTCTACTGTTGGAACACACAGCCTCACAGAATATTAATGAAGCACAGATCTCACTGATGATGTCTATTAGAGTCATAAATGAACAGAGCAGGGTTCATGTATGCAAGTAAATGACTGTGCATCTGAACATGAGATTAAGCTAATTGCGTACGAGGGGTCATAAAAGGGGCTCTTGAGTGACTCGAGCCAGCAAGAGCTCTACAGACTAAACCTAGAGAGGCTGTTAATGGGGAGGTTCATTTCCATCATTTGTAATAGCTGTGAACATTATCACAATGCAGCATGTGCAAGCACAGTCTGCCACAAGCACAAGCCTTCTGCGTCGCTAAAGACTGCCTACAGCTGCCTTATTCTCTGTGATATATATTTGTGTAATCTTGTGATTGATGCATACATTTATTTTGTGCATAGGACCTTATAAAACACTATAGCATGGATTAAATATCAAATATTGTATTTACATTTAGATACATAATTCCTAGGACTTTCAATCGGTAAAAATATTTAATATTTAATCATCCATAGTAATGCCTTAACTTTGACATCCTTAATAATTCATATACAGTATATATATTATGCATATTATATTTATTTTTTCGCGCTCTCAGTTTGTCCTTTAGTGCATATTTACAAATGCATTGTCTTTGTTAATTTAGCTATTCATCGGTTGCAACCTGTCCTAGATATGTTACTTATGAGATCAAATATAATTATGCTTTATAGGACAGCCAGTCTTTGTAGAAGACTGAAGCCAATCAGATCAGAGATTCCAAGAAATAATGAATCCTTCAATCAAATCGGTGGCTTAAAGATCAGAAATCTGTGTTTGTGAGAGTAGCAGAGGTCAACAGAAATTATGAGCAGAATCAAGAGGAGAGTGATATTCACATCATCTATTATAATCGCATAAACTACAGAAATTCAGCTTTTGATATGCTCATTGAAACCTGAGGAGTGACTGCAGTCACAAAGTCATAAAGATGTTCAATCACAGTCAAGATATGACCTTACTGAAATATGTTAATTCCTACTGAACTGTACATAATTGTTGACTAAGTAGGTCATAAAAAAAATGATTTAATCCAAAACGTGAATTAACTTTCATTGTATGTACAAAAATACTGTTGCTGTTCCACAGAAGAAAGAACGTCTTATGGGTTTACAGGTTTGGAATGACATGAGGTTGAGTAAATTATTTCATTTTTATTTTCATTCTTTCATACAAAAACAACAGAACTCAATTGAACAGTCATTTGGTCACCTATGCATCCATACATAAGTTATATTAATATAAATTTATGTCAGATCATGCAGTGGTCAAAACAAGTTGTAAATACAATCCATTTTCCCCAGTACTGCAAATATTTATCCATCCATAGATTTAATGAAAGTCATTTTCTCCATCTTTAGATCACTGGTCACAATATCCATCAATTGGTCTTGGTTGCAGTATCTTTAATGATTTACTATTTCAAATTTAACATGTTACCCAAATAAATTGTAGAAAACAAAGCAGTCAGTTCAGCACCATCTGTATTACCTTGAAGTTTCAATTTTGGAATGGCATCCTGCTTTGGGAAATAAGGCAAGGCAAGGCATTGTAAAATAACCAAATAAGTCATAATGATCTTGGTTTGTAGTGTTATCAGGAAACCCAGCCAAGGTCAACTTGGAAAACTTCAACACTCTAAAAATTCATTCAAGTAGTAGCTTTAAGCATGCATCCGCAGTGCAAATCCACAGGCAGAGAATCTCTAGTTCTCAAAGGTTATCGCTCAAAACCCTAAGCCCTTTACAACACAGCTGTAGGTTTTGGCTGACAGGGAGTCTGTTATTCAATAATACATTCAGCTGGACTCTCTTTCACAAAATAGCTAGTTGTTCTGCAATGGTATTAGAGTCTGTAAATATAAAGGGAAAGATAAAGGTCTGACTCGGGTTTGTTCTGCCGTTTGGGTGAAATTATCGTATCTTGTGTGATATGCTGTGATTTTGTCATTTCCTTTCTAATCGCATATCTCGCTTGTTGTTTTTCCTTGTAGCTCTCTAAAGAAATACTGTGATAATAAGTACTTTAAGGTTCCTGTTACACAATTGGATTAAATCCTAAATTAAAAGTCAACACACCTCTGATTGCTCTAGCAGGTTTAAAATGGATTTTCTACATTTTCAAATCAAATTATTTTGTGTTCCAGATGAGAGATTAAAATAAACATTTGATAAGGTGAGACTTCAGAGGATGCATTCAGTTTCAAAAATGCTGGGAGTTAAACAAAATACATTAAATTAAAGCTTAGTTAATACCCCTCTTCAAGCCTTCTGATCCATGTTTTGAGCTTGTGTCTCACAGAAATTAATTCTGTCATCTGCTCAACCTCATCATGTTATTGCAAGCCATAAATGTATAGTCCCATAGAAGTGGTCATGTTAACTTTAGAACTACTGCAGCCAGACTTGGGAACCAAATCAGTCAATGAATCATTCCTTTGAACTGATTATTTTTAAATGATCAGACTGATTTGTTTACAAATTTGAGTGTTACTCATTGACTCAATTCAAATCAAATGGACTACTTTTGAGGTGTTTTTCTTTGGATTTTTGGAGTTGGCCATGAATGAAATGTTCATCAAAATAACAAGCCTTTTGTTCAACAGAAGAAATAAAGTCATAGAGGTTTGGAATAAAGGAAGGGTGAGTAAATTAGGCCACAGTTTTCATTGTTAGGTGAAATGTTCCTTTTAAGTAATTATTCTTGTGCAATGTCACTTTGTAAGGAAGTAGAAAACCAGAAATTGTGTAAATTCACTGGGGAATGTTTTGGCACACAAGATAATCAGGATTCAATTGAAAAATAAATGGAAGAAATACAAACTAAATTCAAGCCAATTTTTGGTTAATAAGGTAGTTAGAATTGACAGGAGTGTGCGTCAAAAACAGACCTTGTGAATTAAAAACAGAAAACTGAAAGCTGGGAGACGAGGGATAATAAGGCCAATGGGAAATTAACATTGATGAATCTGGTTGTTTCTCTGTGTTATGTCAAAAACAATGAGAAGCACACAGATAAAAACCAATCAGAACCAGCAATATATGCAAAAATAAAGTTGGAAAACATTGTAAAAAAAAAAAGATCAAATCTCTTTAATGACCAACACTTTAGTCAATCCCGACAACTGGTGTTTCCCAATATAAAAAATTAAGAGCTTTGTTCTTTTCAGCTAAAATGAAGCATTCTTTGGATCCTCTCATAGTTTTGCCTTCTTTGACATTCATTTCACAGATCACTTCAAGTAATGGCATTCTGGGATGGATTTTTTGGCTGTCCGCTACCCTGACTCATCACATTTCATTCGGCCACTTAAATTCTGCTGCGTTTTCCTTCCACTTCTCCCGGCTCAACCAATCACAGCGCAGTTCAGAGGATTTGAAACGGTCCAATAGGCCTAATATTTAGCCCGTACGGCACGGCCTTTTGACATTATGAAATAGAACAGAAATTGACAGAGGGAAGCAAGCCAAAATTCAGCCTAAGATTCTGCAGTAATATTTAATTTTAGTGATGGAATCCGATCCTATTAATGTGCATCTTTTGTGACCTTAGGCTCTGTGTGTGTGTTCATAAAGTGAAGTAGAAGCTGTTTCAATGACAAGGCTTTTAATGTGAATAGAGAGAGCAGAGTTATGGAGAGTGGTATTGTTGGCTCTGAAGTGAAGAATCTGCTCATGCATTAACGGCAGACGCGTGACTCACCGTCCTATTGGCTGATTAACAAGCGCCAACGCTGAGATCTCCACTGCCCTCCCAAAAGAGCGAAGGTCGCCTTATTCTGTCAGCGCTAGTGCAGAGTATGACTGAAGAGCCATTACTGAACATTAGCTTTTCCCTGAACAGAATGACAGCTAAAATAGACGTGCGAGAATCCTCGGGAAGCTAAGGTCAAGTGTGATCTCACTGTTTCGCTGTATAATGTGGAGAGTTTTGAGTGGTCAAATTGATAGTCTTTTCTCTCATCCACCTCAACAGAGTCAATGGATTAAAGCAAACTCTTCCGGACAGTTTGAGAATATATAATTTAACAGTTTGGGCTGAAATCCTTTATTCTCTCTCGTCTTTATAAAGCCCAGTAGACCGGCTTCATGTAGCCAAAGAGTATCCAACCAGATAAAAGACTCCAATTACATCATTATGTGGAGTCTGACTAAATTAACTGAGGTTGCACAGTCACAGAATAAATGAGCAGCAGGGAGATGCGGCTGTAATTTTACCCAAAGTGCTTGTTTTGGTTTAGTCCACGGGCTTAATTGACTATTTATTTGAGTGTTAGCTGTATTAGTAAAACATGCTCTGTAATATAATGTAATATGTTTATGATTTGTATGCTATTTATTTTTCCCAGAATATATGACTGCTTTTTAATGGCTGTCAAAGAAGAAACAAGCATTTTCCTCATATAATTGACCCCTAGTATTAATGTTAATGATATTTCAAATATGTTAACATGTATTAAAATATCTAATACTGTAAACCAACATTGCTTCACTGTTTTAGCAGCATTAAAACAATTTTTAAAACAATTTTATTATTCAAGTAACACTAATTACAAATAATGATAATGGAGGTCCAAACCTGAGAAAAAAATTAAATTAAATTAAATTAAATTAAATTAAATTAAATTAAATTAAATTAAATTAAATTAAATTAAATTAAATTAAATTAAATTAAATTAAATTAAATTAAATTAAATTAAATTAAATTAAATTAAATTAAATTAAATAACATAAAATAATAGGACAGTAAATAAAGCATTATCAGGGATATATAGGCTAAATATATCTATCTATAATTTTTCATTAAATGTAGTCCTTATGTTATTTTCGTATTACTCTTTCTGTTTAATTTATTACTTTCTGCATTTATTTTCCCCATCTATGGGCATAGCCCCACAAAAAAAAAAATTGTAAAAAATGTAATTTTAATTTAATTTTATTTTATTTTGGGTAATATTTGACCCTTTTCTTTTTTTATTCCAGAAAAGCATGCAAATCAGAAACAATAAGTGATCTCATGGGCAACATCCAAACATCTCTGTATGATGTGGTTTTCTGTAAAATCGAGATTCATGTCAAACCCAGAGGCCAAGCTTCCATTTGCTCTGTATCTGTCAGGATTCTGTTCTATGTGCATTACAGTGCAAGCAAGCGGAACGGGCTGCAAAAAGGACAGCTAAAAGAATGACAAATATAAAGCTTATGAAAGTAGCAGATGCCATTAAGGTTCAATTCAACAGATGGGGGTGGAGGAACCATTTACCTAGTGTGCTGAAATATGGGTCAGAAATCTGAAATGTATAGATTTGATTGCAGGCAGCAGGAGGGCGCAATATTTTCTGAGCTTTAATTATCGAGGAGAGAGCTGAAACGCAGCCAGCTGTTCTCATGGAAGGACCCGATGATTGTACCTCCCTCAGAGAACAAACACACACGGGAGGAGAAAGAGGAGCTGCCAGCTGGGAATTAATTAATGTTCGGTCTATGGCATGACTTTTATTCACCAGAGCAAAAATCAGGGATAATGTGACAATTAGAATAAACCCTCAGTCAGCTACCAAAAATATCCACCACGCTTATTCACATGCAGGTGTGAATTCACTAAGCTTTCACTGAATTTCAGTGCAAATCTCATCTACCTGTAATCTAAGCAGCCACAAAATCCATCAAAAAAGCACTGCGCCATAAAGCATATTTCAATAAATGAAGGAACAGTCATGCTATCAAGTGCAAACTCTCTATGCAAATTAGTCTCATTATAGAACTCACAAATATAACGTGTTCACAAAAGCAATTAATGAAACTTATTTTGGAATCGTGAAGCTTAAATGTTATTTAAGTTGATTGTGAGAGTATGGAAGCTATTCAGTCGGCAGGATTTTAACTTATTCCGACCATAAAACTCACAGGGATATGAAAAGGCTGCCTGACTGACAGGTAAATTGACCAACCACCATTTGTATTTTTTTTTTTTTTTTTTTTTTTTTAATGTATGACATTAATTATTAGTTAAATCTTTAATGGATGAAACCGCTGGGCAACATAAAGGAAACTTATTCATTAATGACACATCAGTCAAAAAGGCTGAACAGACAACAAAAATACATAGATATAAATAAACAGAAAAAAAGTCTTGCAAACCTCAGACTTTGGCAAATCCAGGCAGTGCACCTTTATTTTATTAAAACCCTTTTTTTTCAAAGAAATCGCAGTGATTTCAGTCAGCACTTGACATTTCTATGTTTGCAGTATGCATTAGACAGTTCTTGAGTGGTTTTGTGTGCGTGCCGTCTAAGGTTGAGAGGCTTAAGATTGGGACACAAGGCAATCGGTTGATGCCACGTACCCCATCTATTATATTCCCACAGGAAATGAGCAAATAGGCATCAAACGGAGGAGTTGTTAGCTCATACTGTAAACAAGCCTGCTTCGAGCTAAAGATCCTTATTAAATGGACAGTGACATCTGGCATTGCAAAATGTTGTGTGTACTGTGTGTTAAATGAGTCTTCTTTTATTAAATTGGCTCAGATGTAGTGTGGCATTGCAGAGATGTACCGTAGGTACTCACTAGTTATGTGTGCAGTTGAGTCCTCCTGAGGGAATGGATTCTTTTGAACACGTTCTTTTGAACAGTCTAACTAATTTGCAAAATGTTTGAGAATTACTGGACAGTAAGAACAAAATATCATTGTTAGGGGTGTGAATCAATTTAGTTGAAAATGCATTAGGATTCTTTAAATATTCGTTCATAGGATTCTTTAAATATTTTCGGCAAAAAAGAAGACACCTCAAAGTGTGTAGTGCACCCAAAAGACATTTGATAGTTAATTTATAAATTGTTTATTGTCTGTAGTTTGAAAGTCATACACTACCATAATAATTAAGATTTAGAAATGTTTTTGAGAGATGTCTTTTAACCTCTTTTTGATTAAAAATACAGTAAAAACAGTAATATTGTGAAATATTATTGCAGTTGGTGGTTAATTAGTTATTGGCACTCAATTATTAAAAATGGCTCTTATTATTATCAATGATGGTTTTACGTGCTGAATATTTTTGTGTAAACTGTGATACATTTTTTCAGGATTCTTTGACAAATAGAAAATTCAAACATTTATTTAAAATAGAAATCTTTTGTAGTATTATACTTGTCATTACTGTCACTTTTGATCAATGTAATGTTTCTTGAGCACCAAAATCAACCTATTAAAATGATTTCTGAAGACTTCTTTCTGTGACACTGAAGAGTAATGATGCTGAAAATTCAGATTCGTCATCACAGGAATAAATGACATTTTAAAAATAGAAAATAAGAAAAAAAAAATTAAAAATTGACCAGTAGTAGTAGTGTATGTCAAGATCAATTGGATTTTTAATGGAAATCAGCAGGACTTTTAATTAAAACAAGTATATGGTTACAATCCTGTGGTTCAGATATCTTCACATTATTTAGAAACATCTTGGTTCGAATTCTTCCAGCCACACATGAAGACTTTCACATCTTCAGACTTGCTGAGACTGTACCTGCTTGGCGCTTTGATTCGATTGGCTGGGTTCAGCCAGGGTTCAGAGAGAGCGTGGCTTTGTTCTGGTCGGCTGTTTACAGATCTGTGGGGCCTGAAGCCCAAGTGGGAAGCAGTGTGGAACTGCTCATAAATCATTCCATGTGGGTGGAGGAAGTTTTTAATGAAAGCAGGAGGACATGGGGCTCTGGCACAGTGCTTGGTTAGCCAACCATTTCCCCAAATCGCCCTTCATCATGCCATGGATTTAGACCTCTCTAATGCAGTCTAACCTGAGATCAGACCACATCACCCAGGAGAGTGAGAGGACTGTTGGAGATGAACGTGTCAAGCATACTTATTATCACACAGGGCACAGGAAGTCACTGTCATGACTGCAGAACATGGAGAAGAAGCAAGCACGCATTACTTTCTACAAATAGGGTAGAATTTAAGATGTCGTCGATCACTAACCTCTTGAGGTGAAATTAAATATTTTATGGTCTGCATTATTTTATTGTATTGTATTTTATTTTATTTTATTACAGCCTGATTTGAACCAATTTGTGTGTTGTTGTTGTTTTGGAAACAATAATCGTTTTTCAACAAAGTCAATAAAAAGTTTTTTTATGTTTTATTTTCTTTTATATTATTTGGAATTGAATTGAATTGAATTGAATTTATTTCACTGTTGTTGTTTTTTTGTTTGTATTGTTTTGTTTTTCTAAACACAACCTAATCACCTGTTGGTGTGATTTTGTAAACAAAAAAAATGTCATTATTTTATTTTATTTATTTATTTATTTATTTATTTTTTACAGCCTAAATATTGAATAGTATATTTATTTATCTTTACATTTATTTTTAATTTGATTAAACTGAATCAAAATTAATTGAATTGATTTTGATTTTATTTATTTTGTTTTATTTTACTACTTTTTTCTAAACACAAAATAATCACCTATTAATGTGATTTTGTAAACATTAAAAAAATCATTTTCAACACAGTCAGTAAAACGAGGGAATTCAATAATCTCAGGAGGCAAAATATTTATTTTATTTTATTTTATTTTATTTTATTTTATTTTATTTTATTTTATTTTATTTTATTTTATTTTATTTTATTTTATTTCATAGCCTAAAATCCAGTATTTAAAAATAAACTATATATAACTAAATAAAAATATATGTCTGATAATTTTTATTTACAGTAATTTAGGTTAAAAAATAATTACTTTGAATATATAGCTCAAGCTATTTGGACTGCTTTTATAGCGATTATTTTTTATTTATTAGAATTTTTCTTTTCTTTTCTTTTTGGAGATTGACAGATCGTGGCCACTATGAACTGTCATTATATGGCAAGAGCATAGAGATTGTTCACAAATGTCTACTTTTTTGTTTCGACTGCATAGGAGCTTGAAACGATGTGTGGGTGAGTAAATAATGACAGAATGACAGGTGGGTGGTTATGTTGAATGCAGATGAATCAGTGTCAAAAATACAGCCTAACATAAAGAAATGAAATAGATTCTTGAACTGAAAAAAGCACACAGAGATAGAAAGCATGATTAGGGGCTTCCTTTGACTAAGCACATGCCTGCACTAAAGATGGATTACAGCTGTCTGATGTGCAGTCCTTCTCTTCAAGGCCAGTCTGACAGGTTTCACATTGCAGAACCTTCCAGAATGCATTATATCAACATGCCGGTTGAACTGCCTCTAACTCTCTTTTGAGCCAAGGTTTATGCGACAAAATAACTTCTACAGTAGTTCTCTCTCTGTTTTTGAGGTGTCGGCATCTGCCACAGCTTGCTGAAGTGTCTTTCTACCACAGCACTGAAGGTGTGAAGGAACGCCATCCTCCAGGGAGACCTTCTGACAGTAAGAAGCTGCGCTCATTTATATAGCACAGTAATATGCGTCGGATCCCCCAGAGAGAGTCGGAGCATGCAAAAACCGGCTGCTAAAATGACCTTTTTATTGCTGCGATATAGTGAAGTAAGAATCAGCAAAAAACTACCCAGTGAGATTGTTTGCAAGACTTCAGAAATTTTAGATGACTAATGTAGCTCAAGAGAGACTCAAAGAATCAGTCAAATAAACACAGAGTTGTTCTATTTAAGTTACATTTGCCTATTGATGATGATTATGTTTTTTTCTAATATCATATCCATTTAGAGAATACATACTATAACCACACTTATTTTTGTGCACCCTGTTTTTAAGTTTGCTTTAAATTGCCTATATGTCCCTTAAATTACAGTTTTGATTACAAAATAATGAATTGAATAATGTTAGAGTCAAGATTATCTACAGTAAATTTATTTATCTAAATACATGTCTAAATAAATACATATGGAGTTTAAAATTTAAAACTCTTTCAAATAAGAAAATGTTTATTTTCAAAAAGAAAAATGTTTATCACATGTGACCAGCTTGGGAAAATACATGTGTTTATGACTGAACATCAAGCTTAATATTAATCAATGCACTCATGATGGGAGCGACTTTTCCAGTTCTGTTTTTCCTCTGGTTCTGAATGGTTGTGATGTTTTCTTTGGGGCATAAATGCGGTTTCTTCAGAAAAGTCTGATGTTTGCAGTTCAAGCAGAAAGTTCCATCTTGCTCAGCAAGACGTTGCAGGTAAACACGTCTGGAAGCAGAGCGAGTGGAAACTCCTGGGGCCTGAGAGGCAATACTGCTGAAGAGAAGACATTCACATCACACTTTTCTCCTCATATGTACGTGGTCACCACTTCTGGGCATCATCTAGTGGCAGCTTGAGTTGTAATTGCGTTTTCCAGGGTGAAACTAGCTCAGGGAAGCCTTCTTTCTAGGGCAGGGGTTAGCAGAACCCTGGCTGTAATACTGAGAGAGATTCATATTATATATACACTAACGTTCAAAAGTTACTTTTGTTTTAGTGTTTCCTGAAAGAAGTCTGTTTTGGTCACCAAGGCTGTATTTATTTGATGAGAAATATAAAAACGAATGTGATATATTATGTAAGGAATAACTAACAAAGGGCCATTGAATTATTTGAAACACCCGAGGTGGCAATGCGGCCACGACTCGAAGAGTGTATGTGCTTTCCATACTTAATTTTCATTGAATTGTTCACAATATTTATTTGCTTTGTCAGTGTCATTGTAGGTTTTGGTTATTTTGCTGTTTTAGGCTGTAAGGACCTTTGAAATAACTAAAATTGTTTGGTGAAGTGATATGGTTTTATCACTTCACTTTTATGGTACTTTAACATGCATTTCCCTGAAAATAATTGCACAATCAGCCAATCAGATTCAAGCATTCAACAGCCCCACAGTATAATTCAATTTAAAATGACTGTTTTCTGTATGTTTAAAATTTCATTTATTCCTGTGAGGCAAAGATGAATTTTCAGCATCAGTCACATGATCCCTCGGAAAACATTCTAATATGCTGATTTGCTACTCAAGATGCATTTCTTATTATTATCAATGTTGAAAACGTTGTGGAAACGTGACTCTTTGATGAATAGAAAGCTTTTACATAAAATAGAAACCTTTTATATTATTAATGTCACATTTGATCAGTTTAATGCATCCTTGCTGGATAAAAGTATTTTATATATATATTAGAAACATTTAAGGTAAAGCCAATAAAAATATATCAGCAACCTGAAAGTGCTGTGTGGTTGAAGTGGAAGCTGCAGTCTGGTTTGCTTGTCTTTTTTTAAAAAAGAAAGTCATGCTGAAAAGTCATCGTGTTTTTTTTTTTTTTTACTCTTCAAATGAAGCAAAAAATAGATTTTTCATTTCACCAGCCAGAAGAAGGCTAAAAGAAGACTGTTGTGAATATGAGCAATTCTGTGACAAGATTATAAGAGATGTGTGCGGAAAGAGGGAAGTATTCTCATCAAACTGATTTGCAAAACTGAACATATTTATGTGTGAGATTACACAGACTTCTCTTATCATCATCATCAACAACAAACAAAAAAAAAGGGTAACACTTTATTTCGATAGTCCACTTTAGACATTCTACTAAAAGTAAGTAACTTTTGAGCCAAGGTCTATGCGACAAAATAACTTCTACAGTAGTTCTCTCTCTGTTTTTGAGGTGTCGGCATCTGCCACAGCTTGCTGAAGTGTCTTTCTACCACAGCACTGAAGGTGTGAAGGAACGCCATCCTCCAGGGAGACCTTCTGACAGTAAGAAGCTGCGCTCATTTATATAGATTGTATTATGTATTTGTATTATGTAGAAAGTATTCTCATCAAACTGATTTGCAAATCTGAACATATTTATATGTGAGATTACACAGGCTTCTCTTATCATCATCAACAACAACAACAAAAAAGGCTAACACTTTATAGTCCACTTTAGACATTCTACTAAAAGTAATTAACTTTGCAACTACGTCAACTAGCAGTCATTAGAGTATTAGTAGCCTGTCTGTTTTATATCTTCTAACACTTTATTTTGATGTGTCCACAGCATTGCAAGTATAAAAAACTTTGCAAGTATATGTCAACTTATTCTACTAACCCTAAACCTACCCTATAGAGTTAGTAGACATGTAGTTACAAATTAATGAAAATTAGTTGACATGTAGTTACAAAGTTACTTATAGTTAGTAAAATGTCTAAAGTGGACTATCGAAATAAAGTGTAACCAAAAAAGTTTGTTGGTTTTTTTTAATTGAGTGTGTTTTTGCTCTAATTGAAGTGCAAAAACCAAACAAATGTTCTTTCCAGGGCCAAAAATTTTAATTCTGGTTATATTTCCATAGAGATGAATGGATGACTCGGAACGATGTGGCTGATGTTAGGTTTATTGAAGCTTATACTTTACAGGTCACGTTTGAAAAGACTTCTACAAAGGATCCACCTGCTCACAGTGAAGCTCCTCTGGATGTGTCCTCTCTTCTCGTTCCACTCAGTGCATTCAGAGAATTGATATGTCCTTCAGGATGGTGAACTTCGATCGATTTGCGGTTCACTGGTTGGGGGAAGGAACAGCAGTAAATGTATGGCACAGAAGCACTTTTTGTGTTGTGCACCACAGAGATGCAGTGTTTACACTTTTTTTTTTAAAGAAGCCAGCAAGCTGAAGGTTTACTTGTAGATGTCTGTATATATTAAACTGGATGTGAGATGCATTTTAACACAAGTTGCTTTAGAAAAGTTGATGTTCAGTAGCAATAGTGAACAATGATCTCAGAAGAAGTCTTTCTCCTTCTCTTTCCTTTCTAATACTGTCTTTAACCATCTGTTTTCATGGCTTTCTCTTTGTTTCTCTGTTTCTTATTTTCCTTTCACCTCTCATTCCGCTCAACATCTTCTCTCCTCTCATCTGTGGGGAAATATGTTTTTCACTACACTCCAAAACTGAACAATAACAGTATTTCCTTTCTCACCAGGAGAATTGCGTTTGAAGTCACACTCCGGTTTGGAACAGCTCAATTCACATCAAAAGGACAGGTTTTGATTTCCTTCACTAATGTAACGTGGGAGGAGGGTACATGATTGGGATTGCTTATACACAATGCAGATTGATTGTAATGTCTTTTGGTTGGCCACTGATGTGTTCTTTGGATCTTTCCTTTAATTTGATGCCTTCGGGCTTCAAATGAAATATTCTTTAAGTGTGTTTCATCTTAGGAGGGATGTACTAAAGTCAGCAAAATCATACAGATCAAGCTCAGTGGCTTAAAATGTGTTAATAAAACGGAATAGACTGACACAAAACGTATAGACATATACATAATAGACTTATATTTTACTGTTTTGCTTGATTGAGAGATTTCACTTAATAAATTAAGTTTAAGTGCACATTACGTGCACATTTATTTAATTAAAATATGATTACATTAAAAAAAAAGAAAATTACATTTATTAGATTTAAGTAAAATGTAATGTCATAGTTTTTCACATTATTAAAATATGATTAAGAAAATATTAAATAAAAATGTAATTAAATATTATTATTCTTCACTTCACTATCCTTCACTAATGACAAATTGCATTAAATATTGAATTAAATGTAAATAAAAATCTTAAATATTACTCTTTCACTAATTAATTTACAACAAAAATGTTTTTTCATAGCTGTTCACATTATTAAAATATTAGAAAAAAAATTATATTAAATTAAATTGTGCATAATAGGGTGGACAAAACACCAAATTGATTTACATTGGAAGCATTCAGTTCCCAGGGAATGCTGATAAAACTTAATAACTTAAATAAAATGCTGATAATAACTTAAATAAAATGTGTGAATGCAAGCGTTGGTTTGGATAAAAGTGTCTGCCAAATGCCTTAACATAATATTGATCATTTTTCATATTTATTCATAATAACTTTCTTATTCATATCATATTAACATTATTGTATTTTAAGACATTTTTAGGAAATGGAAGCATAATTTATGTAGCAGAAAATGAGGAATGACTCTTGTAACATCTGATTTTTAGACAGAAATATGTAGAAAAAATGTAATGTAAGTCTATTTAATTGCCATCTGGTTCTGTTTACAGATGCTATTTCAAATGCCATATAATGTACTGAGGACTGAAAGACACTGAGCTGAATGAATGAATGACCAGCCTCTGTGTTTTCAGCTTGCCTGAAAATAGGTGAAAGAGACGTCAAGACATTGAACTGCATTCTGCTGCGGTACAGTATAATTCACCGCTAACACACAGCTCTATGAGTCAAATTGAGCTCCTTCACTTTCAGCATGTCTATTTCCCATTTATCGAAAGTAATTAAACTTTGGAAAATATTGCAGTGCTGAGGAAATCGATTTTGCAAGTGGCTAAATTTGACCTAATATACGAGATAGAGGCGAACTGGGTTGAATGAAATTATTTCTGGCTCTGATGAGAGATTGATTTTGTAGTACATTTGCAGTAGTTTGATCCCTCCTGTTGTAGAAATGATGATGGAGCGCAAATACACACAATGTGGAACCGTGGATCTTATCTACCGTCGACTGATGAATATCGTTCTTATAAAAATGTTTATGAGAGTCTTATAGAAAAATAATGCACGGATGATTGCTCTCACTGCGTCTTTGATTCATGCCACTTATGAGCTTTAAATCAGGGAGAAAAAATATTCTCATGACTAATACATCTATATTACGTTTACTTACTGTAACTGCATAAATCATTTTTCTTAATTAGCGTCTGTCTTCTTGTCCTTAAAATGTCATACATTTACTTAAGAAGCATTTTTTTGGTATAAGCATAAATCTCACTAAATGTTAGTAGATTTATGCTTAAAACATAAAAAATATAAAAAACATACAAATATATTTAATAAATAGACCAGTCTGCAATCAGCAATCTGTAATCAATCTGCCATCAAAGGGTATTCTTGGATGCACGTGTTATTTGCAGGCTTCTCTCTATGATATATCACAGTTCCCTTCTATTAAACTGTCCAAATCAGATCTCTTTGCTGTGGTATGCATGTCTGAAACCACAATGTTTGTGAAAAGCTCTTCTCGCTGACAGTTTGTGTGTATGTGTTTGTGGGAGGATGCGCACATGCATATGACAGCGTATGTGTGGGCTCCATCTGTCTGGTATCTGAACTCCACATCTGGCATTGTCAAAACTCAGGAAAGCATAACAAGACAAAAAAAAGCCTCCTTTCAGATTCACCAGGTAAATACAGTTTCACCCAGCAGACATCAGGTCATGTTTTATTCAATGCCATGGGCCTATTAACCTTATAAAACAGAAATGCACATTTAAACACTTCCCGAAATGTTTCTGTGTGTGTTTTTTTCTTTTCTTTTTAATTGCCTGTGTTTGCATAAAGCAATGCTGTTTTTAGATGAATAACTGTTGAATCGGTTATTTAGGTGAAGGACCATTCAGGTACTATTTAGGTAATTTCCAGTTGCCACTTGGTTCCAATAGAGTTTGCTATTAGTATGTTACACTCTAATATGCATAATATACACAGCACCCACAAATATTGGGCAGCATAGTTCATTTTGAATCATATTTTTGGATACTTTTTACTATTAAAGCACCAATTTATGATTGACATTTTCATTCAGATATCTACTTTTTCATTGCAATGCTGTTTTCAAAAAAGCAATGCTGTTTTTGGATGGTTAACTGTTGATCGTAGTATTGATTCAGTTATTTAGGCAAAGAACCACCAATCAAGGCTACAGATATCATGTTATCAGGTAATTCCCGATTCCGGACTGCCATCTGGATCCAATAGTGTATTCCAAAGTTTATTTGATTAATTGAACTTAATGGATATTTTTTGGTATTGAATGAACTTAGATTTTGCTCAACTTGTCTTATTTTCTTGTTTTTTTCTTGTTTTTTTTTTTTTTGGCAAGTGATGCACCTCTGTCTATTAATGGCTATTCAAAAGTATCTTTTATTCTGACTTATACATAGAGGGTTTTTACGTATTAAAAAACATATTTTTCTCTGTTTTTAGTCTTTGATATGAATAACTTTGTGTTCTAGTGTATGCTTACACATCAACAATGTACTAAAAACAAGGACGTTTTTGGAAAAGTTTCAAGCACAGCATGTATGCACAGGACTTCACTGTTTTCACAAATTCACATTTTTGTAGTTTACACAGAGATAATGACAGTATTGTTTCTTCAGAAACTTGCAAGAGTTCAAGTTTTCAGCCCCCCAAAAGCTATTGTTCTGTAAATGAATGACCAAAATGCATAAAATGTTTTCCATTTTTAGTTGAAAATGGTGTTGTGTAAACACCCCCTAGGTAGACAGTTCGCTCGTTTGGTGTGATTGCACATGTGACCTGACTGGCCACTCCCCCCTGCCTAATTCTGAGTGCGTGAGAGTAATAATTGCGATTAGGAGTGAATGTTCTGCTGGCACTTCCCACGCAGAATCATAAAGTTAATCAAATTTGAGCTGTAAATGGGCCGGATCAAACCTGCAGATAAAAATAAATGTGTAGAGCAGTGGGGGACTCCTCTCAGCTTTAACTATGCATATGAAACAAGAGAGGCCTGCTTAATCTTTCATGAAGTACAGTCTCAGATCTCACCTTTGACCTCAGCTTTTCACACTTTCAAGGGCACAACTGAAGTGATGGGAAACAAGAGACATCCGGCCAGACAGCAAGGCCTTTGTTCAGGGGATACAGAGCGGTGAAGGCCGGAGTTTCATGTCAAAGTGCATAAAGTGGAAGAGCAACAATAAAGACTCCACAGGCTATATATGAAGGTAGGAAATCATTAAAGCACATCTGTATCCAGTGTTTATGAAACACAGGGCCATAATCTCTATGTATATTCATATTAGCGGTCAATAAGTAGTTTATTTATTTATTTATTATGCTTTGGTCAAGTTTTTTTTTTTTTTTTTTTTTAATTTATTTGTTATTTTACTTGATCCTGGATTGTTTCCCTATTCATAGATTCTTATCTACTTGTTGTCATAGACAACATAAATGTGCCATTTCTAATAAGCGCATGAACAAGCAACTCACATTTATCTCAACAAAAAGATATTTAAACTGAATTTGCATGTGAGTTTTGAAGAGCCAAGCTATTTATAGAGAAATTTGGCTGTTAGGTTAAGCATGTGTTAAGCATATAATCTCAAATGTGACCCTGGACCACAAAACCAGTCATAAGGGTCAATTTTTCGAAACTGAGATTTATACATCATCTGAAAGCTGAATAAATAAGCTTTCCATTGATGTATGGTTTGTTAGGATATGACAATATGGCTGAGATACAACTATTTGAAAATCTAGGGTGCAAAAAAATCTAAATATTGAGAAAATTGCCTTTAAAGTTGTCCAAATGAAGTTCTTAGCAATGCATATTACTAATCAAAAATAAAGTTTTGATATATTTACAGTAGGAAAAATCAATCATTTTGACCCATACAATGTATTTTTGGCTATTGCTGTGACATAAGACATAAGGTTTTGTGGTCCAGGGTCACAGATGTATCCTTTGATAACCCACAGTCCTGTGTGTGTTGTGTGTAGGTTGGTGGAAAGAATAAAATTTGTGTGTTAAGTTGTTGAAATGGTGCAATTATTCTTTTTTTTTCCATCTTTTTATTCAATGTACAGTATGACAGTTTCTACTGAGAAATAATTATTGTAGACATTAATTTAATATTTCTTGGTTACATTATGGATTCTTCGAGTTTTGTCTAAAAACGATCTATGCAGAATGTGCCTTCATAGAAAAACTGTCTGAAGTAATTGACTGACCGGCAGCGAGGCATGTGCCTTACTTTTCACAGCCTCCAAAACCATGTCTGACCGTGTTCTCAATGATTTCCTCTAAAGCGTACTGTATGTCTCATTGTTTCAACAGTTACACCAGGAAAGGGAATGATTCAGCTATCAAAACTAAAAAGAAAAGAAAAAAGCAGCTGTGATGTTTACACAATGTTTGTGTAGCAAATTTGTACAGTAGTAGCCTACCTTGAAAGCATCTTAAATACAAGTAAAGTTTCCAGTTTAATGTTTCAAATTACTTTTGTGAAAATCTAAAAAACAAAAAAGAAACAACATACTCATTGTGATCTGTACTTTATTAAAATATATATAAGAAAAAATGATGATAATACATTTTATTATATTTGAAATTATTAAAAACGTATTGCTGAGAAATGGGTAAAACCTAATGATTTAAAGGATAGTTGCAATGATTGATTTAAAATTACAATTGCTACAGTTTTACAGTAAAGGGATCTATCAAAGTCTGATCATGATTGTGGAAGTGAATCATGTCACAAACAAAGGAGATTACTGAGGACCTCGGAAAAAGAGTTGATGTTGCTCATCAGGCTAGAAAAGGTCACAAAACCATCTCTAAAGTGTTTGGACTCCACAAATCCACGGTCAGACAGATTGTGTACAAATGGAGGAAATTCAAGACCACTGTTACCTTCCCGAGAAGTGGTTGACGAACAAAGATCACTCCAAAGCAGAATGTGTAATAGTCTGTGAGGTGGCAAAACTTCCCAGGGTAACTTCTAAGCAACTAAAGGCCTTTCTCACATTGGCTAATGTTAATGTTCATGAGCCCACCATCAGGAGAACACTGAGCAACCATGGTGTGCATGGCAGAGTTGCAAGGAGAAAGCCACTGTTCTCCAAAAAGGAAATTGCTTGCTAAAGATCATGCGGACTATTGGAGAAAGGTTTAATGGATGGATGAAACCAAAATAGAATGTATTGGTTTAAATGAGAAGCTATTATGTTCGGAGAAAAGAACACACTGCATTCCAGCTTAAGAATCGTATCCCATCTGTGAAACATGGTGGTGGTAGTATCATGGCTTGGGCCTGTTTTGCTGTATCTTGGCCAGGACAGCCTGCCATCATTGATGGAACAATGAATTCTGAATTATACCAGCAAATTCTAAAGGAAAACTTCAGGACATCTGTTTAAGAACATAGTCTCAAGAGAATGTAGGTCATGCAGCAAGACACCAACCTCAAGCACACAAGTCATTCCACCAAAGTTATGGAATAAGTTTGGAATGGCTGAGTCAAAGTCCAGACCTTAATCCAATTAAAATGTTGTGGAAGGACCTAAGCAAGCAGTTCATATGAGGAAACCCACAAACATCACAGAGTTTAAGTGGTTCTGCACTAAGGAATGGGCCAAAACATCTACATGTTATTGTGCAGGACTGATCAGCGTTTACAACAAACTTTACCTTCAATACTCCAGCAAAAGGGGGTCACAGCACATACTGAACAGCCGTGTGTGGATCCGTGTGTGGTTCATGGCTGATGACTGTTACTGACTTACATTGGTATCACTTCTGTTTTCGGCAATTCCGTGATGCCACCACAGATTCGGGGGGTTAAGAGTCCGTGGTCATTACACAGAATTCTGTGAGACCAGGCAAAGATTCACATACTTTTGCAACGCACAGATATGTAACACTGGATCATTTTTCTCAATAAATAAATGACTAAGAAAATATTTTTCTCTCACTTGTTTGAATCGGTTCTCTTTGTCTACTTTCAGGACTTATGAAAATCTGATGATGTTTTTGGGTCATGTTTATGAAGAAATATAGAACAATTCTAAATGGTTCGCAAACTTCCAAGCAGTACTATATATATATATATATATATATATATATATATATATATATATATATATATATATATATATAACATGAAAACAAAAATATACAAAATAAATGGTTTGTTTGTGGTGTAAGAACTTTACATATTGGCTGATCATTTATAAGGCTTGACACTGTTCTCAGATGCAAACTCTGGGTTTTCATATCTTAATAAAACTGAACAAATAGCATAATTGTTTGAGTTTAATTTGGTTAGGGAAAAGACAATGAGCAGGAGATAGCAGCAGTCAAGTTTCAGTCTACACAATGTAAATTTCCTTTTTAATTAAGCTCTTCCAATGTCACACACACACGCGCACACACACACACACAAACACCTAAAACATGAAACATGTAAGCGGATATTAAATCACATTTGGGTGCTTTTCATCTTCAACTTTTTAATCAAGTATTAAGGGGAATATTTCAGATGAGGTATTGTGTACAAAGCAGAATTGCTTCATTTAACTATTTTATTGTAATTCAAAGTGGGAACTATCAAAGAGAAGTATCAATTAATGCAATTAATAATAAAATGTCGGCAGCATGTATAATTCATTCCTCCAGCTAAAAAGAAACCTCAATCTACTAACAGGGCTGTTTAACCCAGGATATATTCAACAAACTCTAATTAGAAATGCTTATTGATGTTGAGTTGTAAGAGAAACTAGCTGTGTGTGTGTGTGTGTGTGTGTGTGTGTGTGTGTGTGTGTGTGTGTGTGTGTGTGTGTGTGTGTGTGTGTGTGTGTGTGTGTGGCAAGCTGAGATATGAATAAGGGGGAAAAAACATGGCTTAGAACAAAATACTATTGTTTTTGTTTTCTTCAGTACAAGATGTCTCTCAAAGAAAAGTGTATACTGTACCATTGCCAAGCAATGCAAATAATGAAGCTCCACGTACTGAACAAAGGCAGCTGATTGGAAAATTAGAAAACAAATGCAGGAAACGCTAAAGGATTACAGTGAGTATGAATCATTGCATTATTATTATTATTTTATTTTTTTTTTTTCTGTCGAAAAGTTAACATGAAATCAAAAGCAACCTTGTTTGATTTCTTGGCACAGTTTTCCTGCGGTATACAGCAACATGCAATAAGGATAAGTTTATATACTGATGCTTTTGGAAAAATCCTTTCTTAGGGTATTTAAATATTACATTTTTTATTGTATAGAAAATATAATTTTTTAAAATATTATAGGAATATTATATACATATTTCTTAAATTAGTTTTGAACTCATTTCTTGCTTCAACAAAATTAAGAATATTTGAATCAACCTCATTTATTTGTTTGTTTGTTTATTTGTTTATTTTTTACAAACCTCAGAATGTTTGTTTGTTTGATAGTTTTTATTTAAATGAATAAATAAATAATAAAATAATAAATATTATTTTAATTTATCTTTTTGTTCATTTTATGAACTAAAGAATATTTAAATCTATTTTATTTTTTATTTAATTTCATTCATTCATTCATTCATTCATTCATTCATTCTATTGCCAGGAGTCATACTTTAAGTATACACTCAAATCCCCACCTTTGCACATTTTTCAGCTGTGTTGATTGGTTGCAGAGGAAAAGCAAAGATATTTATTGCCTTGTTAGTCGTTTTTCTTTTTTCCCTGCAGTCTCGATAGAGCTGAAGACCCCCACGAGACATAAAACACACTGGAACTAACAGCTGCCATGGAGCCATATTGATTAACAGCTTTGACAGCTTACCAATCTGACCCCGCGTTAGAAATGAGGAGCTCAGAACCACTGCAGGTGTATGAATCACGGTTTCACGGTCAGAGACGACTCCAGACAGATAAACTCACTCAACGGATTACTGGACCGGACCTGCCTCGAGACAGACCGCGGGCGAATTACAACCATCCAGTGCAAACTGCTTCATCTGCAGAGAAGGTGACACAGAAATTGCCTAGGTATCAGCCAAAATGTTAAATCTATTAGATAACCTTCCACAATTTGCTGAAATGCTGAGCCTCAAAAATATCCTTTTATTGGCACATTGCCTGTGAGAGAGTGAGTACGGTCACGTCCCATAGAAAAAAATATAATAAAAACCCTGAAACTTTCCAGAAACTTGAATATTTCATGAAAAACAAGGTCAGAGATTAACAATGAAGTGGTAGTAATGGAGGAGTGTTAATAATTTTGGCATATATTTGAGAAAAAATGTGTTCTATTCTTGGAATTATTTCACTTCAGTCTATGTTGTGCTCCAGTCATTTTGACCCTAAGTGTATTTGCGCTTTTGTTTTTGTGTTTTATTAGCTAAATTTCTAAAAAGAAAAAAAAAATTCAATCAAAAACTAAGGTGCATAACCTCAAATCAATGAGGGCTATGACTAATCAGTTCCAAAAACAAAACAAGCTGACAGAAATACTGAATGTTGCATAATAAAGAGATTTACAAGCAATTTAGCACCGCAAAAGAGTAATAACTAATAATAATTAATAAAGTGTACTTTTCATTTTAAATTATAAGAATATTTGCTATCATTAAGAAATATCAGATTAAAGTTGGAATTGGAGAATGAATTTGACCCAAAAATTACATTTTGATAATTTACTCACCTATGTGTCCTTCCAATTTTTTTAATTTAATTTCATTTCATTTCATTTCAAAATTGTTCCATATCCATTATTTTGTTGTTGTTGTTGTTATTGTTCCAACCAAACTTCATGCGGTTAAATATTATGATGACTTAAATTTGTTTTGTATCAGAAAGACCATAGTCACAAAACCGTACCTTGACAGTGCTGAAAGCAACACGAAAAGAAGAAAAAATGCTTTTCGAAAAGCATCAAAAGTATCAAAGCAAGTGCTATTGTACATTCAGGGTACAGCAGGCAAAATAAAGGCATGCGTTTCTTTTCCTTCATCATTCACAATGACAGGAGGACTGCAATTATGCACTAGACAAAGAATGATTTGAGCAGCGGGGTGGACATATTTAAACTCGACTGCTTGCTAAATGATACGGGTCCTAAACGGAGTTTTAGCTCTCAGAATTCACTATCTTGAGAATCACCTGCTGGCCTGTAGTTCCTCTGTACATCTGCTTCAATCCAGAGAAGGGCTCTTCACATCCTTGTCCTCAAAGCCCCTTGAAGTCTGTGACAGGTTCTGGCTCAGCATGGACTTGGAATATGTGCTCGTTCTTTCTCAAGCACCTCTGAATCTAGAGCACCTGGTGGGAGAAAGACACGTCTGCACTCTCAAACCCCCAACTCTAATCACAAAACTCCCTCAACAGGATCCAACAAATGAGATAAAGACGAGAATTGAGAGTAAAATTGAGCCGTATAGTGAGTCTAGGCTCCAGACAATTACTGGTGAAGGTGTATAGGGTCTGCAGTCTGGACTTTGGATGAAATGGTGGTGAGTCTGGGAGCGCGGACTGTATTGATTTTGGTTCAGCACTGGGTAATGTTTGCAATACAAAACAGGTAGCTCTTCTTCTGTTATTCCCAAAGACGATGAAGGTTACCTTGGAAACTTGTCACCTAGTTGATGCACTTTATCCCAAACAAGTTACTATAATAACAAGCATGGACTGCCTCTATGGAGCAATTTATTATTTTGTGTTGTGCTGAAGGGTGAGATGACGAAAGGCCAGGAGGTTCTCCACGTTGCCACTGCTGGAATTCAGACCTGCAAAATCTTTTATATTATTAGGATATCATGTTGCATCTGGTTTAATTTAATGTGTTTTTACAAAGAATATTTATTAATTGATTTATCTATCTAACATTTGTACTAACTGCTGACTGATGGTACATTTACACCATCTGGTAGGGAAAAAAAAGAAAAAAAGTTTTTCCATTGATATACTTCATGAAAAATGTATAAATTTAATTTATAAATAATATTAATTATTAACTTTTACACTGTAAAAAAAAAAAAATCAAACTTTCGAAAAGTTCTACTAACCAATGTAAAAAAAAGTAGCCTGAACAAAGAATTTTTAGTAGAAGTCAGTTTAATTTTTTGCGTGAACTGAACAAAAATACTCTAATCATGTTTAGTTCATCTAATGAATAAAAAAAATGCAGCCTGCAAATGCGACCTCCGGAGGATGCAGCCTTCCGTTTGAGAAACGGCCATAGCCTTCCAGGTATTACAGACCTCCTTAACTAGCACTAAAACCTGTTCTGTTTTTGGCTGTTGTTCTGTGAAGTTTCATTTAGAGGGACATCTCTGAAGAGAGCATCAGAGACAAAATCAAAGCATTATAGTCAACACTATGCTCCCCTGTGCTAGGTTCTATAGTCTTCTTTCTACAGCCATAGCATCTTAAGCAGCTTAAGGTTCTATAAGCTCCCTCCTCAACATACGCAATCTGTTCCCAGCATGCTCTCCTTTCCATTCCAACTACAGTTAACTGTGAGCTTAATGTTCAAGCTTAACTGTAAGCTCAGTGTTACTGCTGGAACTGATGTTGCTGTCATGTTCCAGTGCAGTGTATGCTGCATTATGCATGCTAGGCCAGATGCTTCGGTATCTGCTGAAAATATTTCTGCAACTACAAATGGCGGTACTATGGTGTAGTGGGTGACCATACATCCTCTTTTTAAATTGCCTACTTTGTTTTCTTATTGTTTTCTTGCTTCCTGAAGGTAATGACTGAAAAGTATTGACCAATAGCATGCAGGCATTGTATCAAATGGACCAATCGTAGCATGCGAGAAGGTGGGATATTTTTGAAGTGTGGGAAATTTTGAAATGTCATTTTATTAAAATGTATAAAAATTCTTCTGTTAATGTTTTTTTATTAGAATATTTTATATTTATACATACTTTAGGGACAGCTGGTAATCAACATCCACAAATGCTGTCAATTAAGGTTAGCTCAACCTGGAATACTCCTTAAGAATGTTAAGTCTCCCCCTGCTGGCAGTATAGAGAATCAGGCACATGAAAGCATGAACAGAGGGGTGATGCACCATATGACTACCATCTTTCATGTTGCTCTTGTCGTCTGGTAGTCAGCGGTGGCTCGTTCTATCACCTGCATCTACATGCAAATGACTAGCAGAGACCCAGAGCAGGAGAGAGGAGTACTCATAAATGAATCATTTGTCTGACACTGCCATCCTTGTCACTGGCTTAATCTGCAGAAGAGCGGCCAAAAATGGCATGTTATCTACTGAGGTGGACACGAAACAAGGGACTACAGAGTTATGAAGATAATTTTCTTTCCCGCACTGAAATGCTTCTTGTATGTGCAGGCTCTCTGGTTTATATTTCCCTCTGGTTCAAGGCAGTGGCAAACAGCTCAAGTTCCATATTAAATTATGCAACACTGTTGTGAACTCACTGTGTTAGTCTCTTCAACACTGTGCATAAACAAGCAAACACTGCGAAATAGCTGATCGTTGAAGCTCAAAGGCAGAATGGCAGAAAATGATGCTTTCACTGTTGCATGTTTACAAGGAGGGTAATTAGCAAGGTTAGCGAACAAAAAACACCTGTTTGATTCGGGTCTCGAGAAAGCCCTTTGTGCGGAAAACAAAGGGACTGTGTGAGTGTCCATGAAAAACAACAGAGTGCATGATAATGAGATTCAGGAGAACAAAGCACTTGAGGCGAAAACAAGGGGGCGAGGAGAGTGGATCGGAAAACCTCTGAACAGAATCCTGATGTTGTTCGTGGCCTCATGAAAATGGATTCCAGAAAAATATCTTGCGTCTAGAAACAATTGCTTTCTCAACTGAATGAAGGATTTATTCAGGTTATGGTACATGCAGCCAGCATGGCAAATGTCATTAATGAGAATCGGTAACAGTTTGAAATCAAATCTTGTGCTTTCATATACTAGGCTTATGGATTTTCAAGGAGATGGATTATCCCTCTGCTCATTTTCCTGGATGGAAGTGCAGAAAACCATGTTAGAATGACATGAATATGAAATTGGGAACCCGTTTCATTAGCTTCGGCAGTCCAATTATGCATGATGCGTCTGTGCACACTTCCTGCATATGATTTGCATGAATGTAAATTCGTCCCATAAGGACTGCAGAATTTAGTGTGTTTAGCTCCAATTAAGATTTGATGGCTTCAGTGGCTTTATGGTAATGAATCTGCAGAATTCTGTAGAATTACAGCTCGGAAAGAATGTGAAATAAGGGAGACCATGGCTAGTTGTCACAGGGACTTTAACTTAACTATAAGGCTTTAAATTAAGGAACAGTTCTCCCAAAAATTAACTCAAAAAGTACTCATCCTCAGCCCATCCAAGATTAGTTTGTTTCTTCATCAGAACAGATTTGGAGAAATTTAGTAAACTTTTGTAAGCTGTGTATTTCTCGCCTGATTCAGATTAAACAACTTTTGTCATGCAGCTTTACCTGTATTGCTCAAAACAAATTTCCCTAAAGAGACAAAAAAAAAAGTATATAAATATGATTTGATGATGATGATGATGATGATGAACTTTTCACTAGAGAAAGCAATATTATGGATTGAGGATTTGCATTGTAGCTAGACTTGTAAAAAAGCTGATATATTTGTTTATTATAAACATGCATCTTAAGTGAAGTGATGACTAGAGTTGTGTTGTGGATTATTGTGATGTTTTTATCAGCTGTTTGGACTCTCATTCTGACGGCACCCATTCACTGCAGAGGATCCATTGTAGCGCAAGTGATGTAATGTTAAATTTCTCCAAATCTGTTCTGATGAAGAAACAAACTCATCTACATCTTGGTTGGCCTGAGTGTGAGTAAATGTTCAGCCAATGTTTGGGTGAACTATTCCTTTAAATGTCATTACACATTCACATTAACATTATAATGTGAATAAGTGTGTCTTTTTTCATGGGCATTTTCCTGAGCTTTATATGTGCTTCTACACAACTGGTTTTTAATCAATCAATCAATCAATCAATCAATCAATCAATCAATCAATCAATCAATCAATCAATCAATCAAATAAATTAATTAAAATTTGAGTATTATTCAATGCAGTAAATGGTATGACAATTAGCCCCAGTCTTACTTATGTGAATGATCTGGAAAGGCGTTGGTTTAGTCTATACTGTGCATAATCTGGCATGCTACAGTATTTTAGGCATTTATGTATTCTGGATGGCAGCAGCTCATAATGCTTTATTTTATTGCTCATTGTTCACTGCTATTAATGTTGCATGAAAATAGAGCTTGAAAAATGGGAATTTAATTAGAGCATAAATATTTTTAATCAGCTATTTTTCAGAGTGGATGCAACCATGTGGACTTTTAGAGAACCCCAGGCACTGTGCTATAATTAACACACACAGCTCCGCAACCTCAAAAAACATAAGAGCCTTTTTTCTATCTGCATTGAATTTTTTGGTTGTATTTAGATTTAGTAGTTGAATTTTTATTTATTTATTTATTGTAAAACTGCTTAGTGTACTTGCTAAAAAGCTAGTTGTTCTAAATGCAATCTTCTGATAATCTGGTAAAACTTTTATTTTCAGTAATATATAGTGATATACTGTATAAATAGAAGGCATTTTTAAACTTTTAAAGAACAATGATGACAATAATTATAATAATAATATTGTTCATTTATATAGTGCCTTCAAGACCCCAAGGTAGCTTTACAAGAAACATAAAACAATCATGCAGCAAAAAAAGTGTAGAAACAGCATTGCAATGTCAAAGACCAGAACAACAAATACAACAGGACAAAGCAAAAAAAAAAAAAGATACAGTTACAGTAAAAGAAGCAGCATTAAAGGTCAGACACATTGGAGTAACATTAGACACTGGAGTATTTTCTTTTTTTCTTCTTCTTCTTCTTCTTCTTTTTCTTGTTAAATAGTACACTTATTGTGGTCATAATCCGATAAATGAAATATGAATTTTGATTTTTATTTCTACTTCCTTAATTTTACATTTCAGTTCTATTACCTGTTTGTTACCTGATTTTAAATTCAAATCATTCCCATTTTGATTTGAACGGCACACAAATTGCTGCCTAAATACAAGCTTCATAGAAAGTGTTGCCAATATGTTTAGTACAAACCAGAATCATAAAAGGCTGAGGTGTAAAATGTTAATTTACACCATTTCTTCAAGAATCAATTACTTGAGACCCGAGAGAATGAGCTCACTGGGTTAAAGGATTCAAGGCCGCTAAATTTCACATCACAGCGCAGCGGACCTGCTGGAAACGCTGAAGGGATCACTACAGGCCTAATGAAGAGAGGTTGACTGACTGATTGACAGGATAAAGGACTTCTGCAGCCTCTCTTTCAGCTAAACTGGGTCAGACACTGCTGTAAGATTCTCTTTAAACTCAAAACCAGCCATAATCAGGTCTTAGTGCATTTTAACTTTGATCAAATGCTATATGGTGTAACTGACAAGGCTATTGGTGGATATATTTAATTCACCTATTACAAAATATGGGGCGGCCGGTGTTAAAATACTTGAATCGAGAAGTCACTGAACTTGTTTTCATCAGCAGATGTTCTCATGTCCCTGAAGAGTATATTTAGACCTTTAAAGGAAAGAACTGAGCTGATTTCATAAACCACAGTGGACCAGAGTAAATCGGGGGCTCTTTTTTAGTAGCGCCACTTTCCTGGCGCTAAATTATTTAGCACCTCAGAGCGAACTGAATTGAGAAGGATGATGTGGGAAATCAAGTCCAGCTTGTTCAACCAACTCTTCAAACAGACATTATATTAAACATGCAGTTTTAGTAGCCAGTCTTGTAATTATTAAAATATATTGAGGTGTCTTTACCTACAAAAGCTTAATGTATAAAAGATGACAGGTGTCCACCTGAAATGAATGCTACTGATGTTTTTGATGCTAACAAGCTGTAGGCATCGCCACAGGGGGTGTCTGAACTTAAGAATTAATAAACACTTGCTTTAAACTCCCTCTCTGTCCAATCAACAATGGACCACTTGTTATCGACTGCACAACAGGGTGTGAATCGTGGAGAAAATAATTTGTTTGCAAGAAGCTTTAAAAAAAAATAAGCCCACTTTGATGTACGTGTAAAGCTTTGCTCAGTTCCTTTAAGAAAAATCAATGGCAGATAATAATCTGTGCAAAGATTATAAATTCAGTATCAGAAGTCTGGAATAGTCATCTGTGTATGAGATTTATTGTAAATTCAATGACACATGCATCATTATTCAAGTAAAAAAAAACTGCTCAGATCTGTATTCCAACTGAAAACAGTATTTTGAAATGTAAAGAAGCATACTTTCATTTGCCAGATGGCTCAATTAATGACCCAAATTATTGTAAACTTTGGTAATGAGCATCAGAGAGGCATGCAGTATGATCAAAGTGAAAGTATATGCCAGTTTCTTCTATTATTTATGTATTGCTGAACAGGAAAAACATCTACAGAACTTTCAGAGTTTTGCACTGAAAATATTGAGACAAATTTATTTATTTATTTTTTTCTTCACTAAAGATCTTTTCTTTTGGTACTTGCACAGTGAAAAAAAAAAGAAAAAAAAAAGAGTAAAATTAGGCAGTTCTCAAGTGTTAAGACATGGGGAAAAAACAGTCTGGGTTGTAAAATCGCAATATATTTTCTCTGTAGTTGAGAATTTCCAGAAGTTCTGCTACAGCAGTGTATTGACCTGACTGACTTTTTTTCTTTTCTTTTGGTTCTCCATAATGATTTTTATTTTATGGACAGCAAAATTTACAAAAAAAAAAAAAAAAAGACAATTCAGATTTCAAACGACATGTAGATAAGTAAATGACATGTATGTCTCACCCTTATGCCATTCCTTTAATATGTATCACTGAAAAATACACTGGAAAAAATCTTCTCACGAAGAGTTACACAGAAATAGAAGTAGCTTTGAATTAAACATGAAATTTTAAAGCAGAAAAACTGAAGTAGTATTTTCTTGTGAACATACTCCAACTTCACAACTTAAAAAAAAAAAAAAGTTTTTACTCTCTTTAAAAAAAAAAAAAAGGTATTAAAGCTGTCTCTGGGATGGTACTCTTTCAAAAGGTACTAAATTTAACCTTTTAAGTACTAAAATGTGCCATTTAGGTAATAATGTGTACCTTTAAGGCACTAATATGCATACTTAGGAATAAATAAGGTATAACTTTGTGACAATTTTTTATTTTTATTTTTTTCTGAGATTGCGGTGTACATTGATTTATCAAATTTCACAACCGCCCACAATCTAGTTCAACTAGACACTAAATGCACTACACTGTTGAATTAAGCGACTGTCATTCTTTTCCCTTCCTCCTTTCTATGCAAATTAGGTTTATTATAGATTGCACCTTATTCACAGAATGTCACTGTGATATTTGCCTGGTGCAATAAATGTTTCACCATTAGCGCCCGCAGAAAGCAGGTGGTAAATGTAATTTTAAGAAAGATGTTTTTGGGGGGTTTTTTTGCATTTTGTATTGACTGTGTCAGCTCTTATACATCAAATGATGGAGAAGAATATTATAAGACACCTTTGACATTTTAAAGAGCATCAGGAGCCTAGATCGCAGTGATGGTCAGACCCAGCATTAGTATGCAAGATTGAGATAGTCCAGCCAGCCTGAAATTAAATAAACGTCAATATCAGCTGGTGCAATTCCTATTGCATTCTTAGTGAATTGCCCCTTGAATGTTAAAGAGATAATCAAGCTTTGCAAGTGGAGCAGGTTCACTAATTTCTCTAATTTCCCAATTTCTGCAAGAATGTGTTTCAGTCCACCAGGAGTATTGAAACCGACACATGAAACACAATTGAACATCCACTTTCTGGGCTCATTAAGACCCCCGAGACAAATAGATTATTATTTCAAGCCCTGATTTATGTAACCAGCGACTAATCTGTTAAACGGATGCCAAAAGCCTACAGCTCTAGGTGTCGAACTTGTTGGCTGTTAATACCCACATGGGATTACTGGCATGACCTTAGTCAGATATACTGTAAAAAGGTACGTTTATGAGTTAAAAAGTAGAGAGTTTGTTTAAGGGAAGAGCTTTTAAAAATGAGAAGAATATCCATCTTTGCTATAGTTCCTTGATTCCATATGTCATATTTAGGAGATGAAAAAATGGGAGCGCTCCAGCTGAATTATTTAGAGTCTGCTCCATATTTCTCTCTTAGTAAATAAATAGTGGTCCCTTGCAAGAGCCACCGTATACAGCCTGGGCCGAGGCATTGAAAAACACAACATACGTTTCAATTAGAGTCAAAGGGATTGAAAAAAATATATATATATATGTGCAAAACACTCTCAGAACAATGAAGGGGCAGTGTCGTGTCTGGCAAGACCGTTTGAACGGGATCTTATGCATTAAATTATACAGCATTTCTTTAAGATGCATTTACCAGAGCACCTGGGTAATCTGTCATTTCACTGTTTTGATAGTTTTTAGACAGAATAGAATTGATGTTGCTTCATGGTGGTGGAAAGATAGTTTTATAAATGCATGGCCATTTGTTTCCAACCACTTGAAGTGGACTCAGCAAGACGAGGTGAAGAGAGCCTGAGACCACCATTTATTGTTCCCATACTTGTCTTCAGAATGGTATTGAAGCCTGTTTCTGTCTAAGAGTGAAAATGACTGAAAAAGTAGAAATGGAAAAAGTTCACACCATTCAAAAGTTTGTGATCAGTAAGGAATGTTTTTTTCTTCTATCAAACAAAATAAATTAATAAATAAATGATTGAATGTGACAGTAAATCATTTATAATGTTATGAAAGGTTTCTATATCAAATAAATGCTGTTATTTTGAACTGAGATTCATGCAACAGTCTCAAACTTGCTTGAGAGTTACCGGTTTGAATCATACTTAAACTGTGAATTGTTCTTAGCCATTACTGAGTTCATAACTGAATCATTTTTCAGTTATGTCCAATGAACTTGGAATGTTTTATATAGTATATATATAGTATAGTATAGTTATAGTATAGTTTTATATATATAGTATAGTTTGTGAGATACAGTACATTTAAGAACAACACAGCGGTAATGTAAAGTAAGTCATTAGTTTTTTTTTGTTGTTTTTTTTTGGAAATTAATACCTTTATTCAGCAAGGATTCAATAAAGTTGTCAACTTACAGTAAAGATTTTTAATTGTTACATATAAACAGCATTTCAAATAAATGCTGTTCTTTTAAAAGTTCTGTTCTTCAAGGAATTTAAAAAAAAAATGCCTCATGGTTTCCAATAAAATATTAAGCAACACAACTGTTTTCAACATTGATAATAATAAGACCTGTTTCCTGAGAAGCAAATCAGCATATTAGAATGATTTCTGAAAGATCATGTGACACTGAGTGGAGAAATGATGCTGAAAATTCAGCTTTGCCATTGCATGAATGAATTTTAAAATGTTTAAATAAATGAATATGTCTCATATAGGCTATGTCACAGTGATGATTTTATATCTCGCAATTATAGCTTTATTTCCCATGATTTTGACTTTGTATGTCACAATTGCAACTGCACTGAAAAAACAAACTTTGAAATATACTAGATTTACTGTCATAAGTTTTACATTGCAATATTACAATTCATTGAGAACTAGAATTTCTAAGTAAAATTTTAAATAAATACACAATTAATTCATGTATAAAATGAACTGTGTGGGAATAGTAAATTGTATTATACATTTTCTGATATTATTCAACTGTTTTAAAGTCATTGCACATAAACCTAAAAATACTGAGTAAATTTTAATCTAAAATCTTAGCACGTTCACATCCACGTGACTGAATCACATGCCCGCGTTTTGGATCCGGGACAGACGGTTGCGATTGCCACGCGTGCGGTTGGGTTTGTCACATGTGGATGCAAAGTTATGTGTAAGGTAAGTTATTGCCTTTTTTGTAGTACTGTATGACAATGTATAGGTCCATGATCATTTTAAAAGTCCGATTGACTTTGTTGTGTAACTCTAGTAACGTTACTTGAGGTTAACCTAGGCCTGCATTTTCCACTGCAGTCCATGAATCGCCAGTCTCATACAGAAGTCAGTTTAAAACCAAAGAAATTTGTGTTAGTCATGGAATTATGTTAAAACACGCTGATTTGAAATTTGCATTAGGAAAAGTTCAGACATTATTTGCCACCACCACCACCCCTCCCCCCTCATTTAAGTGCGATCAGGTTACACTTACCACGACTTTCAAAACATTACATGAAATAAGCGACACGGGGGAAAAAATTGTGTGAAAACGAATCAATAAACTATACATTTCGTGTCTATAGCACGATTTGCCTTGAGATTATTGGACCGATTATTGGATAACCTTTATACCTTCTACAGTTTACGTTAAACTTTGTGGATTACACAAGTGGTTTTTCTCAGATATATTACAAAACTAAGAATAAAAAAAGACAAAAGATTTGGTTAAACAATGTTAAAAACTATTGGTGATATCATTACAAATAGCAATAGTGTAGAACAAATACTTCGAAATTTAGCAGCATCATTATGATCAATAAACCATCTAAGATTTAGAATCTACATAACTGGAGATTTAACTTTTTTGTACTTGATCATAAACTATTGAAATGGGTTGATACGTTTGTTCAGTCCATAAAGTGTCTGAAAAGCTCTGATATTGATCTGATATTGCGTGTTTAAATGAACTTATTTCATTGATACTCCTGCTTGTATTCAGGCCCGTAGCCAGCAATGAGGTCATCGAGGTCCGAACCTCGGTAAATTTTTAATGTTCAAAAATAAAATTTGTTCTCTGAATGACCAATTTGCTATTAAACTCCTCGTATGTCTGTATGTATAATTCAGTTTAGACAGTTTGCAAGAATGTTTAGCATCCGTGGTATGAAAATGATCGCTGCGAGACGCTGGCGGCGTGAACGAGGCTTGAGAGAGTTGCGAGTGAGGACACGAGCGCAGTGTTGCCAGATCCAGCTATTGCGCGTTTTTCACTTGTCTTTTCCACTTAAATTGACACTTTAGAAAGTTAATAATGTAGGACGTTGCGGTTTAGGGTCAGCGATATCTTTATCTTATCTTATTTGCAAAAGATTTGTAATATATTCGGTTTATTTTTATTTACTGATGGGCTTTTGCTCATCTTAATAGCAATATCTGGCAAAAAAGCCCATTTCTGACATAAGCCCTACCCTACGACATTCGATAAGGGAAATGCAAAAAAAAAAAAAAAAAATCATATCTGTCAGAAACGCTGTCAAAAACAGTAGCATTTAACACTAGTGCAGAGATCTGTAGAAAAAGTAGGTTACAGAATGAAATGAAATATGCAAACACTATGAAGAAGTATATGCCGAGTCATTCATAGTAGTTAAATTTTCACAAATCATGCTATAAACATTCATAAGAGCACTACACAAAGTTATCAGCTACACAGCAATGGTTATAAATAAAAACCATAACAGTATTGTTGCATGAATAATAAACAACTGATAAAATTATCCACCCCATAACTATAGAAAAGTATTAACAAATTTTGATGCAATAAATAGGGTATGATTTAAAAATTAAAATATGGAGCGATTTTTGTGCCAATATTCATCAAACAAATCCAGTGTTTTGCAAATAAACACAATCTGCTTTGCGAAGAAAAACCCGACTTGCAAACAAACGCAAAGTGATTCGCAAATACAAAACTCTATTTGAGAGAAAATGCAGAGGTATGGACAAATATATGTATTGTTTGTTGCAACTGTGAGACTCCTTTGCCTTTTTATGAGGAAACTTGGCTTAATTTTCTCACAAATGTGTGCAGGCTGATTTTCTCACATGTGTGCAGGCTGATTTTCTCACACGTGTGCGGGCAGATTTTCTCACAAATGCATGCAGGCTGATTTTCTCACACGTGCAATTGAGCAACTTTCTTTTCCAAAAACAGCAGATGGCGCTGTCGGTCAATTTATGCTAGTCTCCTGAGACCCGAAACACCTCTTTACCTTTTCAGACCAGTATGAGTGGGGAATAGGTGAGTTTCTGTCTTACTATCTCTATAATTAACCATTTAGATGTTTTCAAAAAGTGACCCGTGTCAGTGAAAGTCACAACAAGTGCTGTAAAACTGTTAACATGATTGATTAGTTCAAAAATCAGGAGTGACATGACTAAAGTATTTAAGTAGGCAGTCTTTCCCTATAAAAACTGATCCATTCTGCATACCATTATTTAGTACAATTATGTTTTAAATGATGTAACTGTGCTATCATTTGTCTAAAATACGTATTTTTTAGCTAAGCAAAATGATGAATATTTCTCTTCTGGTGTCACTCTTGTCCTGTGAATTGGGGAGAAGGAACAAGTTCACGCTGATGTAATACTAAATTCAGCATTTTAATACACAGTGGTTTAATAAACAACATGCTACACGGGTGAAGACACACTCTGGACAGCGAGGACTCTTCTTGGAGTGACTCAGATGATGAATGTTTGCATAAAGAGCCACTAATATAATTCCTGACGGTAGCCTTTTATTCTTAACTTCATGAGTTAAAATGTTGCTCGGCCTTATATAAAAAGCTACATAATTTTAGTTGGATTTTTCCAAACAGCCTATTGTCAGACTAAAATCTGCTGGTATATTGGTTGAAATATGAAATATCTCCTTACAGGCCACTTTTAGTTTTACATGTTGTACAAGGCATGTATATTACTATACTATATATAAACATAAATATGATAATAAACTATGATATCCCTTATGAAAATTAAAGTTGGTTTTACTATAGTAAAAGTGTGGTAATCATATATGTGGTAATGTTTTTTTGCAGGTTACCATTTCAATATAGGCAGCTTTACTACAAATACCATGGTATTTATTTAGTAAAACCATGGTTAATTTTTGTAAGGGATATTAATGTTTAGATTATATTTTGGTACATTTACATGGCTGAATCACAATAAAGCTCACCTGAACTTTAACTAGTTTATTAAATGATTATAGTAGCCTATTTGTATAATTAGTCTAGCCTACTCCTTTCAGTATGTTGTCTATGTGTACTTTTATACTTGTTTAAACTTTTACTGCAGAGGTAGCCTACAACATTTCTCTCCACTGGAGGCTATGTCTATAGCAGAAAGACAATAAATCTTACTTGACCTTGTAAATTAAAGTAAATTAACTAATGATCACAACAAACAAGGACAGGAACAGGGACTCCAAATAAGGAGGGGAGGGGAAACACAAGACGTAGAGACAAAGTCTAACAGACCTAATGTAAAAAATAAAATTCAAAATGCTTTCATTTTTGGTACACAATATTGTCGCTATCCACTATACATTTGCATTTTAGTATTACAATATATTGTGACACGATATATTGTTATACCCCTGCATTGTTTTGAATGTTATATATTCTATATCCCGCGATCCAACAGAGGATAAGAGGTATGGAGAATGGATCAGTTTTTATAGGGAAAGACTGCCTAGTTAAATGTTTAGTCATGTCACTCCTGATTTTTGAACTAATCAATCATGTTAACAGTTTTACAGCACTTGTTGTGACTTTCACTGACACGGGTCACTTTTTGAAAACATCTAAATGGTTAATTATAGAGATAGTAAGACAGAAACTCACCTATTCCCCACTCATACTGGTCTGAAAAGGTAAAGAGGTGTTTCGGGTCTCAGGAGACTAGCATAAATTGACCGACAGCGCCATCTGCTGTTTTTGGAAAAGAAAGTTGCTCAATTGCACGTGTGAGAAAATCAGCCTGCATGCATTTGTGAGAAAATCTGCCCGCACGCGTGTGAGAAAATCAGCCTGCACACATGTGAGAAAATCAGCCTGCACGCATTTGTGAGAAAATTAAGCCAAGTTTCCTCATAAAAAGGCAAAGGAGTCTCACAGTTGCAACAAACAATACATATATTTGTCCATACCTCTGCATTTTCTCTCAAATAGAGTTTTGTATTTGCGAATCACTTTGCGTTTGTTTGCAAGTCGGGTTTTTCTTCGCAAAGCAGATTGTGTTTATTTGCAAAACACTGGATTTGTTTGATGAATATTGGCACAAAAATCGCTCCATATTAAAATCCCTCCAAAACAGAGAAAATATCTTTCTTTTACAAAAATGTGTCTATTTTAAAGTGTTAATAGTGTATAATGAGTTGTATATATAGGGGTTATTATAGCACAATTCTGTAATAAGAGGTTATTATAGCATCCAATCTCCCCCCCAACCATCCCCCCATCCGGACCTCACTAATTTTCAAAGCCTGGCTACGGCCATGCTTGTATTTCAGCTTCTGTTTATTAATTAGTTCACATATAATTTTCTACCTTAAATGTAATGTATTTTTATTAATTCTGTTGTTTTAATATAACTAATTGTTTGTTAATTTACAGGTTGACTGCATTTAGGAAATCTCCCAGATGCATGGTTTTCAACCCTGGTGTTTTATTGGACTATTTGCACAGACATAATGTTTTTCAGATCATTTGTGTACATAATTAGCAGTTTTGCTGTTGAATTTAGTTTCACCATTGTGAACAGTGGTGGGAAGACACTTGCCTGTTAGAACTGTTTTCAGCTTTGTGCCAACTAAGGCATCTGGGCCCGTATTCCTAAAGATTCTAAGAATCCCCTCAGAGAGCTCCTAATTTAGCTTAAAAATTTCTAACTAGGAGTCTTAGCTTAGAAGTGATTCAGGACCAATCTGAGCGAGAAAAAGGCAAAAAACTTTTATCTTAGTGAGGAGGCAGGGCTGACCCTGTTGCTAGCGATGACACAGTCTTCTGAAGAATGTGATTGGTTATTTGTCCTAGAAGGAAATAAAAGAGCGCTTTTAAGAGTAGGGTTTATTATAAGCCTTCACTTTGAAATTACAGGCGTAATATTTCCTGTTTTACTGTACTCTCTTTCTGTCTCACTCACACACACACACACACACACATATGGATATATATTCTTTATTTTTTTTATTTACCATGCTGTCATACTTAACGTATTTTATAGGAAATGAAGAGCGACATAAGTGCTGTAACAGACCCAAATCATCACTGCTGCATAGTTGCATGTCCGCAGCAGGCACAGTGATATTTTACGCAGCGCCTGAAAGTAGTCCCCAGCTAGCTTCAGGCTACTTTCAGGCACTGTGTAATATCACTGCGCCTGCTGCGACCATGTTACGGCAGCAAAGCTCCTTGATTATTACGCCGGAATGAGAGTATAGTTCCTAGCCAAATAGGACTAGAAAAGTGTTAAATAGTACAAATATCGAAACTCTTTGGTCATTTTTGAACGTGATGCTACTGGTCTAATTGGATTCAATGATCTATGCTAAGCTATGCTAAAAGTGCTATTGCCAGACCCGGAGATCGGCTGAATGGATTCAAAAACCGTAAAACTCTACTTATTAACTCTGGGGGAGTTGGAGAATGAGCCTATTTCCAAATAAGTGGAGTGTTCCTTTAAGACCTCTTTTAAGGGTTAAGATGCTTTTTGAATTACGGTACTTTTTTCTTTACTAGGATCTTTTCTTTAATTTTAAGAGGAAACACCCACATTTCTAAGAATTTTGTTACTAGGAGCAACTCTTAGCACTAAGATTTTTCATGAATGCGGGCCCACATTCATGAAAAATCTTAGTGCTAAGAGTGCACCTCATAAACACAATCAAGCAAAGAAAAAGAGCAGAAACTACCCGTTTAAGAATACGGGCCCTGGTCTTTTTTTTCTTTATTGTCATGTTTAGAGCACTAGTGCCATGTTAATTGTTGAAACTGCATTGTTTTAGACTATTTTAAATTTAACTGAATTCGTAAAAGCACTACTCAATATCTGTTGGATGCAGAAGCTGTCTCTTTTAAGGAATTAGTTTTGACATTAATTTAGCAACATTGCCTTATATAGAAATATTGACATCTTTAACTGTTAATCAAAATATTTTTTATGCATTAATGTTTTATATTTTATGCGTTTAATGTTGTAATGTTTAGAGCACAAGTCCAGAGTGCTATGTTGAATGTTGAAACTGCACTGTTTGAGAGGACTGCTACTTTTATTGAAATAGAAAAAAAAATTGTATCCATGCATTGTATCCATGATGTTTAAACCTCATCCCATGTTTTTGTATTCCTCTTGAGGTTAAAACACTTTCAGGTCTTGACCAATTTAGTTGTTTTCAGGACTGCAATCCGGAGGGAAACAGTTGTCATTTAAAAAACTTAGGTTTTGCTTTATGTAACTTTAAAAACAATACATTTGTGTGACTGAGTCATTGTTCAATGTTGGAACTAAATAAATGTTGATTGTATCTACGCTGTGTGGTTTATTAAAATGCAGACAAAATTATATTTTTAGTAATATTTAATTACATATATTTAATAAATTAATTGAAATATTAAATAAAACCTACCTTATAACAGTAAATAAAATTTACTTAATATTTTAAGGACGGCTGTGTGTTAGTATTTAAAAAAAATATATAGACTTTATCTAAATGCTTAAAATAAATATAAATCCTACCTTAAATAGAAATTAGTAATATTTACTTAATATTTTAACAAATGTTAAGTCAATTAATACATAGATTTTACTTGATTCTGGAAAGTGTGTTTTACTTAAAATTAAAGCAGTAAATTTTACTTAAAAAGTGTTAGTGCAAATTGTTACGAGGATTTTAAGTAAATTTTACATGTTAGTTTTTTCAGTGTGTACTTATCAAAACTATGACTTCATTTCTCATTATTTGACCTCATCTTTCATCTCTTTTTCTCTTATTGTGGCTTTTCTCACAATGTGATTGTCTTCTTTTAAACGTTAGCTCAGGCGTCTGTAGAAAAGCAGTAGAATCGCGGCAGAACAGTAATAATTGGATGATGTTCATGCTAAATGGAAAGTTTTCTCTCTGAATTTGTCTTAACCCAAAGGTCAAGTGAACTTAGATTCAATTCTGTTTCCTGTCTAGACATCACTCTGAGAAGAATCGCCCCTAAAGATTACAAAAATCAAGGATGATAGACCTGCGTCTTGTCATTGGAGCCAAGGGAGAGGTATGTTTGTTCCTGTCTTGCTTCTGATTAGTGGGATTAGATCCTGCCACCAGTGTGTATTCTGTGATCTGGATGGGGTTTGGCAGCTGCACAGAGCAGTTTATGGGCATTAACACAACAGCGGTGACATCTATTCAGTTGGTTGTGTAACTAAAAATTTTGTTTATGGATTGTTTAGTCAAGCAACAGCTGGAATTAGGCCTGTTTCACACATCCTGTGTCTGTGGCGTGTATTTATTTGAACAGAGTGTAGCATTAACACTTTCCAAAATCACCACTGAGAGTAGAATATCTCCAATGAGCCTATTTTGCCATTCGATACAAACCTATTTATCAACACAGTCTTGTGCAATAAAGGCTTTTATGAAGAAACAAACTAATAGAAAAAACTACAAATGATTTCTGAAGGACCATGTGACACTGAAGACTGCTGAAAATTCAGCTTTGCCATTACAGGAATAAATTACATTTTAAAACACTGTATTTGTGAACCAACAACATCAGCATCAGAGCGCTGGGTGTCTTTATCACGCATCACTTTATTTTAATAGGCTATTAATCGAATTGGACCCAGGATGATTCTAAAAGAAATCTCTGCTGTTGCTGTAGTAACGGAACTTTCATGCACATTTGATTGACAGATAAACCGTGTTTTTTATTATGTGGATATTTCAGCTACCAGTTTGATTTGTACATTCAGTTGAACAACATTAATTTAAAGTTAAAGACTGTCCGCGGCAGCTCAGGACGCATGTTCCAAATCCTGCTGCACCAAGTGCCACTTACATAGTTTACCATAAAATCCACATTATATTTGTCCCAAATTATTGTTAATGTTCATAATGACTTTATCCTAGGCTGGAAGACTGTGTATCATTCCGCACAAAGTTTGTCTTTCTGTCTGTATCTAATAATACACTCTTAAAAATAAAGGTACTTCATGATGCCATATAGATAGAAGATAACATCTGAAGAACCTTTCTGTTTCTGTGGCGAATAAGGTTTTTCAGATTATAAAGAGGTAAGCAAGAGATGGTTCTTTTAAGAACCTTTGACTGAATGGTTCTTCTATGGCATCGCTTGAAGAACCTTTTGAAGCACCTTTATTTTTTAAGAGTGTAGGTCGCGCTTTCTCTTTCCATTTGCTCTGTTTTGTCAAACACCGTGCTTCAAACTCATCGATGCACCTTTGTTAATTCCTGAAGTGAGCTTTTATATTTACTGTTTTTGACTGCTGTCTTGAATTGGGTGCAATATCTGTGAGTTGTTCTATCTGTGAGCTTCTCGTCCGGTGTGCGATTACATTCCTCCCATGTATTAAATGCGCGTCCTTGAAAGCTCGCAGTTTTCTAACATATTTACTTTAACTTCTTAGGTATAATATGCATCTGAAATTACAAAAACATGTACATATATTTCATGTTTGATCAAAATTATTGCTAGGGACAGTTTGGTAGTCGCTGGATATTGGTAGGGACACATCCCTTGCATTCTAAGTCTACGCGCCTGCAGCATAAGATGTTGCAGAGCTCTTTTGATTGGTAATGTAATTGTAGTTTTATCTGACTTTATATCATTTTATATTTCACAATAGCTTTATTTCCTATTATTGTGAATCCTTGAAGGAATATCTTCAATAAACCTATTTTGGTCGTATAAACCTGTTTATCAACATGTTCTTGCACAGTAAAGGATTTTATGATTTTATATGTCTGTCAGCTGACAGGCACACAAACAACACTATCTATTCAGTAACATACTGTGTATATTCATTAGCATTTAGATGTAAATGTAAGCCACTGTTATGTTACTAAAATGTTCATATGCCACAGATTCAGGATGTGTGAATCAGGCCTAAAATAACTGGCATAATATGCACAAATAAGAGTGGAGCAGATCATACACTCATTTTGTTTGTCTAGCACAGAAAAGTATAAAAGCACTTTACAATTATCTCCACTTTCTTTTTTGTTTTTGTAAAAAAAAAAGAAAAAAAAAGAGAGAGGTAAATGTTAATGGACAAGCGCACTAAAGCCTGAGAGGGATTTAATTGCCATGTTCAGAGACCTTAGCATCTTTGTTTTGCCCCAGTGAGTGCAATCTGCGAGCTGTGAACTTTCTTAAAAGCTTTCTTCAGAAGAAACAGCAGTAGGACATTGTCAACAGGAAAACAAACTAATAATAATTAGAAAGTTTCTGGCAGTTATTTTTCTTCTTTTTTTCTGGTTTAGAATCTTGCACGCAAATGTACATGTTTGGTAGGAGGTAAAAACAGTTTTTGGTGTCAAGTCAAAAGAAGTAATCTCTCACTGGTATTTTCATGTAATGGATTTTAGAAAAAAATGCATATATAAACACAGCAAGCATCCTTAGGATAGTCAATCTTTTTAATGTAGACTGAAAGGCTTCATGTAGAGATGTTTATACCGCGTGCCAACGCTCAGTACCTGCAGCAACGTCCCATCTGCTGTCGTCTGAGCTTCTAGCAGAGCCCTTTGATTGCTCTTTACACTATTCACCTCATTGCTTTTGCATTTATTTATTTATCTAGTTAATTCGTCTCAAATTTTAATGGGAAAGCCAAGCAAATATTGATTCACTCTGTCCTCTTTTTATTTTTAAAATTTGATTTTAAGCAGAAATGTACCAGTTCTGGAAAATGCAATGCAGGATTATAATTCACTTTACTTATCATATTAAAGCTGCTAGTCTCTGAAGAAAGTAAAGTTACTTTGAAGGTTCTTTGGAGTAAGGTTTTTAGAGCGTTCTTCTTCTAAAGAGCCTTTAAAAAGTTCCTGAAGCTAAACTCGAAGAGCATAACACTAGCAATGGCACCATGAACTTGCTTTTTAGAAGGGTAGTATTATGTATTTTATTTTATTTATTTATTCCTGCCCAGAAGCCATTATCCCAAAACAAATAATCATAGTAAATAATCCTTGTAGCATCAGCAGCCCTGGGCAGAATATGTGTTTATGATGCTGACATAGTACATTTATTCTGCATGTATTAAACAACAATTTATTCTCTGTGTATTAAATGGACATTGCTGTCATGGTTGTCGTGGTTCTGGAAATAGAGGAGTATTAATAGGACTTTTGCACAAAAAAAAATGGTTGATATGAAAAAATGTCTTGGCACAAAAGGCTAATGGAAATAGTGGGATTATTAAGTACAAGATGTCAAAAACAAGATTTCAAAAACAAAAACCTGCATCTTTTTCACAAACCACCTGTAATCCAGTTAAACCAAGAGTGTAAATTGTAGTTCTGTGCTACAGATTTTTTAATTAAGTCATTGTCAAACTCACATAATTTATATGTAAATTAGGGTCATTATGCATGACACCTTATTTACAATGTCACGCTGTAAGTGGCAGATGGTAAACTGAAACAGCAGCATAAACGGACATAACCAAGCCATGTCCGTTTTGCTAGCAAATGACTCTGATCCGATTGTTTGGCTATAAACTCGCAATTGAGAGAAAAAAAAGTCAGGATTGTGAGGTAAAAAAAAAAAAAAATTACAATTACTACAATTTTCCTAGCATGTAGTTGAACTCAGAATTCTGAGAAAATAGTGAGAATTGTAACAAACAGTAAACTCAGTATTGCAAAATGTAAACTTAGAATTCTGACATTTCTTGCACAATTTTAAGGTTTTGACTTTGAAGGTTTAAGGTTAACTTTGCATAACTTTTTAGAGATAAAAAGTCGCAAACTTTCATGCTGAAGACTGGAGTAATGGCTACAGACAAAAAGCTTGCCATCACAGTAATAAATTAAATTAAGTTAAATTAATAGAAAACAAATTTTAAATTATAATAATATTTTACAATATTACTGTGTTTACTGTATTTTTTGTTAAATAAATGATTGTGAAGCCTTGGTGAGCACAAGGGACGTATTTAAAATAAAATTAAAAACATGTAAAAAAGACCTTAAACTTTTAAATGATAATGTATACTATAAATAAACAAGTAAATAAATAAATAAATATTTACAAACAAATTATAATTTCATTAATATTGTTTATCATAGTGAGGTTCAGTTGTAAGGTTAAACAACTTTTCATTTTAATTTTAGTCATTTTTAATGGATCACTTCTCTTTGTCTGAGAAGATTTCACAAAAGCGGTAAACACAAGTAGAGACTCCATATGCCAACTGCATTCTCTCAATAGAAACCTATTGAATAGCGCACACTCAGCAGGGTTGACTCAATAAACATTTACAAAGACAGCATCCAGGATCTTACTCAGCAGAACCGCCACAAGGTCCCCGTCAACATATCGACTTTAACAAACTTCTCCATTCTAACAAAGGCAATGTTGTACTTTATTTTTATTGACACGCCCTGTAAACACATCCACATTTACTGATTAGCCAATCAAACTATATAATTCACGTTGATTAGATGAGTAATAGACTTACTATCTCTAATGTTTTGTGTGAGCGATGCAGTAAAGAAATCAATTAGCGTGTGTCGCTAAACACAATGCTTTTAAATATAATTAGGCCTAATATCAATCAACTGCATTAGCATGTACCATTCGTAGCATAAACTGAGGCAAATATGTGTTTTACAACTAAATTTTACCCCCAAAGGTGCATTTATTAAAGACTTATGTGTAGGGATGGGTATCGTTTACATTTTATCGATACCGATACCGGTAGCCTACTTATGAATACTGTTATCAATACTGTTTGGTGCAAAATGATATGATGTGAAAAGTTATTTTAATACTGCTGAATTTTAGCAACTCTATTAATGTTCTTCAGTCAGCAGTGAGTTATTTTTCTCTTTGTGTTTTATTTTATTAACATTAAATGAATAGTTCACCCAAAAATGAAAATTGTGTCATCATTTACTCACTCTCAGGTTGTTTTAAACCTGAATGCATTTCTTTCTTCTGTTGAACATAAAAGTTATTTTGAAGAATGTGGGAAACCAAAATGTTGCTGGTCCCCAGTGACTTCCATTTTTTTTTTCCTACTATCAAAGTCAGTGAGGACCAGCAACTTTTTGGTTACCCACATTCTTCAAAATATCTTCATTTGTGTTCAGCACAAGAAAGAAATTAGTACAGGTTTGGTACAACATGACAGTGAGTAAATGATGACAGTATTTAAATTTTTGGGTGAACTATCCCTGTAATGACAATCGGCAGCATATTCAGTACTGTCCCTTTAAGAGCTGCACACATCCATTTCAAATGTTTACTTTCACTTTAGACAAAACTGTTTATATATGTAAACCTTGTGTGGCCCAATTATGTACCGGTCCAAAAAAATACCTGTTCTCGGTACCCATCCCTACTTATGTGACAGTGCTCTTGCGGATATCATGCAAATTTGTTGAGGAAGTAAATGTGATGCTAATGTAACCCGGGTAACCAGTGAAAAAAATGAAAGAGGGAATAAAAAAAACAATAATAGATGCAAGTTAAGGAAGAATCAGAATGAAATAGGGAATTTATTCAAATATATCAATTCCTTGCCTTGGTGAGTTACAATTCTAACATTAACTTTAAGGAAAGTACCGCGAATTTGACAGAGAATCGATACGAGGTGTGTTTATATAGCGAGCCGAAGTGGATAGCACATGGGCTAAAGCTAACGCATGTGTGAAAATGCTGAGCTAACGAAGTATCATAAAGTATGGTACTCAAGTGTCAGTGTGTTCAATAGGTGTTAAAGTGTTGAATTAATGTGTTATTTGAAGTATATACATCTGATTTGATGATGAAATTGTTTGAATTGAAGATTAATTATTGTTCTGCCTTGTGTTTCTACAAGGCTGGGTTTTTTGTGAGATTCGAGTTCCTCTGTGACGAGTTTCCTGATTCATGCTGGACACACAAGGTGCAATTTGTATTGTGGCGAGCCACCCACGAAACTATTTTCTCTGTTGAACTGTGTGATTTCTCAACGAAAGACATTAACTTTTCTAAAAGAATCAACAGTTCTCTGAACTCAGCTATTCAGTTCATGAACTCAGTTTAACTGAATTAATTTGTCAAATCTTGAGCCTCTGATTCACATTGGACAGACTATTGAGGTTTGAGGAGAAAGTGATTCATTTACAACTGAAAGTGAAAATTCAGAACTTCATTCTGTATATTGAATCAAATTAACTGTCTATTTGATCACATTTTTTTGAGGTATTCAAGTTATTGAGCATCATATTTTGTTTGAAAGCATTGTCTATTGTTTTCTTTAATTTCTTTTAATTTTCTTTATAATTTATTGTAATTTAATTGATTGTTTACATATGTGATTCACATATTTAGAGCAAAAAGCTAAAGAGCATATTTTTTTCCTAATACAAAATCAAACTGAATCAGAAACTAAGACTTTGTATTGATTGTTCGCTCACCTGCTGTGCTGTTTTCCTCTCTCCAGTAGTCGCACCTTTCTTCTGATCAATTGGCCCATACTGAACGTCATATTAGTGTGACACACTAAACACGTTACATGCTACACTAACGTGTTCCAGAAATAGGTGTGGAAGCAGCAGCAGGCCGCTGAGCAACCCTGTTGAGTCTGCATCTGGAATTGTGGAAAGCGATGAATTATTAGTACAGCAACGTCCTTATTTTGTTGCCCTCGGCGACAATAACAGTGACAGCTTGCTCTCGTGTATTGTGTACTTGGATTAGCATGGATCGTTTTCTCTGGCATTCTTTTCATTTTAGATTTGAATCCATGCAGAATAGGATCTGAAGCCATTCATTAAAATGAATCTTCGTGGCCTACTGGGCTATGAAGACATTAACCAGAAATTGATAAAACACACATGATGTTGTATAAGAAAATGTTATTGCTTAGAGGTTGCTCTTTCATTGCTCAGGGGAATTAATACATTATGTTTCATATAAACATTTTCTGAGATATTGCTTCCACACACACACACACACACGGACACGCAATTAATTTTAACATATAAATATTTCTTCTTTGAGAAAAGCTCTATAATATTCTCAAAATGTTAGCACAAAAATATTGTTTATCCATTGTTCACATTTTTTGTTTTGGTAATGCTACTACATTCAAAAGTAACCTTTCCCAATTGTTTGCATGATAAAATGGAATGTTCTACAAATGTTTGCATAACCAATAAAAAATTAATAAATAAATAAAAATAAACATTTTAAAACATTTAAAAAACATTTTGAATGTTCAAAGAACATTCATAAATAGCATTTTCAAAACTTGAGAGTGTTAGCAAATCGATCTTAGAACATATTTTTGTTTTCTGGCACAGTATTTTGGCAAATGGGTAAATTATTGAATTGGCATAATTAAAAAAGCAGCTTTAGAAGACTCGTTTGTTATATTTTATTTTAAAAAATGCAAAAGCAATCAATTTTGCAATCAAGTTTGTCAATCTGCCTGATGTAGACTTTAAAATCTTTGCAATATTCTGCTATATTTTTCTCAACATGTAAACATGCAGACTGACTACTTTGTTGCTTGGTTTTGCAGTGTAATTAATTTTGAAGCATATTGTGACACAAGCAGCACATTTTAAAGAAACTGTGTTAAGTTAAAAGATTGCGATCCATCTCGTTGTCTTTGAATGCAGATGTCTTGTGCTGGCTTTGTATTCACATAAATATGTACACTTCATGCTTTAATTGTATGAAAATTCCTTATTATGGAATGTTATATTCCTTATTATTCCTTATGAATCTAGAGGGCGTAATGATGCATTCACCCCAAAAGCGAAATGTAATTATTTGCGCAAGTATAGGCCCTATAGGGTATGTCGAACGTCACCTGACCAAACCCGGAAAACAGGTCTCATCTCTTCCGCTTGTCGGAGAACGTATCAATAGCAGTATTAAATAATGGCGATAGCAATGGACTTTTAAGGTAATCAGTTAAATTAGCAAGCTGTTTTTATTGTTGACATTTTATTCGACTTTTATATATAAATGATATTGAAAAGAATAAAAATAAAAAACTTTTATATATCAATCCACATATGTGATGGACATAGGTAATGATTATCTTTAGTGTCTACTTTGAAGGCATCTTGAGTAAAACAGCTTCATATTTAATGGGGCATTTGCAAAACACGTGAACCGGAAGCGACTAGACCTGGTTAGCAGAATACAGAAGTCTGTTGCGCATAACCCCTATTACAAAGTCAAAGCAAAGAGGCTAATAGACACGAATTCGCACCAGGCCACACAAATGACGCAAATTGAGCGACGCAATTCATAGCTTTAAGTCACGTGAACGGCTCGAAGACATGGAGGGCAAAACATCCATAGAACTGCAGCACAAGCGTGTCAATTTTTCATCTGTTTCCCAGCCGCAAATATTTAGATCACCTCTCAAAATCGGTATTTCTGAACAAAATGCACGTTTTGGCCATTTGCAATCCATATTAAGCACCCTCTTCAATATTTCAATCATAAAGAGTGCGACAAAATGTTGAAAAAACACTTAAAGTGCCGTAATATATTTAAAACGGTAATATTAAAAGATCAAATTAAGTATTCACCATATTAATGATGCATAGTTTACACAGGCAAGCAGATGAGGCTGGAATATGAACACAGTCCGCTTAACAGTTCAGTGTTTTCCTTCTAATGGTTTTCTATGGGAAGCAATTTAATGTGAAATCTTGCACATTGCGTTTATATTCTGGCTTCATCTTCTTGCCTGTACAAAATATACGTCATCAGTAAGGTGTTCACTGAATTTCCCCTTTTAATATCTGCGTTTTACTACATTATTACTTGATGCAATCTGCGTAAAAGTGGAGCAAAGCTTCATTTTTCCTGCCAGGTGGGCATTCCTATAAGTGTGTGACATCATGTGAAAACTATCAATTGCATGAACATACGATGTAGCATGTTACATGTACCTACACCTCAATCGCATCTTCTGTGTAAGTTCAAAAAATTCAACTCGAGCGGAAAATTGGCATGATGCATTGTCAAGCAAGCCAATCAGCGAAGAGCTTATTGACACGCCCGGTTGTATCAGAATTATACAACCGGGCGTGTCCACCCCTAATATATATATTAGGGGTGGAACGATGCATAGCCTATATTCGTACCGAACCGTCATGATACGGACATCTCGGTTCGGTGCATGAGGCCTTACAACGAATACAGGCAATTTACCCCAATCCAGAAGGGGGCGCCCACAGTAATGCAACGCTGTTTGATAACCGCCAGCAGAAGAACAGCGAATGCCATGAGTTGCGCACTTGAAAACAAACAGTGACCATGTGCTGATTTTGAATGCGTCTCTCACATAGACTGACAAAGGAGTATACTTTAAAGGCTTGCGAACTCAACTGCGAAATGGTGCTTTGTGCTCGCGTATCCTACTTCTCTCATTCGTCACAAATCCAAATATTCCATAATATTTCCATATTTGTGATGTAAGGTATCTGAATGCTGAACTATTATTTATTATTTAGGCTTTGTACTTCAGTCGCGTTCCAACGGTGACACAGAGGAGCACACGCTGATGTTTGGTTCGCTGTATTTTATTTTGATAAAGTACCAACTGTGCTGTCAATTTAGCAATGCTGGAACTGATGTGTTGTGTGTGTGTGTGTGTGTGTGTGAAAAGAAACCGAGCATAGTAGAATTTTGTTTTCCTGTTGTACTAAAATCGTGTCGAACCGAGGTATGTACCGAACCGTGACATCTGTTTACCATTCCACCCCTAATTTATATATAGATGTGGGAAAAAATAAAAATAAAAATTGATCTTGGTATTGTGACAAATCTGAGCAGAATTTGTAGCCTTGTTTAGATCTCCTCTCATATAGACTTAAGCAAAAGTCTTCATTTGCTTTCCATGTAATACATTTTTCCTTCATTCTCTCTTTTTCCTGTTTTATTAATATATTCTTGTATTAATTTGTGGCTATCCATTGACGTTTAATGTTCTCCTGTGGCTGAGAATATAATCTCTTCCTTTTCCACTCGAGTAGCTGACGGTGAGAGCGGGGATGTTAGCATCAGCACACCTGTTAGCGTCTCATGTGGGAAACGAGCCTGAGGCAATTAGTCATAGTAATTAACATCACCTCAAACTAAAGCAGGTAAAAGCCAAGTGGCAGTAGAGGAGACTACAATTAGACCTGCTGTCAAAAGTCTACAATTAAAGCAGAAGTCACAAAGCTCCAGTTAACAACACTCCAATGTTTTGTTAGTGGAGGTTTATGACATGATTATTTCAGAGACAAATCCTCTGTGTTTCTATTATTTACTTCTGATCACACAAATAATTAGTGCAGTATTTGCAATTAGAATTATTTTTCTTGTTCATTGCAGCTGCGGTATGATTTATAGCTTGTACGATGGGCTCAATATTAACGTGGCTCTTTACAGCAGATTGTTTTTCTCGCGTGCTGTCCATAAATCGATCATTTGGACAACAACTAGTATAGTTGAAAGTCTAATTGTGTGGTGACTAGGGCTTTCTGGGTGGTTGATAAAGTGATGTGGGTGGATAGAGCATGGCTGTGTGGTTGCTAGGTTATTCTGGGTGGTGCTATGGTGTTACCATGTGGTTGCCAGGGTTTACTGAGTGGTTTCTTGGGTGCTCTGGGTGGTTGCTAAGGCATTGGGATTTGGTTGGTAGAGTGTTCTGGATGGTTGCTGAGGTGCTGGTTGCAGGTACGTTGCTATGTGATTGCTAAGGTATTCTGGGTAGTTGCTAGGGCATTGCTATGTGGTTGCTAGGATTTTCTGAGTGGTTTCTAGGGTGTTCCAGGTGGTTGCTAGGGCATTGCTATGTGATAGCTGGGGTTTACTGAGTGGTTTTAAGGGTGTTCTGAGTGGTTGCTAAGACATGGTGAAGTGGTTGCTGGGGTGCTAGTTATTGGCACATTGCGATTTGGTTGCTAAGGTATTCTGGGTGGTTGCTAAGGCGTTGCCATGTGGTTGTCAGGGTTTTCTGGGTGGTTTCTATGGTGTCCTAGGTGGTTGCTGGGCATTCTGTTTAGTTGCTAGGGTGTTCTGGGTGGTTGCTAAGGCATTGTGATTTGTTTGCTAGATTGTTCTGGGTGGTTGCTGAGGTGCTGGTTGCTATGTGATTGCTAAGCTATTCTGGGTGGTTGTGGCTATGTGGTTGCCAGGGTTTTCTGGGAGGTTTCTAGGGTGTTCCGGGTGTTTCTAGGGTGTGGCTATGTGATAGCCAGGGTTTACAGAGTGGTTTGTAGAGTGTTGCTAAGCATTTGTGAAGTGGTTGCTAAGGTATTCTGGGTGGTTGCTAGGGTATTGCTACATAGTTGCCAGGGGTTTTTTAGTGGTTTTTAGGGTGTTCTAGGTTGTTGTTAGGCATTTGGATTAGTTGCTATGATGTTCTGGGTGGTTGCTGAGACATTGTTTTGTAGTTGCTAGGGTATTCTGGGTGGTTGCTAGGGCATTGCTCTGTGATTGCCAGGGTTTTTGAGTGGTTTCTAGGGGGCTCTAGGTGGTTGCTAAGGCATTACTATATGGTATTATATTGTATTGCTTACTGACCCTTCTTACAATGAAAAAGGAATGCAAGCCATATTGATTGCTTTCCTCCTTCATTGTAAGTCTGTGAGTTTGTCTTGCACATTTTATTGTTTACCGGGTGAAAATCATATGCCGAATAGTTTAGAAAAGTAGTGGCACAAAACACACACACAGTTTGAGTTATCATTCATATCCACAGCAAATACTGGGGCTTGTTCAAATGAGAAATAAAAATAGTAATGCTTGATTTAGCAAGAAACACTAATTAACCAACATGATACCTTTATACATAACACTTTGATAGCCTCTGGAATGAATAAATAAATAAATATATAAGGTTGAACATCTCTCAGTAGCATAGATTTTAAGCGCTGTTTGCTGCTGTGACAAATAGAAGAGTGAAAGTTATCAATTGCAAATGAAATCGTTCAAAAATAAAGTCTTCAACTTGTCAGCCATTGATTCTCACTTTTTCCCCTGGCAGTAAGATGCATTTGCTACAACTCAGCCTTTAAATTCACCACAAAGAAAGTGCAATCCCAAAAGACTGGTACATAAATACTGTTTTACGAGGGATATTGAGAGCCTCTTCCAGCGGCATGGTGATAAAGCTTCTACTGAATACAGCTCATCATATATAGGTACACACACACCAAACTGAAGTAATGTCCTTTTCGCCCCCAATCTTTTATAATCTTCAGCAAATGGCTCCAGCATTTCTTCACCATGCTAATGTGAAACTCTGTGTCTCTGTTTCCATGCAGTTGGCTGCTGTGAGCCGCTGCTGTGACACAACCTCTATTTACATGCCATGCGGTTCACAGTTGTATCCAGACAGAGGTATTTAGAGCAACGCTGATTCCAGGAGGTCGCAGGTACAGAGCTGTTATGGCTGACATGTTCTCACAAGTGAAGGCAAATGCTTCTATTGGAGGAAAAACAGCTCCTGTGTGCATTGGAGAATGAGATAAGGCTACGGAACTGCCAACAGTGTTTAGAAATATAATGAGTAAAATAGCCGAACTGACTCCAAAACGGCTCCTTTATTTCTTTTTTTACCACCGGATGGAAAGGGAAAAGACCGAGATTAGACCAAATGCAACAGGAAGATTACAGTTACATAAACCTGAACACTTTAGGCTGCATGAAAGCAGTACAAGCTGTTAAAATGGTTTGTATGGAGGTTACAGCAGATTTCCCACTAAGGGATCAATGAAGTCTCCAAATCCTGCATGCAATAAACTTTTATTATACAAATTTAAAAAATGCCATTAAATCAAAGATGCTCTGCTGAAATGTTTCAGCAGTAGTATATGAAATGTCCACAGTTTTATGTTTACAACAGGGCTGCATGCAGAATTAATAAAAGTATGTTTTTGAAAGAATAGGCTGCATTTATTTGCATAAATACGGTTAAATATTGTGAAACATTATTACAATTTAAAATAACTTTTTTTTTAAATATAGAAATCTGCTCCAACTGATTGCACTGAATCTTATTTATGTATGATTTTCTTTCTATTCTTGACTGTTTTAAAAATTTCAAAATTCATTTTTTATTCTTTGCTTTTATTTATATTTTTATTTTTTATGCATTAATTGTGATTATTTTATGATTATTGTAAACCCTTTTTATGGAAAACATGCACTTTTAATCTGCTTTACAGAAACTTGCTTGCTAATATACAAAATGTGAAAAAAAAAAAAAAAATTCTCATTATCAATGCTAAAAACAGTTGTGCTGAAATGTTTTAGGAGAAGGGACATTCTAATTTTGCTTGCAACTTTTAAATGTGATTTTTGTTTAGAGTACACTAGATGTATTATAGACAACAATAGTATGATAGTACGGGCAAAGCAAGCACACAAAACTCTGCTTTTCATTTCTTCATTGGATCTTTAAAGCTCTCTCAAAGACATTACACCAAGAGAGTCCGGCAATGTTTGCTATATGGGGAAAAGAGCCAATTCCTCTCCAGAGAGATGCTTCTCTGGCCATGAGGCCACCACCCACAACATAAAGATGATGTCTATAGCACACATATTTTCTGAGGGGAGATACGTGACAAGTCATCCTTGGATATTTAGACCTCTCAGGACTACTGATGGGAGTAATATTGTTTGCCGATAATGTAATGTTTGCCGAAACTGAATTGAGAACATAAACAACGTGGTTGGAAGGAGTGCTGTGTTCTCTATTGATCCACTGGGCTTTTGGAGGCTCTTGCAGGAATGGGCTGAGTAATAAACACAGCCATTAATTGGTTAATTGGTTTTTCTGACAACACTGTTTGTGACTGATGATTGGACATAGACTGATGAGAATCTCTGCAGGGGGCTCAACTAAAAGACAATCTATTTCTCAGATCTATCTGGACTCCAGCCCAGATTCATTACAGGCACATCTGATAATTGCAGGGGTCTTGATGAGAGATTATATCACTGTCACCCTAAAGATTATAGGGTGCTTATCTTGTACTCTTGGAGAATTTCTCAGTACAAAGAATAAAAGGCTGCTGTAGATTTCTTTTTTTTTTTCTTTTTTTTTTTTTTTTTAAAGTGTAGTTTATTTTTTGTGGAAACTTCCTACATAAGTAAGCAACTGGAAAAATATATATATAAATAAAATCTAAATTTGAGTTGAAATATTTTATTAGCTCACTAAATACTTTATACCGAAGTTCTCGGATTTCATTTTCAATACAATCTATTACTATAACAGAAATGTAAGACAGCAGCATCTGCATTTGTATGCAATGAGTGAGTCAGATATACCCGGATAAATGGTACATTATTGCTATACCATTTATCGTTGCTATTGGAGAATAACACACTTCGCAATGTTGCGACTGACCAATCAGAATCAAGTATTTAGTATTCTGAATAAATAACAAAAGTATATTCACAACTATATAAAGCAGAGGCATGCACAATAAGCCTTGATGGAGAATGCAAATGAGCAAACCTGACCTAATCAAATGATAAAATGGAGTGACCCATCTGATTTGACAGCGCTAACCCTGCAGGAGGCGGCATGACAGCAGGTTTGATATCTCAATCCATCTTGACTGATGAGGTGAAATCAGGCTAATTGAATTCAGTCGTAAATCAGCGGGTTGTTTGAGTGAGGCTGCCATGATAGGAGCTGGCTGAAACCCAACACACATCTCCAGCGGTTTGAACATATGAAGTCAAGCATGAGTTCAGGTCTGCAGGATGAAATTGGGTTCTTGGCCATTCTGAGATGTCTTGCATGCTGCATGCACTCTCATGTCCTCTTGACACAGGATTAAAGTGACCCATATACACCAGAACAGATGGCAGGAACTGCTGGCAGATGACAGTCCTGGACGGATCAGGCTTGGAGCTGTTGTTGTCCAGCTGTGCTGGTCTTGCACTGAAACTCTAACCAACTGATTTCCTTCATATTCAATTCTTCTTTCCCTCTCAAGCCATCTCTTCTCATGGTGCTAAAAAAAACTATAACTATAATCACAGAAATATCAATGTTTTCTTAAAACTTATGTTGTATTCTGCTCATTTTGACCCGTAGAGGTTTTTTTGGGGGGGCCTTCACATGCAATTGGAATTATTGTAAATACTACTTTCCTAGTCGGAAATTGGACATGAATGGCCTTTCATTTTTACAACTGGAAAATTTTGATCATTTGATCATTTTGTTAGTTTGGTGGGCCATAATCTTTAAACCTTTTGTAGCTGTAGTGTTTTATTCCGTTTTTCCCCCACCACCAGATGTACATTGTTTTCTCTTGTCATTACAGTCATGTACAGTGTATTTGTGTATATAAATAACTTTTTTTTTTTTTTTTTGCAAATTGTAAGTATTGTACACAGCAAAAATAGTATATTTGACCAGAATCATCAGTGCTGTTAATGTTTATATGGTTTACCAATGAATGGGATGCTACATTTTATTAAAAATCCATTGGCTATTTACATTTTGGCTGTACGTAAGATTTCCTCAGTAAATGGGCATGAATAAACTCATGAATTATGCTGTTCTCCATGATTCCTGTTATTTATGATAACCAAGTATTTGACAAACTTGTAATTATAACTTCAGAAGTGGGAAGTACAGTAGGAAATTTCCAATAGCACATGAAGGCAGCATAATGCTATTGCATTGGACTATAATTTACGGATGTTCCCAGTCAAAAATGACCAGACTACAAAAATTACTTATAAATTTCTATATTATTACCAAATATCGAATTCAGTCTTTTTATCAATTTGTTTTCTTTCAAATAACAGTTTTTTATTTCTTTTTGGAACTGATGGTCGTAGGGCTTATTGAGTTTATGAACCTCAGTTTTGGAGTGAGCAATGCCGAAATTACCCACAAATAATGATTTTTTTTTTTTTTTTTTCACTAAAAAATTGAGGTGCAAAAGTTCAGATCAATGAAGCTACAATTGAATCCAAGATTTGGTGATGATATAGCATAATGAGAGATTACGGGCAATTTTTGTATGGATTTTTGTCCATACAATGAAAGTCAGCAGGGTCTCGTAACTTCTTTTGTGTTTCACAGATCAAAGACAATCATACATGAGTTTGAAATATGACAGAATTTTCATTTTTGAGATAAATATCCCTTTTTAAAACTCTCAAATCAACAAACAAGTGTAGAAACATGAAAGAGAATCTGTTTTGATTATCTTTCATCCCTAATGTGCATGAAAAGGAAACAATCCTGCAAGCTTTTATTATCCAGGTTGTTAGAAGTAAAAAATAATAATAATAATTTGTTCATTTATTTTTTCATTTATGTTTGCACTTTTATCTTTATTATATTGTTTAATGTCTTGTTTATTGCCACAAGTCAGTACTGATGGTAATGGTTATGTACATATATCTGTTTTGTTTAATAAAATATATATATTAAAAAAAAAAAAAAAAGCATATAATAAAGGCTCATGGTGCATCACAGTGATATTGCTGATACCAGCTGTATTTTAATGCACAACCTCGTATGTTTGAAAGGTGTCAGGTGTCGTACTGATGCCAACTAGTACGTTGTTATTTTGTTTGAAGGTCCCCCCCCCCCCCCCCTTCAGTTCTATATTCATGTTTAAAATGAATGTATGCGTTTCTTTTTTCCACTCAAGCCCCAGAGCATCTGATTGCAGAAAGGATACAAAAATGGAACATTATCTTGTCAAACACGCAAGGAAGATCCTTGCTATGTTTGACTCAGAAATTGAATCGCTCAGTGTAAAATGTATTGTGTGACATTTCTGCTATACATTTCAAATGTTTTTTCCCCCCTACTCAAATGTAGTGATATGTTTTCTAAGCAACAAGTTGCATACATATATATATATATATATATATATATATATATATATATATATACACACACACACACACAAACTATCTTTGTTATTCAATGCTTCTGAGTCCGAAATTGTCTGTGTTGTTATTGTTAACTACCAGCAAAAGTTTTAGGAGATCATTACTTTGAATCAAAATACATTTTAGCATGTGTATAATTTTCAGTATATTTAAAGGAAATTTGGAGATTTGTCTCTTAGTTTAATTTCCAGTGGACAGATACAACCCTATTAACTAACAGACATCATAACTATTGACCTTGACCCTGTGATAGGATCATTGGTATTGGTAAGATGCAGTTGGTTGGTTTAGTTATTAAAATATGGACTGGTAACAAAAGATTATAGGTTCAAATCTAATTAATTAAAAAATGCTCTATAAGTCACTTTGAATACAAAAGCATAAATGAAGTAATCTGTAGTAAATCCTGTCCACCACCAGAGACACTGTTTGGCACAGTAAGACTCACCTGTTCACCAGTTCCTGTTGGTATGTATACATTCCCTGCACTGTTACAAATTTTCCTGCATTTTACAGTAAGTTACTGGCAGCACGATTGCCAGCAAGTTACTGTATTTTGTTTTACAGCAATGTACTATAATGTGACTTTACAGTATGTAAAACAACGTACTGTATAACTACAAAACAGTATTGTACTGTATTTTTACAATACTTTGTAATTTTGTTTCTACTGTAATTTTGCTATTGTGTAATCATTGTGTATTGTGTAGTTGGAATGGTACATATAATTAGTAAAATTGTGATACAACCAGTGGCGCCTCCAGAAATTTTTCATAGGGGTGGCCAGATGGGGCCACTTAAAATCTTGGGGTGGCACACCAAAACTATAAACCATAATTTCTGAATTTTATTCTACTGTTGTAGTAAACCGGCCTGTAGAAAACACTATCAGACACTATCAGTCTTCTTAGTCTTCTTTCTTAACTCTTTCACCGCCAGCATTTTTAAAAAAAAGTTGCCAGTCACCGCCAACGTTTTTGATGATTTTCACCTAACTTTGAGGGCCCTCAGAATATTTTCTGCTATGAATATAAGAGCATATTATATATCAAAATAAAGAACCAAGTCTCTGCTTTTAAACAAACAAAAAAACTATTTTATTCTATCTTCATGTGTTCATGTTTTATGACCATTTGAATACAGGTGGGTACCATCAAAAATACAACATTTTGGACAAAAAACTGAGAAAAATGCATTTTTATCAAAGTAGTGCATTTTCATGGAAAATACATTCAGATGTCATATTCTTTCACCTGTAAATAATTCTATGAATAATTTAAATTGCATTCAATAAACCGATCAAACAGACACACACACACACACACACACACACGATTATATACACACACACACACACACACACACACACACAAACATATACATACATATGATTATACACACACACACACACACACACACAGGCTACATACATACATATACTGTACATGCAGATAGATAGATAGATAGATAGATAGAGATAGATAGATAGATAGATAGATAGATAGATAGATAGATAGATAGATAGATAGATATATAGATAGATAGATAGATAGATAGATAGATAGATAGATAGATAGATAGATAGATAGAGCCCACACACACACACACACACACACCCCTATTCAGATCGACGGATCGGTTATAACTACAGATGTTTCTGTGTCTGTAAATGTATCTCTCTCACTGACTACTTCGTCCCGATCAGGTTCAAATTGGTCAAAGCATGTTCTACATAGGCTATGATCTATATATGATCTACATTTTCTCTGACCCTACATTTATGCCGATCGTCTTCTATTCGCACCCTAAAGACCCGGAAGTCCCGTAACTCATTCAGGACATGCGCAGAACACGGATTGCCGTAAAAACTCGTCAATGGCGGGGAAACGTTGTCTCTTAATTGACGAGATATCTCGTCAATGGCGTTGAAAGAGTTAACTTCTTTTGAAATTGTTGACCGCCGGGCACGCGCTGAGCTGTTGCTGTCTGAGCGCGCAACAGCGGCATGGACGGAGGGGCGGGGAGAGGGCTGGCTACTGTGTGCGATCGAAGGTCTAGAGCGGCTTACTAAAATTTATACTGGCCAGTGGGGTGGCCAATGGGGTGGCCAGGAGTCGGCCAGGGGTGGCCACGGCCACCCCTGGCCACCCCCTGGCGGTGCCAGTGGCGGTGAGTGAAAGAGCGCGTAAATTAACTCACGGAGTTTCGACTAACAGTTTGGAGGGACGAGATTATAACGTTAGCGACTTACTATGGGCCATATTGGTTGGTTGTTAGTTTTTTTCTTTATTTGTTTTGCAGGATGGAGATTGGGTGAGTGACATCATTATGGGTGAGGACTTACACCTGTGTTGGAGCTGATGCCGGCAGATTTAAGCAGTTCCCTTCAGTTGTGATGGAGCTCGTTTTGCTTCCTCCTGTTGTGTTTTGTCCCGTTTTCCTAATTTAATCTTACTTTAATAAATGTAATTCTTTTTATTTACCATGTTCCAACGTGTTATCTCCTTATTTGTCGCGGCTTGCGAGCCGGCCGTGACAACTAAACTTGCGGTTTCATTCCACATTAAAAATCATGTACAGTGATAAAAACATGATAATCAAATTAATTTACCGAACTTGCATAAATCCTCCGTTCTGCGTCTCTCTCCCGTCAGCAGCAGCTGTGTTGTCTGTGATGTGAAGTCAGGTGGCGCGCTATTTACAGCAGTCCTGTATTATTGCCCCGTGTACGGCAAGGTTACAGCAGTACTAAAATATACTGTAAAATATTCCCGCCAAATCAAAATTACCCAGAATGCAATATAATTTACAGCATTTTACTGTAATGTATAAAGGTGGTATTGTACTGTAGGTTTTTACAGTAATGTGCTGATACAGCTAACAGTGTGCCTTCCATTCAGAAGGGCTCATCCCTATGCCCTAATCCCTTCAAAGGGTTTACCCTCCGGAGTGAGAGCTTCGAAGGGTTGAAGAGTGTAGGGGACCAAACAACTGTTTCTTGAAGTGCCCTTCTGCGTCATCCTCCCGTGGCCACAAGGAGGCGCCGTCATCATGGAAAGAATCAGCGCAAAGGATCATGGGGGCGGTTGTACCCTTCGAAATCCTTCATTCCGAAGGGCCCTTTGAAGTGGCCAGTTTTGAGCACTTCGTTTTGGAACGACCATTCAATATGATTGTTTTCACTCTGAAGTGCCCTTCGGAGGACGATATATCCCATTTGGAACGCAACGAGGGTTTTGTAGTTTTTTTTTCCACTATTGCGTGGTTTTAACAGTAGTTCTGCATTTCTGAGTGTTTGGAGCTTCTGATTGTTTCCCTATAGTCTCTGAACCTTATTGATTTATTTTACCTTTGACTTTTGATTTGGATTTGTCTGCTGGTGTGGATTGACTTTCTAGGTTGCCATTTTGGTTTTGTCTGCCGGATTTTTATGAATTTGAATTTGGATTTAATCTATGCTGTATTCTCTGATCTGGTACAGATTTATTAATACAAAAATGGTTGTTGAGAATTTAGGGTGGTTTATCACCCAAATAAATGATAGGAATCGAAACTGTGTTAAAGTTGGTCCAGATATATATTAGTAAGCCTTTTTATATGTATATTTTTAAGGTTTTACTTCTTTCATTTATTAACTCCATTGATTATGTATAAAGGTTACAGGCTACAGTGCATTTTAAAGGAGTTCTGCTCACTTTAATCTTGAACTGAAGATAAACATGAAACAAGGACAAAAAAATAATCAATTAACATCAGTTATGAATGCTAGATTAGACCTAGAGGACAATTAAGTTGAAGGGTAATTAACTACCTCTCTGGATGGTCAAATCAATATGGGAATGATTCTTTGCACTTGAAGCTTACAGTGTAAGTGGGGTGATCATATTGACTTCTGAAGCAGTTGGTGGGTTTCAGGGGTTTTCCAGATCTAATTAACTGTGAGAACTCTGCCTTGCAACATGCTGGCTTTTTGCAGGCATAGTGGGCTAGGGCCAGCCCACACCAAACCTAAACAGGCCCAGGCGAGGCCCACAGCTTTGGGCTCACCGCAGGCTTTCTGTGAGCAGCCCCACACTATGGGACAGCTCACATTAATCCCATAATGGCCGAGTTTGGGCCGGCCCATTCGGGCCCAGAGCAAGTTTTGTTCCTTTGGGCCCACGCAGGTTTTGTGAAGGCAGCCCTGTAATGCAACTAGGAGAATACCTACATTGACTGGCCATTCTTTAGTCACTCAATTGAACTGGAATGGTTCAAACCAAAAGACACCTTTTCAGAACCTGTTGTTTCATATAGGCCAGGGATCCTGTAATCTGGCTCATGAGATACACTTTCCTGCAGAGTTTAGTTCTAACTTCTAACCTTAATCAAACACACCTGAGCATGTCTTCAGGATCATTAGAAAATCACAGGTGGGTGAATTTGATCAAACTTGGAGCTAAACTGCAGGAAAGTGGGTCTCATGAGTCATATTTGAGGTGTAACAGACATGAGCCTGTTAATAAGAATTTTGTGGGCAGTGTTCTTCCTAACCACTAGGGGTGCTAGGGTGTTTTAGGTTTCCTTAAGTAAAGCCATGTGGTAGAGGGAGTTAGCAATAATACTCCTAGGCCGTTTCTCAAACGGAAGGCTGCATCCTCCGGAGGTCGAATTTGCAGGCTGCATACGTCATTAAGCCTGGTTTATTTCAGTTAACTGAGCATTATATTTGTGAGTCAAAAGCATATTACAACAATTTACACTTAACTAAGAATAATGGTCAAATTTATAAATGTTAATATTCTAAAATAAGATCTTCTTTATGATGCATGCAGCCTACAAATGCGACCTCCGGAGGTTGCAGCCTTCTTTTTAAGAAACGGCCCTAAGGAGTGAATGGCCATTGAAGAAGAAGAAGAAGTAGAAGGGAGCTAGCAATAGCAAGCAGCAGTAGCCAGCATAGCTCACCTGTTGAACACATTGTGCTGTGTCCTAGTTGGGAAATGTGTCATTTCAAGCCCAGTCTAAAGTAAGGGGTTGATGTTTTTTGCAGAGTATGTATGTATGACCTATGTTTGGATTGATGCTAAGAGTTTAAGACAGTGTATTTGTAAGCATTTTAGAAGGACTCTTTATTGGTGAGGTCACCACATTATGGTCCTGTTTGAATATGGATTTAAAGTTCTTTTCAACGTGAGATCATAGTCTGGACTATTTTTGACTGTTCCTGGTTAGGAAGAGTCTGGTGTTTGAGAGCTGTGGTGTGTTTTCATTACAAGAGGTTGGATTATTCATTTGCTATCAGCCAATTTCAGCTATGGACAGTGTTTGGACACTGATGTACTACAGATAAGACTTTTGCACACGCCAACATTCACATGACAACATCCTACAATCTTACATTACTTTGTTTGCTTTTTTTATTTTATTTTATTTATTTTTTTTGGTACTTTTGTGTATTTACATTCTTACCTATATGTAGCTGTATTAACCTGAATTGAATGTTTTCTATTTAATAAATTGATTTGAAATTCCTTTGACTACTGTACATTTTTGACAATACAGACATGTTATCCATTTCAGATGTATAGTAAATGTTTTTCCCAAAGACTTAAGTTATAGTAGCTGAGAAGTATTGATAGTGAAACAGATGTATTGTTGTAGATTAATTGTGCAGGCCTTGTGAGGGCTTCCTGGGGGCTAAATGAGGGCTGCCCATGCAGGGCCAGCACTAAGGGGCCAATGTTTTGCCAATGAGCAAATTCTCAGGGGCCCTGTGCCGGCAGCCCGCTGGGGGCCCCTTGGCTAGCCCTAAGTGGGCCCACAAAGGGCCACCACAGGCTTGTTTGCAGGGTGTACTTTTACCTTGTTTAAACTCATACTAGATGATAGTGTCTTTTATATCTGTCCTATTGACCAAGCATTGTGGATGTAGCATTGTGTTGATTTTAAGCATATTTTTCAAAAGTTCTACAAACGTCTTTTTGCAGACATTTAAATTTTTTTAAACAACATTAAAATTCTAGGAAAAAGTTTTAAAAAATTAAATAAAAAATACCATGAACCAAGGCACTCCATTTGAAGTAGTTTGCATTTTTGTCCATATATATCTTAACATTATTAATTTATTATCTATTCTTAAGCCTCTTATTTAACTAATTACTTTGAAATGACGGTAGCCCAGGAATTCATGTCAAAGTTATTTTCTAGACTTCGCTGATAATTATGAATGTGTCTTAAGATTAGCCCTTCTGATGTCAGTTGGCCTAAAAATAGTCGTCAGAAATCCCAAGGTGGCTGGCAAAAGGCCTGAACTGAATTGACTGAGCTCCACACATGAGAACTGTTGAGGCTGGCAATGCAATCCTTCAATCTCTGAGCTGCAGCTGATGCATTAATTAAAGTGCAGTTGTGTGAGCAGATTCTGTTCATGCATGAATATAAATGTGTTTCTGCTGTCAGGTCAACAATCTAAGCCTATCAGTAATACTCTTGCTGGTTTGTTCAACTAATTGGTATTGAACAGAAGACATGTGACATTCACAGCACTTGGTGAATGGCTGGAATTATTGGTATGGATCAATTATTGGATACTGGAAGGTAGCCAGTTCACGTAGCACAAACACTGCAGTTGGGATTCCAAGAGACCAGTCTGTGCTTAACCCCATAGGGTCAAACGCTGCAGTTTGGTCAGAGATCACAGATTCTACCCGACCTAAAAAGCCCTATGACCAAAGGCATATTAAAACACTCATAAATCAACTCATGTACTTACGCTGTATAAAACTCATTGCCTTTCCTTGTCACTTGCGCTTGTTAGTGTTGTGTGTCCCCAACCTGGCAACCCGTGTAAGTGTGAGTCTGAGGAGGAGGGGGCGGGAGAAATGACTCTCTGGAATCTTTTGAATTTGGTCTGCAGTGCCTATTTTAACCGCTTGTTATCAATATTATATACTGCACCTGGGATAGTTTACTCAAAAATGAAAATGGTAATAATTTACTGAAACTCATGTTGGTAAATGAGGATGTTGGTCTCTAACATTCTGCCTAAATTCTCTTTTTGTGACCCATAAAGGAAATTAACTCATGCGGGTTTGGAATAACATGAAACTGAGAATTGACAGAATTTGTCAGAAATACATTTTTGGGTGAACTCATTTTAATATATGTTCCTGGCCATATAAAAGTAGTTATTCCTTTCCAAAAAAAAAACAAAAAAAAAACTTTCAAACACTTTCCACATCTATAATTGTTTGGCTCACACTTTCAGGGGAAAAAGGTACAAAAGCTGTCAGTGGGTTGGTACCTTTTCAAATGGTACACCTTTGTACCTTATTTACCCTTAAAGGGTGCATATTGGTACCTTAAAGTTACATATTAGTAACTTTTTAAAAGATACTGCCACATTGACAACAATTGTCCCTTTTTTTCTGAGAGCGCAGAACTATTTATTGTGTAGGGCTGCTCAAACAAACAGAAGCAATGTCACAGTTTCCTTTTTTCATCTAAATAAAGCCATACTTTAATTGTTGCTACACAATAATGGATTTAAAGAAAGTTTTTTAGCATCAAAAATGGCAGAACTTTATAGTGAATGGCAGAGCCTGTGACCCGTGTGACCAAAAAGTACATTACAGCTGTCTTCAGAATTACTGATATGCTTGATAGGAGCCATTTACATCCTCTTTTGGCCCCTGTTTTCACTGTAGACCTGTGATTTCATTAGAGCCCCGATGCCCTGTAGAATGTAGCCGAGCTCACGATTGCAAATTATCACATTGCTGAGCTCCATAGAGCACAGCAGCCCGCTTCCCCACCAGATGTATGCCTCGACAGACTCTGAGCGCAGTCAGCTAGAAAACTAGCAGCAGGTGTCTGCCTGAACCGCTGTGTTTGTGTATGAGTGTGTGTGAGAGACAGAGACCTGGGGAAAGTGCGAGAGAGAATGCGAGTCCTGCAGGGAGCCTGCGTTTCTCCATACTCCCTCGAGGCATCTGTCATCAGGGTACTCATGGGATGTAACAGCTCATTGTTTACCTCTTTTGTTTTCATAACTCTCTCATAACTACCTGTTTTATGTAAAACCTGGGAACAGGCTTCACTGCGCACCCTGAAAAACCATTTAGAAATTTTAATGGAGTTCATTTGGCGAAGCGCTCCTACAGGCCATGGGCATCTTTGCATGAACGTTTCATCACAGCATCTGACAGCAGGCCTTTGTCTCCTGTTAATTGATTTACAGTCTGAGCCGAATCCGCGCTTGTGTATGCACACAGAATGCTGACAACCTGCCTCGATTCCCATTCCCAAGTCAGACAAGGCTACAACTAAAATCACAAAACACATGCAGTCTCTGAGGCTTATTGCTATCATCTCTAAGGCAGGAATTGCAATGAAATCTGAATGAAAAATAATACAATATAATATAATATAATATAATTAGTGCTGTCAAACGATTAATCACGATTAATCACATCCAAAATAAACGTTTTTGTTCACATAGTATATGTGTGTGTACTGTGTACATTTATCATGTATATAAAAATACATACCCATGCATGTATATTTAAGAAAAATATGCTACGTTTATATATTAAATATATTTATGTACATATATATAATATAAATTACATGAATATAAATATATACATGTATTTTCAAAATATATACCGTATGTGTGTGTATTTATATATACATAATAAATATATACGGTACACACAGATATATTTTGTAAATAAAAACTTTTATTTTGGATGAGATTAATCGTGATTAATCATTTGACAGCACTAGATATAATATAATATATAATATAATATAATATAATATAATATAATATAATATAATATAATATAATATAATATAATATAATATAATATAATATAATAAACCAATTTAAATGGGGCTTTTTTTTTTCTTTTTTAAAGAAATTAATATTCACCAGAGATTAATTTAATTTATCAACAGTGACAGTAAAGATATTCATATTGTTACAAAAGATTTCTATTTCAAATAAATGATGTTCAAAAGGTTCAAAAACATTTTATTCATCAAAGATTCCTAAAAAAAATGTAACAAAGTTCCCACAAAAATATTAAGCAGCACAAGCTTTTCATTCATATACATCAGCATATTATTTCATCACGGGAATAAATTACATTTTAAAAGATATTTTAATTTGCAATAAATTTCACAATATCACAGTTTATACTGTATAGGCCTATAAATGGATGCAGCCTTGTAAATAAATGCAGCCTTAGTGAGCATAAACAAAAACAGTAAAAAAAAAATCTTACAGAAACTTTTGAATTATAATATAATATAATAATATATTTATCATTTTCAAATTTCTCATTCTCAGCTAAAACTGAAGTAAAAAATAAACCTAGTAAATAATAATATTTATAGATAACAAAAACACATAACAAAATTACTAAAAATGAAATAAAAAAAATAATTTAAATATCAATAAAACTGCAATATATAAATCATACTAAAATAAATTTACATTTATATTTTTTATTATGCTATTTTTAGATATTATTTTACTTATTTTACACACTTTTTTGTTATGTTTTCTTTACATCAAGAATAATAATAGCATTTTAATATAATAGTATAACTATATTTTATAATTCACAATAATTGCTAGAAGGTTCCTATAATTATATCAGTCCAGTGGACCATCTGCAATTTTGAGCCCTGCTATAGATAATACTACAATATAAAGCTCTTGAAATGGAAAAACCTCCTCTTTCCAGTGATCACCAGTCCAGTCAGAGAAAAGGTGCACATGAGGAACATTTTGCTGTGTGTGTGTGTGTGTGTGTGTGTGTGTGCGTGTGCGTGTGCGTGTGCGTGTGCGTGTGCGTGTGCGTGTGTGTGTGTGTGTGTGATGAGCTCACCTGCTGCCTACCAAGAAGGTCTAATATACCTGGAGAAAGCGATCTGTCAGCTTTCCCATCCATCTCAATGGCAGTTGCTCGGCTGCGCACAGCCCCGAAACACAAAAAAGGCAGATTTATTAGAAGACACCATGACTCTTTCTCTTGGTACCCCCATAGATTTAAACACCCCAGGGCGCTTTTCTCCTGTGCATCAACTTTTTAATTCATATTTCTGTTTGAAATAAAAGCCTTTCTAGGGCATGTCATCACTAATCCCACTGCGTCTGACTTCTTTCCCTCTGCATCATGTTACAGAAAATTACATTATTCTGCTCTTTGAAATGCACCAATGTGGCCTGTGGAGTTTGGCGCCATGCAGAACACAATTACGGTTTGAGGGTTCTTCAATCTTTTTGTTAATACAGATGCAAGTGGGTTCTCAAGTGGCCAAATGGAAATCTGTTTTAAAATAGATATGACAGTAAAATAAATCCTTAAGATATATTTACAAAACCCCTCACAAAAAAATATGCATAAAATACATTCCCATGAGCGCTCTTCAAATTGTAAAAAATAAGGAAGCACTAAATTTAATTTCTTTGGGCCTGTTTATGGATTAATTTAACATCCGTCTCGGTGATCCAGTCACAAGTGGACATCCGGGACAGATTGCTGTCTTTGACTTTGTGACTACATACATCATTTACTATGTCAGTGTTGTGCTGCATGTTGATGTGATGTTGGCGTTTAGCTAAACTAAAAATACAATGCTGTCACATGCATTTTTTATTACTTCTGAATGTAGCTTGAATGATGCAATCATTCAAAATGCTATTTAGCTCTGTACACTTTGTCACAGTTGGGCATGCTAAATGGAAAAAAATGTAGCTACTAACTACTCTTTGGAAAAATTCAATTAGCTGAATATTAGCCATTAAAAAAATAACCACCAACTACACAAACTGAAACTACATGGCAAAAGTGACAAATAAAAACTCAAATTAAAATGTTAATATTTTATAAACCTTACGCTAAACAAAAAATGAACTGTAGTACTAAAAACTGTAGCACTAAAATTGTAGAACTAAAATTATTAACTGGAAATGAATGAATGAATGAATGAATAAATACATAAATTGAATAAAAATAAAATCTATAAAAAAAAATAAAAAAAATTTAGTCATTTTAAAACAAACAAAAATGACTAAAGCACATAATAAATTTACCAAAAAGTAAAACTTACAATGAAAACTAAAAATATAAAACTAAAAAAAAAAATATATATATATATATATATATATATATATATATACTAAAATAACACTGAACAAGAACTTAAAATAGCTTATATATTGTAATAAAAAACTATTAAAATATGGTAAAAAATTACGATATTTGTGAAGCGGACAGTATGCGTCATGATTGCTTAAATATTGAAAAACGACATGATTAAACAATATAAATGGTATTGAGAAATGTAGCTAAACATAGCTTTGTTATGATTGCGTCATTCGAGTCGGTTGTCAATAACAGATCTAAATGGGGCCTTTGTAAACCCTGATAAAAGCGAAGGGTGACGATAGTTTTCTCACAGCACACAGACGCTTCAGTGCCTTCAGGACTTCCAGCTGTCCAAAAACCCAAACAAGACAATCAATTAAACAAGCACGCAGAGAACCCCTGCAGCATCGCATCAAAATAAAGACGCTTTTACCAGGCTCAGCAGAGGACTAAATATTATACACAAAGGTCTCATTAATTTTGATTTTGTTTGTATTGTAGTGTGAGGAGACAGAGTGACCTTTAATAGACACCAGCAGTGATAGAGTAATTAAACAGAGAATATGTGAGTTTATATGCCTCCCTGGCGTTTTGAGTTTATCAGGGTTGAAATGGCTTTCAATTCTGATAGTTTGCCATATGCCTCACAGATACTGTATGAGTGAGACTTATGAAGCAACTTATTGCTTTTCACAATTAGACTGTATGGTCTTTACTGTAGAAAGAGACGAGAGCCAAGTTATATGGTGAGGAGGAAAATTTAATAAATGTTTCATGGCCTTATTGTATAACAAATGAAACCCTGTGATAATAATATCTGTCATATAGAGGTCCTGTCCTCACTCCATTTATTATACATAACCGTCTTCAGTCATATCAAGTCAGTGGTTGATAAAAAAGAAATATGCAGCAGTGATGTATAGTCTATAGACTAAATGACCTCTACACTCTCAGAAATAAGGTACAAAAGCTGTCACTGGGGCGGTACCTTTTCAAAAGGTACATGTTTGTACCTAAATGGTCCATTTTGGTACCTTAAAGGTACATATTAGTACTTAAAGTGTACATATTTGAACCGAATAGGTACAAAAGTGTACCTTTTGAAAAGGTGCCGCCCCAGTGACAGCTTTTGTACCTTTATTTCTGAGAGTGTACTTACTGTAAAAGTGTTCTTATTTTTATTCTTTCCTGCTATATGACAAATACAATATGAGAATGTGCTGTCTTTATGTGGTAGAACATAGCAGTAGCAAGCAACAAGTTCAATGGTTTGGCTGCCACATATACTAATAAGAAAAATGTTTTCAGCATCTGGCAAATTCCTTCAGAATTTAATTTACTGCTGTTTGATAAATTGTCAGCTGTGATGTTATGCCAAAATAGTGCAAAAAAAAAAAAAAACTTTCCTATTTCCTTTCCTATAATTTTTAATTATAAAAATGTTTTAATATTTTTAAATATTTATTCAATATAAATTATTAGCAAAATATTAACACATGATAATTTATTTAAACAACATTGGAGCCTTTTATAAAATTGCTACTCAAGGTAATGTGTTATAGTGATTTTATCATGTGGGTTTTAGGTATTCCACAAAGTGTTATGCCTATGCATAAGCTCCTTAACTGTGTTAAAGTCACCATAAAAACAAACAAAATCTCTCAGAGCTTGTTGCTTTAATAGAGGCGAACCTTGTTTCCCACATCACACATACACAAACACCTCTAGAGTAACAATCTATTTCATTCAACAGTTTGTGTGGCTGTCATAAAGCATGCGATGGAGAAGGTCTGATTACGGTAGAGCTGCAAATTGAAGTCAGAAAATGTGTCTCTGGATCATCTTTCTCATAACAGAAAATAACACTCATACTCAACAGAGATCTCACCGTTTAAAAGTTGTGCAAGTGAGAAATGATTTCCACCTGCTATTTTGGAGTCTTTTCTCACCTGCGTGAAGTCTACAGGCAGACAGATGACAGGCAATCAGGTGTTGTTTATGCTGAAAATAACACTATGTATTTTTCCAGGGAATTTAAGCATCTGCTTCAGGATAAACCCTTGGTTTTTTTGGGTCAGTTCGAGTTCAGATTTGTCATTTGTGTGAAAAAGCCCCATACACTAAGCCAATAATACTAAGATCCCAGGAAACATAAAGATCTATTCGTCCTCCTGTGGATGTAAACATTTATGATTTTGTGGATTACTGTATTACTTTCTGAGGCTGTGTGTGACAAGCTGAGCTCACGGCTCTAGAGAGACGTTACGCTGCTGTAATGATAGCTATATATAAAAGCCTTGTTCTTCACAGCAGATGTGAGGAGTCTCTGGTGTCGGCTGAAGTACCGTCGACTAGAGTTCACCTGTCACTCACTTCTCACCTCTGTTTTTTTATTGGCGTTACAGTGTCAGGCTGATAAGTGGAAATAATAGAGCTTTCTCCTCCCACCAAAGCAATTATAGCATGCAGAGCTCCTGTGCATGTCACAGCTGTCTAACACACACTTTCTTTGACATTCAGACAGCCAAGTCATCAAAAAAGTTTCAATTTCTTTATAAAAACAGTATATACAGTACAGTGGCTCCAAAAAGTATTTGGACACTTAAACATGATTTTCTGAATGAGTTTTCTCTCTCTCTCTCTCTCTCTCTCTCTCTCTCTCTCACAGAACTAACTTTACTATTTAGAGTTATTTTTTAGGTACTTTTGAAAGTATGAAACTTCAAAGGGTTCCAAAAGGGGTTTTTTTTCACAGCAATACCTTAGAAGAACCATTCCCAATGAATCTTTCAGTGAACAATTCTTGGCTCAAAGAAACATTTTTGGTGTGCGTTAAGAACATTTTAATGACATTTTAATAAATTAAGAACATTTTAACATTTTAATGTAATTCTTAGCCAGAAGTGGCAGCAACAGATTGGTGATACTAAATAATGAGAATAAGCTTTTTTATTTGTTTTCCACCAAGTGATATAGTTAGAATTAATTGAAATTTAAATTAATTTAAAAGTTAACTGCATTTATTTGAATTTAGAGTGGGAACTACTTTGGAAATTAAAACATAATATATTTATTATAATAAATAATATAAATAAAAATGAATTCATATAATAAAACAGAAATAACAATTTAATTTAAAAATTTTTATTAAAAAATTTACTTTACTTGATTTAGTTGAACTTAGAGTGGGAATTATTTTGGAATTTAAATCAAAACAATAAATTAAATAATAAATTAGAATATTTTTTAAATAATTAGAATTATAATGAATGATTTAAATAAAATGTAAATAAATACAAATAAATGTATAAAATAAATCTAATATATTACAATATTTACAATAAATATTATTATAATAAATAATGTAAACTAAATATAAATAAATGCATGCCATTAGTTTTCATATCTTGTTTGATATTTAATTTAAGTTAACTGGGTTTAGTTGAATTTAGAGTGGGAATTATTTATTTTCAAATTAAAATAAACATAAATTAGAAAACAAATATAATTAATAATTTAAATCAAATAAATCAATTTAAATATATATATATATATATATATATATATATATATATATATATATTTTTTTTTTTTTTTTTTTTTTTTTTTTTTTTAATTGTAAAAATATGAACCCTTGGATTTAAAAACCTAGCCACTATTGAGATCTTGTTATATAATGCAGTGAAATAACATTTCATACAATTTTTTTTGTGGCTAAAATGTCCAAATACTTTTGTGCAACACTGTTGCGCCACTAAAATCATAAAGTCTAAAACAGAAATAGTAAGTTCTATGCTGTTGCCAGAGCACAGTAAAAAAAATAATAAGCTTTACTGTGTAAGTAATATATGCCACAGCTTGAGCAGACGGTCCTGACCCGCTCTTTCAGCATAATATCAAGACCTGCGGTTTCAGCTCTGTAAGGACTGATCAGAAAATAAGACTCTTGGTGTGATAGAAATGCATCCATCACAGGAAGTACAGCCTTCACCATTGGACCATCTAATTCTACTGACAGGCATGACTGCGCACACACACACACACACACACACATACACATACACCAGCAATGGTAAGTCAGAAGTGCGGTGATTTGTCTGTGAAAACAAACCAGGGCTGGGCATGAGGCATATTACCACTCAGGGCTGAGAATGATTGCAGGTGATGATAAGGTCAATGTAAGTCAGATCGATTTGAGAGTGTGAAGGTAAACACTTCCAAAGCTTTCCTGCTTCATAAAGCACAGACATTGAGTCATTGTACGCTGCTCAGGTCAGTGATGATGTCTTCATGAACAGGTAGGCTTGTTTAATTGAGCTCTGACCGCTGCGGTAAATACAGAGTGAAGTGGAGGTTTCGGTTCAGTAAGCATGTTCTCATAGTTAACGCACGGATCAGTGGTGTGGACTGAATCTGGATTAAACATGAGAGAGATGGATTTTCTATGGTGTTTTGATTTCAACATACCTGTTAAAAAAACAAAATGTAAATAAAAATTTTCTTTAAAATCTCTAACTAAAAATAAAACCTCTAACTAATCTCCAAGTTTGACCAAACTGATTTTTTTACTATTATTATTATTTTATTATTATTATTATTATTTTAAGAAACAGCATTTATTTGAAATAGAAATCAAGTGTCTTTACTGGAACTTTTGTTCAATTTAATGTATATTTCGTGAATAAAAGCATTAATATCTTTTTAAATTTTATTTTATTTTATTATTCTAATAGGCCCTATAAAAGAGGTTAGTGACCCCCAAATTTTATTTTATTTATTCATTCATTCATTCATTTTTTTTTTTGATAGGTCCTATAATTTTATTTTATTTTTTTGACAAATTGATACCAATGAGTGTATATTTATTTAAAAAAAAAAAATGTAATTGCTTTTAAAGTTGGGGGGGGGGTTCTCTTACAAGGAAATATGCATATTTATTTTAGTTAACTTATTTTGTGCCCTGCCGTGTTTCATTAATCTTGATTTATTTTATTTTTTTTAAATTCATTAATCTTGATTTGATACTGACATTTGGCATAGTTATGAAGTATTATGTTTGCCATTCCATATTCAGTTTTTTTCAGGATTTTAGAATGTCCACAGTTTACACTCCATTAATGTACAAGCCATGGCCACCATCTGACCTTGATAAAGAAAGTTATGTTATGAAAACATGACCGCTTGAATCTTTGCTTCAGATTTCTGTTTTTCAAGTGAGATTGGTTTTTAATGTGATTCCACAGAAATTACCCTTTTTTTACCCACGGTAAGTGATGGATGCAACTTTTTATACCATCAGATACAGCTGTACTAACAGATGGATGGGAGTTTTGATGTGTCCTGATGAGTGGTCCCTATTTCTGTGAAGATACAGTTTGAGAAGATTTTCTTTCGGCTAAAAACGATTAAATTAAATACAAATTTGAGCTATGGAGGCAACAAGGGCACGTGATTTTTCCAGGTCACTGGTATGCGCAAACCCCAGAGTGTTTTGGGTAATAATCAGACAGAATGTGAGATGTAGTATGCAGGGTGACAGCCACACTCACATGCTGCTTTTAATTTTATTAGAGTCATTAGTATTAAAAAGCACAAGGCAGTTGAACAAAAAATCCTGAATTAGATCATTTCAGTGGTTTTCACAAAGACGTTAAGTTATAAATTCTTATTTAATGGTTCATATTATTTGACTTATGATGCAATAAACCAGTATGTAATGGATATTCACACAAAGACATTTTGTAAAAGTGTTCAGAACTCTTTTTAAAGAATTCACCTAAAAAGAGAGCATTTCTCTCCCTCATTTCATCCCAAACCAGCGTGACTTTCTGTTCTTTATTCTGTGGAGCACAAAATGAAATATTTTGCATAATGTCTAAGCTATTCTTTTCTGCAGACACTTCTCTTTGACCAAGATCTTCTGTGAATAATGCTTTCATGACACTTTTATGATTTTTTTGTTTCATTTTTGGAGCGTGATACTGTACATTTTCGCTCCTTTTCAGTGTTTACTACCCACAACAAGGAGTTTCTGAAAAAGATAACTCTTGTGTTAAAAAATAAATAAATAAACATGCAGGTTTGGAACGCCATTAATTATTTTTATTTTATTTATTTTTACATTTTATTTTTGTGTTTAATTAAATTAATTTATATATACATTTTTATTTTATTTTATTATATATTTCATTTAATTATTTTTTTTTTAACATTAATTTTTTATTTTATATTATTTTATTAATTTCATTTAATTGGTCCTAAAAGCATATACAAACTGATACCAATGAGTGTACATTCATAAAAACTTATTAAAAACTTTTTTTATATAATTGAAATAATTTAAAATAATTAATCATCTTTCCTTTAGGTAGGCCTAAATGCACTTTATATACTGTATATATACTTTTAGAAACATTTCTTCCACAAGGACATATGCATATTTATTTTATTTGACTTACTAGTGTCTGCCCTGATATTTGTAGTATTTTTATTTATTTATTTATTTATTTATTATTATTTGCAATTTTTGCCACCCTTTTTTCAGTGTTCACTACCCACTTTGACTTTCTTTCCTTGGAAAAAGAAATCATACTGGTTTAGAACGACATGTGACATGAATTTAATTTTTTTTGGTTGAACTATCCCCTGAAGCTGATCTTTAAAAAATGTCAAATCTTCAGCACCCCACCTGAGGCCTCAAGATCTAAGGTTATACTTTTATAGCTATCAGTTTAACTGCCATGTTTGTCTGTTGCCTCAGGAATTGCCATGTAACTAGTTTCCAACAACAGATCTGTCCTTGTGTTATTCTGTTAAGGCTTGTCATCATCAATCTCGTCCCAGAGAATGACTTGCGTGTAGAGGCCCTCAGCCATGACTAAGAGGTGGCGGTCTGTCCTCTTCGGCTTATATGCAATGTGACATTGTGATTAAAGTTTAACACTTGTGCCTTGTTGAGATTATCATAGAGTCCCAGTGTTTGAGTTCTGATGCATGCACTGCTCTGAGCATGAACCTTTCTGCCTGGCAGTATGGCGCTGAACGAGTCTCTAGTGTCTTCTTCAAACAGGATACCAGTGGAGTGTCAGTTTTTGCAGTTTTACCTTCCGGTCAGAGGATTAGCTGTTTCACATGTTAGTTAATATGTTGAGAATTTTTATATTACAGTTTGTGCCACTTTTGTCCAATTTGTCAGCATGATAATCTCAAAGTGATTATTTGACTTTTAGTAATTTATGTCATACAGACATACTGTAATTTAAGTATGAATGAGTTGTTTGATAGATGTAAAGACAGTAATGCAGAGCAAATTTACATAGATACTATAAAATATATCTTCTGCCTTATTCTGTGATAAAAATTGAAATAAATGCTGTAGCACATAAACAAATCATAAAATTGTCATTTGGAAAATATAGGAAAAATATTATAGAATAGAAATTATTGGTCATTGACATTGTCCAGCAGTGTATTTGATTTCTCAGCCAATTAAAAGTAAGAGATAATAATTAGAGATAATTTTTATAATAAGATAATTTTTTTTTGTAACCAGAGCTGGGTAATAACTGATTAAATGTAATCTGGAATATATCTTCAGATTCCAAAAATGAGGTACTTGTAATTACATTTTAAAATACTCGTAATCAGACTACAGTTACTTTTTTATTGATTACATATTATTCACACAATAGCAATAAATTATTTTTTAATGTTGTGGACATTCACACAAAGACCAGTCAACTAGTCACGTAGCCACACACTTGCACAAAGTCACATTATTTTTATAAATATGTAATGCAGGCATTCCAAACCTTTTTGTCATCTGAACCATCTTTGAACCATTTTGTAATTTTGTCATCTGTCACCTAATATATTTACTTGAAATACCCAGAGATTTTAAAATAAATATTTTAATAATTAAGTATCACATATGCATGTTCATGGTTCTCTGTTGGTTAATGGTCACATGACAAGCAGGTAAACAAACAAACAAGCAAAAAAAATGTATTTAGTAAGTGTTTTATTTTGATTGATGTTATTTTTAAATGACTTTTTTTTTATGATTTATTTCATTATTAGCTTTTAGTCACAAAACCCCAGTTTGGGGAACCTTGATGCAATGTAATGTTTAATGCACTTCATGTTGTTAATTACAACAAATGAAATATATTTTCTTACTCTTTGTATTTTTATGTCAATATGGTGCAGGATTATCCTATTTAAATCAATGTGATAAGTGACTTAGGTTAAAAGTAATCTAAAAGTAATCAAAAAGTAGTCTGATTACATTACTTAAAATGTATAATGTAATGGATTACGTTACTAACTACAATTTGTGTCATATAATTTGTAATCAGTAATGGATTATAAATTCTAAGTAATCTACCTATCTCTGTTTGTAACATTATACATGTGTTATATGTGTGTGTGAGAGAGAGAGAGAGAGAAAAAGTTTAAATTAGATGAAAAATGTCAGTAAAAAAAGCAAAGAGAGAGACAGAAAGACAATGAGAATTTACAGGTGGTACAATTGGAAACAAGAGCCATAGCTATTAATGTGGTATCGATCCAGTCTGCTCCACTCCAGCATAAGCACACGGGGTCAGAGTCAGTATGTCACACACCGCTGCAGAACATATAAAACACACTCACCTCACTGATCTGCCCTGCACCTTATTTGCACCAGTGGGATTATTTCATTTGAGCAATGACCTGATCAGACGAGAGACTGAGTACTGAGTGTTAGCTTTGCTTTAAACTTCCATGCACTGGTTTACAAACCTTTATAATCTATCATCTATTACATGAATGAATAATTGATACAGGCACCATATGCACTACCATTCAAAAAAATCTTATAATAACATTTATAATAATTATAACAGTATACACAACATTATAATTTATAATGTAAAAGATTTGTCAAAGAAATGCCGTTCTTTTGAACTTTCTATTCGTCAAATAATCCTGAAAAACAAAATGCATCACAGTTTCCACCAAAAAAAAAATGAATGAATAAATAAACTGTTTTTAACATTGATAATAATTGTCACGGTGAAAGAGACAAAAGGATTCAAGTGCGGTTCAATCAGTGCTTTGACTAACGTCAAGACAAACAATAGTAGTCCTCGGGAGGTTCACTGGCCGGGTAGCGCAGGGATCCAATGGGCAGCCTCGACGGAGAATGAACCGTATTGCCCAGGGAGGGCAGTAACGAAATCTAGCGCTATGTGGGACCAGGGTCTCGAAGGGACCGTCAGAGGCTGAAGTAACCCCTCTGGAGGTCAATTGGAAGTCTTACCTCGAGCACAGACTGAACATGCCAAAACAAAATCTCGAATATTGCGGGCCATGGTACGCCACCAGAATCGTTGTTTAACCAGAAAGATGGTGCGACCGATTCCTGGGATGACAAGCCATGTTGGAGCAATGACCCCATCGAATTACGTCTGACCGTAACCTCTCCGGCACAAACAATCCACTCGCTGGCCATTCGGGTGGAGGCGTTACCCCTTCTAAGGCCTTGCGGACCTTCGATTCGATCTCCCAAGTGACTGCAGAGACAAATCAATCTCTCAGGTACAATGCACTCGGGAGACACCGGGTGGTCCAAATGATCAAAAATGCGTGACAACGCGTCGGGTTTAACGTTCTTAGAAACTGGCCGATAGGAAGTGGAAAAGTCAAAACATCCGAAAAATAGTGCCCAACGAGTCTGCCTGGAGTTAAGACGTTTAGCGGACTGAATATATTCAAAGTTCTTATGGGCGGTCCAGACAATAAAAGAAACCCCCGAGCCCTCTAACCAATGACGCCATTCCTCCAACGCTAATTTGACGGCCAACGAATATGCCACCCTCGATGTCTCCGTGGCTAACATCAGTGGCTGAAGTGAAAAGAACATAGAACACTTGGTCAAGAATGCCCTACACACGTTGGGCTCTCCATCATACCTCTCAGGAGTGGGTAAACACGGCTCAGACTGGGATAACTCAGGCGCTGGTCTCAGGGGCATTGGCGGCATGGGTGGCGCAGCGGGTAGTCTCAGCTGTTGTAACTGCGTGGAGAGCTTGGACACCTGTGCTACCATCTCTTGGACCGCCCATTCTGTCATCCTAATTTGATCATCTTGATTATCCATACGGGAAGTAGTGTTACCCAGCAAGTGCTGAAGATCGGATGCTTCCGCTGAATCCTGCATGGTCAGTTCCTACAGTCACAGTGAAAGAGACAAAAGGATTCAAGTGTGGTTCAATCAGTCCTTTATTGACTAAGGTCAAGACAAACAATAGTAGTCCTCGGGAGGTTCACTGGCCAGGTAGCGCAGGGATCCAATGGGCAGCCTCGACAGAGAATGAAGATCCTCGGCTCCTCAACCGGAGAAGCGGAAAGTGAACTGGCCGGACAGAAGAACTGGAGCCAGGAACACACGCAAGCCAAACCCAGGGACAACAACAGAGGAACTGATGAAGACAAGACAGGTTAGCGCATCATAAATAGACAGAGAAATTACGAGCCGCACCTGACTCCAATCAGCTTGCATCTCTCAGACACACCCACTCATTCATACACACACAACAAGCATAAATGAGGTAATTAATCCATGAAACATGACAATAATAAGAAATGTTTCTTAAGCAGCAAATCAGCATATTAGAATTATTTCTGAAGGATCATGTGACACTGAAGACTGGAGTAATGATGCTGAAAATTCAGCTTTGCATCACAGGAATAAATTACATTTTAAAATGTATTCAAACAGAAAATAGTTCTTTTAAATTGTAATAATATTTCCCAATATTATTGTTTTCACTGTATTTTTGATCAAACACATGCAGCTTTGGTAAACATAAGAGACTTTTTTCAAAACCTGTCAACCATTAATTTTTGAACTGTAGTATATATTTGTCTGCAAACTATAGTTGAAAAGGTTTTGAAGATCATACTTATATTCTGCTTATAAGATTGCACCTGCTCTTTTATTCCAGGAGGAACAAGAATCGACTCCCTCCAGCTCATCCAGCTGCAGGAGAAACCGACAGTCTGGCTTTTGTTGATGCTATTGGGCTCTCAGTTAGTGGACACAGTTAAAGTCCTGCATTCTAATCACCATTTAATCAGTCCAGATTAGAATGGATACAGCGTGTGGACAACATCTTCTCTGAAGATGACGGTAACAGCTGGTTGTCTCTGACTTTGAAAGGCTGCCGAGGAAACAGATGTAGAGATGTGGTGAGATACCACAACAACAGTCAGGACTGAGCCGCCATCGTAATGAGTCAAAAAAAAAAATTTACTATAAGATCCAAAGTAAACCAAAGCAGTCTAACATTCGCAGAGAAAATTGTAATGATTACAGTTTCTGTATTGTTCTTGTCAGAATGTGAAATATAGCCATTCACATTGTTTTTCACATTTTTGTTGCATCCAAGCAACAGTTGCTGGAAGATACCGGTCATATGTCCAAATACAAGCCTGTTTGATTGATTCTAGCCAGATTAGCACTCAAAGCATTGGCATACGGGAGAGCCTGGATGTTTACTTATTGATTCAAATTTTCCAATACTAACCGACTGCAGACCTACAAGTTACAAAGATGAACATCATATTTCCATAGTGTTCAAAAAGGCAAAATAAAGAGAAAAATATTAAAGAGAGGGATAAATTGTTAACATAACGTAACTGTTTAAATTTGTGGTACTCTTACACTCCCATTATACCATGGTCTGTCTGAATACTCGATTCTGTTTGGCTGGCAGGTATGCATTAAAACCGTTTGATGTCAGTTTGATCACCATTCTATATTAATGCACTGCTTTCATTGACGCACACAAACACATCACTCACAGAGAGAGAGAGAGAGTGTTGCGCAAACACAGAAACATTCAGGAGTACATAAACTTGTTGTCATCGCTTGTCTGCTATTATTATTAACCACTTAAGCTCTGGGATGTTTTTTGGAATTTTCGCCTAAATTTGCACACTCAAATTCTAATGTTTACCCCACACACATACAAAAAAAAAAAGGTTTCATTGTAAAGAAAACCCTTTGAACTATAACATACAGACATGGCCAAAAATATCGGCACCCTTGGTAAATATGAACAAAGAAGGCTGTGAAAATGAATCTGCATGGTTAATCCTTTTGATCTTTTATTTAAAAAATTCACAAAAATCTAACCTTTCATTGTATAATAATAATTTAAAATGGGGGGAAATATCATTGTGAAATAAATGTTTTTCTCTAATACACATTAGCCACAATTAACGGCAATAAAAATTCAATACTTTTTGAAACCTCCATTTGCCAGTTTAACAGCTCTAAATGTTCTCCTATAATGCCTGATGAGGTTAGAGAACACCTGACAAGAGATCAGAGACCATTCCTTCATCCAGAATCACTCCAGACCCTTTAGATTCCCAGCTCCACGTTGGTGCTTCTTCTCTTCAGTTCACCACTCATTTTCTACAGGGTTCAGGTCAGAGGACTTTAATGGCCAGCAGAAGCTTGATTTTGTGCTCAGAGACCCATTTTTGTGTTGTTTTTGAGGTTTGTGTTTAGATTATTGTACAGTTGGAAGATCCAAACATGGCCCATTATAAGATCTCTAACAGAGTCAGTCACTTATTGATTTTTTTATCTGTTGGTATTTGATAGAATCCATGATGCCATGTGTCTAAACAAGATGTCTTGGACCTCCAGCAGAAATATAGGCCCACAACATCAAAAATACAGCAGTATATTTCAGTGTACACATGGGGTACTTTTTATCCCTGTGTACTTTACCAAACCCATCTTGAGTGTTTTCTGCTAAAAAGCTCATTTTTTTAGTTTCTGACCATAGAAGCCAGTCCCATTTGAAGTTCCAGTCGTGTCTAATAACTGAATATGCTGGAGTTTGTTTTTGGATGAGCAAGGAGAATTTTTCTTGAAACCCTCCCAAACAACATGTGTTGATGTACAGGTGCATCTCAATAAATTAAATTAGAATGTCGTGGAAAAGTTCATTTATTTCAATAATTCAACTCAAATTGTGAAACTCGTGTATTAAATAAATTCAGTGTACACAGACTGAAGTAGTTTAAGTCTTTGGTTCTTTTAATTGTGATGATTTTGGCTCACATTTAACAAAAACCCACCAATTCACCAATCTCAACAAATTAGAATACTTCATAAGACCAATAAAAAAAAAAAACATTTTTAGTGAATTGTTGGCCTTCTGGAAAGTATGTTCATTTACTGTATATGTACTCAATACTTGGTAGGGGCTCCTTTTGCTTTAATTACTGCCTCAATCCGGCATGACATGGAGGTGATCAGTTTGTGGCACTGCTGAGGTGGTATGGAAGCCCAGGTTTCTTTGACAGTGGCCTTCAGCTCATCTGCATTTTTTGGTCTCGTTTCTCATTTTCCTCTTGAAATCCCTGAATCCCTCTATGGGGTTCAGGTCTGGTGAGTTTGCTGGCCAGTCGAGCACACCAACACCATGGTCATTTAACCAACTTTTGGTGCTTTTGGCAGTGTGGTCAGGTGCCAAATCCTGCTGGAAAATGAAATCAGCATCTTTAAAAAGCTGGTCAGCAGAAGGAAGCATGAAGTGCTCCAAAATTTCTTGGTAAATGGGTGCAGTGACTTTGGTTTTCAAAAAACACAATGGACCAACACCAGCAAATGACATTTCACCCCAAATCATCACAGACTGTGGAAACTTAACACTGGACTTCAAGCAACTTGGGCTATGAGCTTCTCCACCCTTCCTCCAGACTCTAGGACCTTGGTTTCCAAATGAAATACATAACTTGCTCTCATCTGAAAAGAGGACTTTGGACCACTGGGCAACAGTCCAGTTCTTCTTCTCCTTAGCCCAGGTAAGACGCCTCTGACGTTGTCTGTGGTTCAGGAGAGGACAACTGTAGCCAAATTCAAACTTGATGCCTTGATCCCAGCCTCAGTCCATTCCTTGTGAAATTCACCCAAATTCTTGAATCGATTTTGCTTGACAATCCTCATAAGGCTGCGGTTCTCTCGGTTGGTTGTGCATCTTTTTCTTCCACACTTTTTCCTTCCACTCAAGTTTCTGTTAACATGCTTGGATACAGCACTCTGTGAACAGCCAGCTTCTTTGGCAATGAATGTTTGTGGCTTACCCTCCTTGTGAAGGGTGTCAATGATTGTCTTCTGGACAACTGTCAGATCAGCAGTCTTCCCCATGATTGTGTAGCCTAGTGAACCAAACTGAGAGACCATTTTGAAGGCTCGGGAAACCTTTGCAGGTGTTTTGAGTTGATTAGCTGATTGGCATGTCACCATATTTTAATTTGTTGAGATAGTGAATTAAACTACTTCAGTCTGTGTGCATTGAATTTATTTAATACACAAGTTTCACAATTTGAGTTGAATTACTGAAATAAATGAACTTTTCCACGACATTCTAATTTATTGAGATGCACCCGTAGGTGCTGTTTGACTAATTTTTTTAATAGGTTTTCTGACCCAAAGACTCAACTATTTTCTACAATTCTCCAGCTGTGGTCCTTGGAGAGTCTTTAGCCACTCAAACTCTCCTTCTCACCGTGCATTAGGACGATATTGACACACATCCTCTTCCAGGCAGTTTTGTAACATTTTATGTTGATTGGAAATTCTTAATTATTGCCCTGATGGTGGAAATGGGAATTTTCACTGCTCTAGCTCTTTTCTTAAAGCCACTTCACTAATTTGTGAAGCTCAATTATCTTTTTCTGCACATCAGAAATATATTCTTTGGTTTTTCTCATTGTTATGGACGATTAAGGGAATTTGGGCTTTGTTTTCCCTCCTATTTATATTTCTGTGAAACAGGAAGCCATGGCTGGATAATTTCATGTTCAAAATCACCCTGGATTGCTCAAAATTGTGAATATGAATGGGAATATACTTCAGAGATATTTTACTCATAAGAATTTCTAGGGGTGCCAATAATTGTATTTGAGAAAAACATTTATTTCATAATGATATTTCCCCCCATTTTAAATTCTTATTATCCAATGAAAGGTTAGATTTCTGTGAATTTTTTAAAATAAAAAGATCAAAAGGATTAACAATGCAGATTAATTTTCACAGCCTTCTTTGATCATATTTACCAAGGGTGCCGATATTTTTGGCCATGACTGTATGAGTGTAATTTTTTAAAATAACATTATATGTGTTTCAAATATTACAATAAACACTAAAAAAACATAGGCGCTTTTTGACTTTGTATTTTTGTAATTCAGGTTCTATTAGGGCCTGCTCCCTGCGACTTACTTAGTTTGATGCCACTAGATGCCAAAATGTACCAGAAAAAAAGAATAACAGCTTCCAAACAGGAGTTACTGCATCATAAATGAAGTGAATGAAATTATCATATTTTGTATTTACACGTGTCATTTTGAGTTTCCTTTGGAAAAACAGGCTATATAAAACAAATTACACCCAGAATCCTATTTTACTATGTGCCATAAGTACTTTTCTTGGTTATTGGATGAATTATTTCATTTTTTATGTTTTTCAAAGTAGTAAAATACTAAATTGCATAAATGAATTGGACCAAATTTCACATTTTGTGTTTTATATTATCAGTTTTATTCTTTCAGGAGACACAAGACTGTATAAATTATAAAATATATTTAGTCTATCACAATCTAAAATAGAATCTACATCATCCAGCTTTATATCATTCCATTTACGTGCATTCTGTATTGGTATACTGTTTGGAGCATCAGCTCACCTCTTCACCTGCCTCCATCATCTGCTGCGTCCAGGACACAAGCTAACAGCTCCTCCGTGCTGCTACAGCTGCCTGTCGCTGCTATCTGCTCTTCAGAACGTCAAACAAACAAATACCTGTTCATCCACACTGCACTGTAATAATCTATGTATGTTTACTGTATATTTACTGAAATGCATCCTGTACTGTACTTTTCATCGATAAAGAGTTCACCAGACTGTTAGCTGATGTCACGTCTCACAATAATGACTGTATCAAAAGAACGGAGGAAAAAGGTTCAAACATGCTCAAATACGCTCACCTATCACCTATCCTCTCCACGGTGTGGCTGAACGTCAAGTTTCACACCTCTGACTGGCTGGAGAACTAGAGCGACATGCAGTCTGACCTATCCATGGGTACCAAAGACGTCAAGCCAAGAAAACATTCAATCCACCTGAGGGGAGACGTCTTTCACTTCTAGTGTATTCTTAAACCTGGATGTCATTATTGAAGCACAAATGCAGGCACCAAAAGCCGCCCACACTAAGTCCTCTTTAATTAAAAATATGCATTTTCATTTATTCATACACTCTCAGAAATAAAGTACCTTTTCAAAAGGTACACTTTTGTACCTATTAGGTTGTACACCTATGTACACTTTAAGTACTAACATGTACTTTTAAGGTACAAAAATGGACCCTTTAGATACAAACATGTACCTTTTGAAAAGGTACTGCCCCAGTGACAGCTTTTGTACCTTTATTTCTGAGAGTGTAGGCTACATGGCTGCAATAACATTTTAGCTCAAAATTTTGCCATTGTTAAAAAAATGCTTTACTGAGCATATATGGAAATGACATAGCCTATGTGGTACAATACAAATATTTTAATGTCCTTTTTTTCTCCTATAAAGAATCACAATTGTCAATTATTATCCTTTTCTGAAGTTGGCAACCGTACGTTAGCTGCCAGTGGTGCCTTCTGATTTAAGCCAACAATTTATTCCACCGATCAAACCTCTTTGGGATCTAATAAAATTGTAGTTCTGGCTTTTTCTGATGACTGTTGTTACAGCACAAAATATCCCGGGCATACTGTAACCTTGTGAACCTTCTGGGAGTGTTTCGTTGATCTTCCTCTGGTATTTGGGGCTGCTGTGACCATAGACCAGGCTTCCCCAAATCATTCCCTGAAGGGCCAATCTGCTGCAAATCTGGCCCACTCCTGCAGAGTTTAGCTCCAACCCTGATCAAACTCACCTACCTGTGATTTTCTAATGATCTTGAAGACTCTGATTAGCATGCTCAGGTTTGCTTGATTAGGGTTCGAGCTAAACTCTGCAGGAGTGGGCCAGACTTGAGGATACCTGCCACACACTGACAGGTTGCGCAGCTGTGACTCGGACACAAAAATGGCGGCGATAAAACACTGTGACGTCACATGGAACCTATTGATTGAAGCCCCTGAGCTGCACAGAATTGAAGATTATCAGAGTTGCTTCACCAGTGCGCTTATGTTTTGGAGAGTGTGTGTTTGGCAAAAAATGCGTCTGGTGCGCATCTGGAACACACAACGATGTCTCAGCTTTGGAAGCACGCAGAAACGTGAAAATGGTCTTGTTTGAAAGAAGAGATCCTAATCTAAAAGATAATATATTGTTTACTTTTACAGTTTTTGGCTGTAAGAGTAGACAAATGACAAAAACAAAGTTAGCAAAAAAGTGATAAATTTGACATTGCAATTCTATTAAACATAACTCTATCTGTGATTGTCACAAAATGAAATGTTCTATATAGTCAGATTCCTGAGAATGAGAGCTTTCTTGTGTTATATGACTTGACTGTATTGTGAAAAATATAAAAAAATACACATTCTTAGGAAAAATTCTTCGCAATCGTTAGGCAGAAATTCGTGTGTGGGACGAATACATTTCTAAGCTTAATTTTACTGCTTTATGTATCATAAAACCAAAAGTATGGGTTTCACTTTATTTTGATGGTCCCTTTAACACATTCTATTGACTATAAGTAATGTTGCACCTACATTTCTACTAACTCTCATTAGAGTATTAGTAGTGTATTAGTTGACTGGTAGGGTTAGGGTTAGTTTACGTAGACACGTTCTTGCAAAGTTACTTCTAGTCAGTAGAATATCTGTACCCAATTCCAGTTCCACTGTCTTGAAATCAATAGGTTTTTTCGAATGGGTTTTTGGTTAAATGCCTGGAATAAGGTATGTGGTTAACACAATCTCAAGATATTTTAATGTTTCATTATGCAACATAAAACACATCAACACCCCCCTGATTTATTTTAAAGCTTTAACTTGTCTCGAAAATAAGGCTGCTAACAAGTGGCTAAATGGGACTACAGACATCAAACTCATCTACTCACTAGTTGCTTTTACAACTTCATTGTGTTTATAATAGCACTCTTGCAAACCATTCCAACTCAAACTTTCAGATGTTTTTTTAAGTAAAAACTGTCAGAAGATTAATAATGGTGACACTGAAGGTATCTGACTATGTAGTTCATTTATGGCCTTCGTTTAGCAGCTTATTTCCGGTTATTGTATTTTAAAAAGTTGTATTCATTTGTGAAGATTATCATGATGAACTAAACGTGTAAGAATCTTAAACTTTTGTAGGTCACAAAGCTTATTTTCTGCTATAATCCAAAAGCCAATGGAAAAATCCTGCAAGGTTTTTCTCAAGAGAACCAGGGTGATGTGACCTTCTAACTTGGCCTACAAGTATACGTCATTGCTGTAGCACTTTATACAAATGTGAATATTATGTAATGTCACTGTTTGTGGGTGGAGCCTGTCTATCTCTTCACCGGGGACCCCAGAGATTTTCTGTACACTACTGGCTCATTGGCTCCATATCAGAACATAAACCATAGTCAAGAGCAGATCAGAGGCGCTGACACATTAATGTAAAATAGTCCAGGAGAGTGTAAGAGCAGCACTCCATGTATAAGAACACGCCTCCAAACACGCTTGGAGCGTCTCTTCTGAATGCTACTGATGTGCCTTTGATCAAAGTGTGTTCCCCTCAACTTTGGCACTGGCAATTTTTTTTTTTTTTTTTTTTTTTTTAGCTTTGTAGTAGTTTTTGGTGAAGTATGACGAGGATTCATTAAAAGAAAATGTTAAATGTAGCTTTGATTTAGTGGGTTCAGTGAGCGACCAAAAATCTTATTAAAATTTAGAATGCTAATTCAAAAAGTTCAGGCTTTTGAAGAAATTATGACACCAATCAAAGTGGGATGGGTGCTCTAGATCAGAGGTTTACAACATTTTTAATGCTAGGAACCCCTAAAATATAAAGGCAGCTATACATTTCTCTTTTTGGGGTCAGCAAGATTTTTACAATTATTTTAAATTAATTATTACTTGTATCCAGCAAGGAGGCATTAAATTGGCCAAAAGTGACAGATACTTATAATGTCAAAATAATTCTAGGCTATTTCAAATAAATGCTGCTCATTTGAACGTTCTGTTTATCAAAAAATCCTGAAAAGCAGCTCAACTGCTTTCTGCATTGATGGTAATAATAAAAGATATTTCTTGAGCACCAAATCAGCATATTGAAATGATTTGAAATGATGATCATGTGAGACTGAAGACTAGTAATGATGCTGAAAATTCAGATTTGCCATCACAGGAATACATTTTAAATGTATTTTAAATTGTTATAGTATTTTACGGTATTACTGTTTTGGCTGTATTTTTGATCAAATAAATCTGTCAAGTCTTTTTCTGGGTCTTAGTTTTGTTGATGTTAGATTTGTATTGTTCTCAGTTCAGTTTCCTGTCTTTAGCCCTATTAGGAATGGACTAGTTTTCTAAACTACGTTTGAGTTTCGATTCTTATCACCTGAAGTCTGCAATTTTCATATAGCCTATACCAATTCGGACGGGATTAACATCTCCGTGTTTATTACAGAGGTGGAGGAGCTGTTTTGCACATCTGGGCGTTTCAGAGATCACGCGCTCTGTATGCGTGCATTGCATAGTCATTCGGATTGATTACCATTAGTATAACAGTTTTACTACAAATACTATGGTGAAGCTGAGTATAGCAAAACCATGTTAATGTGTGGTTGCTTTAGTTATTTATTTGTGGTGAACCCGTGTTTAATTTTCATAAAGGTGCATATGTAATTAAAACATTATATTACTGAGTGCAGAAATGAACGCGAGTAATTTTACCTTACGCTGATATTACAATAGCCAGTCTGAATGCTTTACGTGATCTGGCTCTTGATTTTATTATTGTTATAGTTTTTTTATTATTATTTCTTTGCCGGGATGCAGATATATCAAACATGAGCGCGGTAAGAGACGCGTCATGCCCATTCAAAGTTTTTGAGCCAAGTGGATTTTGAATGCAGCTTCCAAAATAGCCGATTAATATTTTCTATATTTAATACAATCACACCGGCGTGATTAAATCGTTCAGAGGGTCATATCATCAGCTGCTAAATTCAAATCCGTGTTCCCTGGCTGGCGCTGAGCCGCGTTTTTACAGCACTGCGCATTATAACCAATCACACACGATTCTGTTGAGCTTATGAATGCAATCAAAGGCATTCAGATGAGTCATCGCTAAAATGTCCTGTTTTCTTCACTGGCTCCCTGACTGAATACCTCTTTCTGGCGAATTCTCTCATCAGAAACAACAAAGTGCAAATGTGTGTACGAATCTGTAAGTAAGATATTAATTTCATAGTGTAAACAGCTTCAGTGATTTTAATGGGAGTTTTTGAGAGTGCTTGAACTCTAGACTGTCATTATACTGTTCTTTGATAATGTAGCTAAATGTTCTTTGCTCTCTTTTTGTACAATGAAAGTGTTATGATTAGTAGCCTAGCTTACAATATTTTTATTCACATTACATTTCAATGTTAAATTCACATTGAAAATAAAGTAAGTCGTTTTAAAATATGTTATGGCATGACACCCATATCTGTTAAGTAAACAGACAGGTTTTTATGCATAGTTTATAGATTACATTATTAGGTTACTTTAACCATAGCCACTACATCTATAAAGGTGAGAATCAATATATTTCATGATATAGTTAATGCGTTTGGGAATATTTCGAATAAAAAGGAAAAAATAAATAAAACATAAGTGCATAAGTGTTCTTTCATGTAAAAAGACACATTTATACTGTGCAAATAAAATGTTTTTTTGTTGTTGTTGTTGTTGTTGTTTTTATGAAAACACGATTTTATACTGTCATTGTACTAAAACCAAAATAAATTAAAACTGTATGTTAAAAAATAAGTTGATCTCATTTAATCAGAAAAAAGTGGACTTGAATAATATCAACATTTTGTGAATTTTATTTTTTAATTTTCTTTAGACCTCCTAGAACCCACTTGTCACCCCTGGCTATCTAAAACACTAGTTTTATTAATTTAAGTTATTCTTTTTTTTTTTTAATCAAAGATACTGAAATAACTATACATAAAGTGACAAATAAAACCTTGAAAGAGCCATTCAAAACTCTACATAAAATTATATAAATACAATTCTGAAAGAGCCATTATATCATCACAGAACACCAATGCAAGCACAAAACAATCCAATAACTGCATGAAAGTAATTTCACATTTAAATGTAAGAATCAGGTTGAAAAAATTATGAAAGCTATTTATTTGTGTTGCAAGGCTATATTTTGCTGATGCAAAAGCATCAGCACATTTACATTCATGTTCAGATGCTTTCTTACCAAAGTACTACAACTATATTTTGTCCAATTTACAACTGTATTTATTTTTTTATAGAAAAAAAAATGGTTGCTTTAGGTGGCTGCTTATTGGCCATAGAACCCATTTTGGCCTTTAGCCACATAAGTCTACAGTATGTGATTTTTCTGCCTGTGTCTTCTGCACAATTCAATTGTTATTTGAATGTGCATATAAGCTTAGGCTAAATGAAACTATATCTTCTAGACAAAGGCTTGTGTGAAGCATTAGCATTTCCCTCACATACTCCTAATGGATTTCTGTTAACTGAGCGGTGTGTACCATTTTCTCAGTGCAAATAAGAAAGTAGCAAAAAACAATTTCCCCATTTCATTTTCACAGAGACAATCAATCAGATTAAGACTCTCTACACACTGACATTGATTACTTGAAATATGTATATGAAGTGCATCAGAGATATCTATGTGAATGCAAAGATGAAATATATCGCCGCCCTGCCAGTATTTTAACACAACAGAAGACACCAAATATCTCATAAAAATGTGTATACTTTCCTCACCCTGATTAGTCATCAGGCTGCATGTGAATGGCAGGGATATGAGGAAGGTCGGAGAGAGAGGGATGAAGATGCAGATCTGAGCAGCTCAGATGTGTTAGTATGCAGACGAGTTGTATAGTTTCAGCGTGTGCTGAACCATGCATGAGAGAAGAGGCCAGAGACACATAACTAAAGGTCAGACTGACCTCTGAACCGCTTCTCATTCTCTGTAGATTGCTCTGTTTACATGACTGCCAGGTTTTTTAAGTGAAGAACCTTCACACCAGCCTTGTTAAAAAGTACGGAGTAATTCCTTTGTGTTTTAAACTATTGTGTTTGGTTTTATTCTAGAGGTTAAACTGGCTTTATCTGAATGCTGAAAATACCAAGGCAGTGTATTCAAAATAAAGTAATATCGTCAAATATTATTACAATTTAATGTAAGTGTTTTCTAGTTGAATGCATTTTAAAATGCAATTTATTTATGTGATACAACGCTTAATTTTCAGCATCAGGACTCCAATCTTCAGAATCACATAATCCTTCAGAAATCATTCTAAAAATGTTGATTTGATTAAGAAACATTTATTATTCTTTGCGATGTTGAAAACATTTTATTTTTTGTAAATTTGGGGTAACAAAAAAAGAAAAGAAATTAGACTTTTTATTCAGCAATGATCATTAAATTGATCAAAAATGACAGTAGACATTTATAATGTTCCAAAAAAATCTATTTCAAATAAATGCTATTCTTCATATAAATGTTAAGCTTCAAAGTAATGAATCAGTTGCCTGGCGAAGTCATGCAGTTTCAAAGACTCCTAACTCTGCACACTGAGGACACCTGCTGGTTAACATTATGTAAATGCATCGATAATAGAGCAAAAACACGTTCACCTATTTTTTTGTATTAGTAATTAGAACTTTACTGAAAATTCTACTCGGCTTTTGTGAATTTAAATGATAAAGCTGACGCGAGATTTGTTCAAATCATGCAATTATTAATGGTTCAAGGGTTCAATTGAGATCAAGCACATGAAACCAAACATGACATTTCAAAACTGTCTGTGATGTAATAGAGCTTAATTAGCCTTATTTTGTCATTGACTGACTAGACTGCGTGTCCACTAGGCCTACTTTTGATTTCAAACACAGTCATATATAGAGAGAGACATTTTTGTGGCTATTTAAGGATAAAGTGAAGAAATCTTGTAGCCCATTAACAATTATTTGTGATATAACCTACTTAAAGATGTGATAATCTCAAAGACGAGCACTGGAAATAGCAGGCTACTGTTAGAGACGACCACAAGCGCACTTGAGTGCATCTCTTGATTAAACTCTTATAGGCAGGAGAAAGCAATTAATTGGGTTCAACATAAGTTCATTCATTCTCATCAAGTGCCAAAGAAAGTCAGCTGATTACAGCCACGCTCTCTGAAAATGAACTCTTATCTTCACCGGAGACTGACAAAAGCCTTTTCTCTATATGACTAGCAGACAGCTGTTTTGTTGGAAAGAAAGTACTGCTAATGACTTTATACAACTTACTTTGCAACATGGAAGTAACCTTTTTTTCAGTGATTTCTTCGGTTGGGGCTATAAGCACGCTCATTGCTCACATCAATATTGTGTCATTTTTGTCATGCTGAACAACAATTAATTACTGTTTGCATAAGGTTAGGCTTAGGTTTGGGGTAGGTGTAGAAAACACAATCTAATAGGTAGCAAATTTTAATTAATGTTATTTTCCGGCGGTAGCTTTATGCCTTCTAGCCACAACCAGCTTTCTGATTTATTAGTCGCTGTAGCCCTTAACAAAAAGTACACTGTAAAAAAAAATAAGAAAAAAAAGTTGATCCAACTTAAAATTTTAAGGCAACCAGCTTCAGCAGATTTTTGAGTTTTCTCAACTTGTCATTTTAAGTTTATTCAACAAAAATTTGAGAATCACCCACAAAAATAAGTTGAGCAAACTCAAAAATCTGCTGAAGCTGGTTGCCTCAAAATTTTAAGTTGGCTCAACTTTCTTTTTTTTTTTTTTTTACAGTGTAGTATACTTCAAGTTTATTTTATTAAGTATACTTAAGTAAAGTTCAAGTATATTTTAAGTATACTTTATGTAGTAAGTATACAAATATCAGTGTACTAGTAGTATACTTGTAAGTGTACTATTTCAATACTTTCTAGTATATAAATGTATACTTTTAAGTATATTTTAAGTATAACAAAACTAGTTTACATCAATGTTATTAGCTTGTACTGCTACTATACTAAAAGTGAACTTATAGGTACCGTATACTGATAGTTTACTAATTAAATACTTGTAGCATTTTTAGTATACTTTGAAGTATAGTCAGAGTAAACTACTAGTTTAGTAGTTTATACTGCAAGTACTTGTAAGTTTTCTTTAAGTGAACTTTACATCATATTTTAAGTAGCTATACTACTATGTCCCTATTTAGGTAGTTTGCTGTTTTAACACATGGAAGCATCTGTTGTTTTGGTTTCTTCTTCACTTGTGGTTTTTTTTTGGGGGGGGGGGGGGGGGGGGTCTTTACAGAAGATGTGTACTAGCGCCCCCTACCATATAACAATGAAAACACGAATTCTCAGAGCACAAGTATAGCTCAAATATATTTAGACTTTTTCTAAGTATAAGTCAAGTATACTTCAGCCATGACAACTCTCGGAAAAGTTTAGCATGGTGATATGACAATGTTAATGTATTTGGTCTTGGCGGAATAGATCTGCTACACTGCTGCTGAATTGCTGCTGCTGTTGGTTATTGCTGTAGTTGTAGATTATTGCTGCTGCTGCTGCAAGCAAGTACAGGAACTTGCTACTGCCAATGCATATGGCGATACGGTGCCGTGAGTATTTAAGACATACTGCTGCTGTACAATAGCATGTAAAATAACCCATAGCAGATCTATACAGGTGGAGCTGGGGAAGGTGGAGGGCTTCAGAGAACTCTGAAAGCGCGCTGCAGGAATCTCAGTGGATACTAGCCAGCCATATAAATGCAAGGCATTAAGCTCATTGGCTGCATGTCCATCATGAACCAATCAGCTTGTGCCAAGTCGTTTAACTCTCTGAATATCATCAGTTGTGTTAACAACCTGTCAGCTTGTGCCATCTAGAGTTTCATGGCTGAACTATTTATTTAAATGTAATGTTAAGTGTATTTCTGAGAGGTACATAAAGCCCGTTTCTGAGAAGTGCATAAAAAGTAGACTAAAAGTATACTTTCCTATTTTAGTTTAAAAGAAGTATACTAATAGCACACTTGAATATGTAAGTGGGTTAAATGGTAAAAGTGTTTGGCTACAAATCAGTTTGTTCAGATTAAAATAAAATTTTGAGAAATGTTTGAAATAACAAGCGGCATAATGAGGTCACATTGTTCTGCCAGTAGGTGGCAACAAGCACCTCTTTAAGTGACATTGAAGCCTTTAACGGAGTGTCTATTTACACTAAGTGCAAATAGCCCACCTTGTTGTCTGAGGCTATTTACACTAACTCCACCCACCAACGTGTGATTGGAACAGTCAGCACTGAAAAAAGACCCTCATTGATCATCAGTTTCAGTGGTGTAGATGGTAAGTTGCTTCTAGACGCAATCGACACTAGTTCAAACCTACCTTTTGCCAAAAAAAAAATTCTCCCTTTTCAAATCTCATATCACATCAGAAAGGCATTTATTTTCAATAAAAATGAAGGAAATAATCAAAAAGTTAAAAATAAAGTATCGGGTAGGGTTAGGGTAGGTGTAGGGAGGGCTTTATTGACCCAATAAGGTGGCATCCATTTAATAATTTGAATTACAATTATAATTTACACTCTATGCGTTACTATTGTGTACTGTTTTATAATGTACTACAATACTGAGGTGCAGATAATTTCCACTATTTGCAATAAGTAGTATAAATAGAAGAAAATCTTGCTATTTTAACATAGTGTAAATAGAATCTATAGCTATTTGCACTTAATATAAATACCATCTATCGCTAAGAAATTGTGCTATTTGCACTTGTAAATAGAATCTAATTGCTATTTTCACTTAGTGTAAATAGCATCTATCGCTAAGAAAATGTGCTATTTGCACTTGTAAATAGAATCTAATCGCTATTTACACTTAGTGCAAATAGCCGCTGCCATTACTTAAGCGATTTGTTCAGAAACAGCAATTTATTCATGAAGGAAACAGTGCGATTCATTGAATCCATTTAGTCAACACAATAGTTTATATTTAGGCCTACATGTTTGAGCTCAGTTCTGCTGTGGCTTTTCACTGACACAACAAAAACAGACAAAGCAAGCAATACAAAGTATAAGTTACTCAATATTAACTTTATTGAACTGCTGTATAAAAGCAAAAGTGTGGTGTTGTTCCCGCTTATGCTGTAAGCTGGAAGTGCAGCTTGCTTGCTTGCTTGTAATGCAAAAGAGGGATTTCGGGGATCTATAGTACTTGTGAAAAGCTATTAGCATATATATTCATCTTTGTTCATGTTCTTGGCATGGCTGTAAATGCCATGATTACTATACAACGATGTGATGACTTCGCCAAACAACACATCATTTTTCTAACGAAGCTCATCCTTCTTAGGTGTCATCGCCCTTTTGTATTCACTCTGATTATTTTTAATCACTTGCAGGTGTTTTTGTTTCTTCGACACTTGCATTTGTGATTGGCCAAATGCTGTTGCTCATGGCAACAGGTGTGCAGGTGCACTATTTAATTCATCACTGTACAGGGGAATGACATCTTGACATCACTCCACAACATCCCATAAAATAAAATAAAATAAAAAGTCACCTAGGTTACAGAATGTACCACCTCCCAAGGTAATCAATATTCAGGTTTTATTTCCACCTTTGGTCCATTAAAAATACTTTTACTGCACAGGAAGGGTTTTAGTTTCATTAGAGTGAAGGGAAATTCCATTTCTTTCACTTTTAATCCAGTTTTAAGATTCAATCAAGTGTATCTAAGAAACTAATTGCTATCTTTCCCCTCACTAAAACCTATTCGATGTCAAAAGCCTTTTTACATGCCTTCTAAACTTTCCCACAGCTAAAACTGTCCTTGTCCAAACTCATTTGAAACTAGATAATTTGACTTCAGATGTGATGGTGCTGCATAAGTGCAGATTTATTTCATGAGATATGTAATGGCTGGAAGAGGGATGAGGTTGTTCAGTGGAGAACTAGAAGAAGAAAAAAGACACAGAAAAGGAATTAACTACATAAGAGATGAGTTAAAAGCAATGTTAAATGTGGATGAGGAGGAGGAATGAACAATTAGTGAAGGAACACGACTTCAAAACAGAATGAGACAGAGAATCAGATCTCATTTGCTCTTTTTCTGTTGCTCAGAATCCACAAACCTCCTCTGAGATTTTGCTCTCTCGGTTTTCAATTTCAAAGTATGTTAGCATTTTATTGGAATAATTGTTTTGATTATAATATTGCAAAAGAACACATACTCACGTACTTAATTACTTATACCTGCACGTCTCTCTCTCTCTCTCTCTCTCGCAGATATTTGTTTGGAAGTAAAGTCATGTCAGAATATGTAAGTGTACAAATATTGACAGGCCAAATATGTACATAAAAGCACATAGACTTGCACCTAAATGTTCAAAAAGGAACACTAAATGTTGTCAAGTTTCTAATCTGCCATGTTTTTTTTTTGTTTTTTTTCATAAAAAAAGTTTTTTTTTTGTTTTTTTAAAGCATCTTGGATATTACCACTCGATCGGTACACTTTGAAAAATAATCTTCAAATGTCCTCCTCTAGTGATGATTTTCTTCTGTGAAGTGAGTCCCAGCAGTCCTGATGAATAAATGAACAGATCCCAGAAATCTATGAAGATGCTTTGAAAACTGTCGCCTTTGTAATGTCACATCTACATGGCAGCATAAAATGAGCAAAGATGATAGAAAATCAGTGATGATGATGATTTCTGATGTATTATGGTGCTGATCTCCATTCTCATAGATACTATTATGTTTATGTAGAACAGTGGTTTTCAACCTTCATAAAATGTTGAAAAAAAATTATTTAAAAATCTAGATTTTCACTGTAACACTTTATGATGTTAATTAAAAACACGAATGCTTATCGGTTCATTAGATAATGTTCATTCAAATAGATACCAATTTCATGAAAGTTTAAGATAATTTTATTTTATATACTATGTATCTTCACAGAACCCTGGTTGAAAACCCTGGAAGTGGGCCATTACGTTTTATGGGACCTTTTATGTTAATTTGGTCTCATTTATGAAGCACGAGCAGAATGGCTTTCAGTGTAAATCGTTCACTAAACCATTTTTACACAAATTGCCGCATTGAATTTAATGTGATTTACACAGAAAATCTGCTTTGGCTTGTGTTTCTGAATGAGGTCCATTCAACTTTACGCTCTTCCCGTGAGCAACTAAAATGTCTGTCTTTTGAGGGAAATTTTGTGTAAAGGCTGTATTGTTATAGTTTTGAAAGACATTATGCATTGCTACTGCTTCAAATGTGGTTGATGTTATTTACCTAAAAGAAGAATTAAAAGACGATACACTACTTTTCAAAAGTTTCAAAATTGCATAACAGTGTGAGTGAAATTTTGGAAGCAATAACACCATACTTACTTGACTGGTGACAGAGAAAAAAAACAAACAAAAAAAAAACTTTAAAAACTTTTTTTTTTCAAGTTTTAAATTAGATTTTGTATCCCAAATTTTCAGTGCGGTCTCAGACTTTTGGACCCTGTAGAATTGTATGTAATAAAGTTTAGATCAAGTATTTCTTTCAAAAGATTCATTCAGAATTTCTCTTTTATTCTTGCAGTCAAAGTCTGGCTTATCGTCATAAAACACAGAGGACCAGAGCTGCTACAAGGGATGTGTATGGAACAAGAAAATGAAGAGCTGCAGTGGCCAAGCACCAGGGAAATTAGCATGGAAGCTGTGAGAGTAATAAATCATGAAATCCTGCAGATGAGGATATTCTGTATGAGTGGAGAACAGTATAGTGACACATATCAGTTCTGGAGAAGCCAGAGGGACAGAGCTGCTAGAATGGTGAGGTGACACTGATTTTCCTCTCTAATGCTTTCTAATGATGTGATTCAAAGTAGCTGAGTGGAGTGGATAGGAGAGAGACTCCACTGCACAGCTGTAATCTCAAAAGCGACTATGTCTAAACATTGCACATAAGATATCCTCATACTTTCAGAGTATATGGTGTATTCAGTCAGTGAGGTTCTTTAGGTGTGCAGGTGTGGATATAAATACATTACAAGACATCTACAGTATAGCGGATTGTGTTGCAGAGAAGTATGCATACTTGGACACAGGAATAGAGACACTTTAAAGTAATAGTTCACCCAAAAATGAAAATTTGATGAAAACTGACTCACCCTCAGGCCATCCAAGATGTAGATGAGTTTGTTTGTAATTGTTCACTGGAATAGATTTGGAAAAATTTAGCATTTCGTCATTTGCTCAGCAATGGATCCTCTGCAGTGAATCCAAACAGCTGATAAAAACATCACAATAATTCACAAGCAATGCAAGTAAAAACAAGCTGCTTGTTAGATAGAAACAAATTGCATTCTCCCGTGAAAAACTCATTTTGTCTGAATCAAGAGAGAAATATGCACAGATCAAGCACTGTTTACAAGCTAAAACAAATTTAAACAAAAATGTTGGTGGATTTTGATGTGGGAGGACAACGGGGGATTGACTTTTTCACTGGATAAAGCATGAATATGAATGGACTCCTATTTTGGCAAGAAGCAACAGTTTAAAGTTAAAATTCCTAAAGGATGAATTTGTTACACAATTCTTTAACTGATGGACTGGAGTGGTGTGGATAACTTGTGTATTATTGTGATGTTTTTATCAGCTCATTTTGACGGCACCCATTCACTGCAGTGGATCCATTGGTGAGCAAGTGATGTAATACTAAATCTATCCAAATCTGTTTTAACTCATCTACATATTAGATGGCCTGAGGATGAGTACATTTTCAGCCAATTTTCATTTTTATAGGTGAAGAATCCTTTTAATGTTGCCATTTTAATCTATGTAATTAAAAGCAGAGCATATGTCAAATAACTCACTTAAGAAAAATGATAAAATGCTTCTAAATGATTCAAAAATATTCAGTTTTATCTTCCAGAGCTGAACAGATTCTAGGACCACAAAACCATAAAATAATTTTAATATAATAATTTTATATACAGTACTGAAGTCTCTTAAAAAGGAGGCCTGAAGCATTTTCATCTATTTGAAAAAAAGGCCACATAAAACACTACAACTCTTACACATTTCATTTTCCACTTCCAACATTACAGGAACCTGTGAGAAAATTATTTGCCAAGGTTTTAATCTGCCATGACTCTCTCTAGATAGTGAGGAGTTTTTGCATATATTCATTGAATATAGTGCTCCTTTTAAGCAAAAATGACCAATTTTATTGCCAATTATGAAATTTGAACTTATTGGGCAGGATTTGTATTTGTATGTATTATTGAGCTGTGGGACTTAAGCAGCCAGTCAGATAGGGAACTTATATTAACACATTAAATTGTACCCCACACTAAGATGCAGTTTTGCTATAGGTGACAAAACAGCACACTTTATTGGCAAAAGCAGCCAGCACATTATGTGAAGTGACCTTCACACTACTGGTGAGCTATATCAGCTCAGCGATGAGTAATGGTGCTTGAGTGCATCCAATCACAACATTGCATTATTAATACAGAATCTCTCCACTGGCAAGATAGCCTTGGATTCACATCCTCCCACTAACCATGCCAGCACACACACACACACACACACACACACACACACACACACACACACCGATACACATGCTGTGCTTGCTCTATTTCGATCTTTTTCACTTTTTGACTCACTCGTATATATTGGTTTAATAATTTTTAGACATATACAGATATACATTACGTTTATTTGGGCTCAGAAAGATTTTCTAGTGTTTTGTTCACCAAGACTGCATTTATTTGATGAAAAATGCAGTAAAAGCAGTAATATTGTGAAATACTATTATAACTATTTGAATATGTTTTCATTTTTTCTATTTTAATACATTCTAAAAAAAAATTTTTTCCTGTGATGCAGAAGGTTTAAAAGAATACCATTAATCTGAAATGGAATCTTTTGTAATATCATACATGTATTTACTGTGACTTTTGATAAGTTTAATGCATCCTTGCTGAATTAACGTATCAATTTCTTTTTAAAAATCATGTGATATCTTAAAAAATCTTATGCAGAAGTATTTATAATTGTGTCTAAAAATAATACAAAACATAAAGTAACAGATTTCAACCCTTTACATGTCATGTCCTCTGCAATAATATGCTAAACCTATTTGAAACAGCATTTTTTAAAATAATGATTATTCATGCTGGTTTTATGACCCCTACTAATGAAAAAGCAGCATGGAATAGTTGTGCTAAAAATTGCACTATACAGCTTAAAACTAGTGCAGGCAAAAACTTAATTGAAAGTATTGAAAATTTTGATTAAATCTTTTTTTTTTTTTTTTTGTAAGTTAAAATCTTTGATAGAAAATAGTCCATGTACCATACTAATGGGTACTGAGTGATTATCATATTCATGTACCATGGTACTTACATATTTCAGGGTATTTCAATGAATACCATGGCACAAAAATATATGGCATTTCCATAATACCATGTCCCCAAAAAGTTTTGGTGCTTTTTGTGTAAGGAGAAGTCTTGCAGAAGCTCAAGTTTTGAAGTCTCTATGAATGTAATCCTATCGGTATTCCAGGGAGCTGGGTGGATAGCGTTCTCGATCATGGCTTATATGCAGGGTGAGAGTGATCCATCAGATTCCCTGTGAGGCAGAACCAGTGTCCTGCATCTAAGATTTACTGCTACTGAGGGCCTGTGGTTAGAACTGAACCAAAACGTGAAGGGAAATGGTTAGGAGGCTAAGCATGAGAAGTATTCTGGACGTTACATGATTTTTAAAGTACGCTTAGATATAATAGTCTTCCACAATGTGTAGATTTTGCCATGGTGTGTAAATATTACTGTAAATTATATTAATATTAATCATATATCAATTTAAATGTAACACTTTACAAGAAGGTTTCATTTATTAAAGGTATAGCTCACCACAAATTAAAAATTTGCTGAAAATGTACTTACCCTCAGGCCATTGAAGATATAGATGAGATCAGTACAGATCTTGGAAAATTTTACTTTACATCACTTGATCTCCAATGGATCCTCTGCTGTGAATGGGTGCCGTCAGAATGAGAGTCTAAACAGCTGATAAAAACATGACTCCAGTCCATCAATTAATGTCTTGTGAAGAGAAGAGCTGTGCATTTATAGTACACAAATCCATTATTAAAACGTTTTTAACTTCAAACAGTTCACTGTAAAAAAAAAAAAAAAAAATAGTTGTTTCAACTTAAAATAATTTGTTACCCCGCTGACTTAAAATGTTTAGTTTATTCAACTAAAATATTCCAGTTGTCCCTTAAATTAACATTGAGTAACTTAAAATTTCAAGTTGACTAAACTAAAAATTTTAAGTCAGCGGGGTAACAAATTATTTTAAGTTGAAACAACTTTTTGGAACAATTTTTTTTTTACAGTGTTGCTTCTGGTTAAAACCTGAGTACTCTATCCATAATATTGCTTTTCCCAGTGAAAAAGTCCTCTCGTCTGAAACAGGAGAGAATTATGCACAACGATTCTAAACAAATATGCGAGTGGATTTTGATGTGAGGAAACATCATCTACATCTTGAAAGGCCAGAGTGTGAGTGTATTTTAAGCTCATTTTCAGGTTAACGATTCCTTTAAATACAATAGTTAACATGAACTAACAATGAACAATACCTCTACTGCATTTACTCATCTCAGTTAATGTTTTTTTCAACATTTAGTTAATGCACTGTGAACTAACATGACCATTTTTAGTAAGTAGCATTAACAAAAGTTATTAAATGCTGTAAAAATATATTGCTCATGTTAGTTAATGCATAATGCATAACAAATGAGACATTGCTGTAAAGTGTTACCAATGTAAAGCATCATAGTAGATAAAAGTGGTGTATGAACTCTTTGTCCTCTCTCAGCAGTAGACAATGTACGCAAAGTAAATGAGAAGTTCTAAACAATGACCGTAAGAAGCTGTAATGTTGAGATTAGGGTAAATAGCAGCCTACTTTCAATCCCAGGACTGTCTGAAGTCTTTTATATCCTGGTATTAACCTTTCTGGCTCGAATTCCAGATAATTGTAACACGAAGAGCACAAAAAGCTCAATCAATCTCCCATTGATTGGTAAAGCAGCGAATAAATGGAGCAAAAGGCTAATCAGATGGTAAGCCTCTGAAAAAAGCCTCTGTCACTTTTTTGTGCTCTTCTTCTGGATTTACTGGCAGAGCAGAGAGTAAGACTGACATGACAAACATTTAGGACAGCCTGTTGTGTGTCGCTTTGCATCAAAGACTGGAGAACATGAGCTACACAGCAGTTGGATTGTGGTGATTGTGTGTCCCCTGATGGTCACAGCTGGAACTGCACATAGGGTTCACTTAAAGGTATAGTTCACCTAAAAATATATATTTGCTGAAGATATTCTCACCACAGATTCAGAGAAATTTTGCTCAGCAGTGGGTGCTCTGCAGTGAATGGGTGCCGTCAGAGTTCAAACAAATCCTTCATTTAGGCATTTTAACTTTAAAGTCCATAATCCATAATAATGCTTCCACCAGTGAAAATGTCCAATTCACTTGTCCTCTCATATCATACACAACTGCGTATTTTTTTTTAACTGTTTTTGCTTGATCCGTGGACATTTCTCTCTTGATTCAGACGAGACTGCATCTTTTTTACTGGAGAAAGCAATATTATAGATAGAGAACTCGTATTTTAGTCGAAAGCAAGTATATAGCATCTTGGTAGATTTGTTTATTACAAACATGCAGCTTTTCACTTCACAATCTTAATAGTTTTTTTTTTTTTTTTGGTAATTATTAAGTCATTTTAATTATCAATAATATAATATTGTGCAGTTGATGCACTATATTCCCTACCTTTTAAACCGTATTGGAACTATGACACAATTTTGACCCTGTCCACTGACCTCAGACTCGATCGCCCCTGAGGTGATGTTGAATCAACGCTTCTCTATTAACTGCTTTGTCATGAAATGCCTTTGTGGAGCAACTGCACTATATATACCTCCTTCCAGTTCATGTTATAAATATATATATATATATATATATATATATATATATATATATATATATATATATAAACATGAATTATTTATATTTTACTCATGAAACTTGAAGACTTTAAGGTATAGCTTCAGAACTGGATTTATACCTTTAAATAAATGATGCGTAGGCATACCACATGTTTTGAATGGGAATTTGGGCAGAATTTGGTTAATCATGATGAAAATCATATGAACAAATAATGCAGAATTTTATTTGATTTTATTTTAAACACCAAATAATTAAAATGCAATAAGTTAATAAAATTTAGTAGCACCAAAAAAAGAAAAGAAAAAATAACTAATGGAAAAAAATGGATGTTTCGATTACCGTTGTTGTTTTCTCAATATTTCACCAGCGATAGCTGTACTTTCTCAGATAATGTAGCAAAACAAAACTGCACAAAGCAAATGTGTAACATATTTTCTCTTCCTAATGCTTTGCAATGGATGATTTGCATTAGCAAATAAAAAGCAGACTGTCAATAAAACTAGCCCCAGGCATTTTTCTCACAAATCAGATGGGCGCGTTGCACTTTACACGCTTTGTTGATTACTTAGAAATAATTTATTTGATCAAAGTTAGATCATTGTTGAGGCCCTTGGGCAAGTCAGTTGTGAGGAACAGCACTTACTTAAACAAAAGTGGGCTGTTTTCATGCAGAATCAGCTCTTTGGAAACTACAGCCATTACAAAGTTAGGTACTGGTATGGAGTGCTTTCATTCAGAATAATTTTAGTGTTAATGAGTGTTAATGGCTAATTATTGAGCATGCAGCATGTACTGTAGTTGGACATCTTTCTTGTGCTACATCTTTATTTTGTATTTTGATGACAGGAAAATACAAAGTTATTTCACTAGATGGCAGAAAATATCCATGAAATGGCAAGGCAACTCTTTACATATGTCATATGATTCCAGTTTTGAAATCATCTTTGAGCAATACAGTAGAATAGTGACCTTCTCTATTGACATTTTGAGGAGTCCAGAGTATTCCTATGAATTAAAAATATTTATTTAATCATTCATCACAATATGATTGTGATTTATTTGTCAATCATTTGTTCATTCCCACAATGATAGAAATTGGTGTAGAAACAATTATCACTCAGAAATTGCTAGTGAACTTCACAATTAATGACAAAGATGCTGAATTAAACATGGAACTTTGAAGTGTAAAGATGAATTTTTCTTAATAATTATAGATTTAAAGATTTAATGTTCTAGAGTTTAAAATTACATGTTTGCTGAATGCATTACACATGCTTATGAGTCCAACATCTATAAATAATTTCCCATTTTGTGGTTGGTTATATTGAATTAGGTGTAGGTGTAGGGCAATAGAACATACAGTTTATAAGGTATAAAAACCATTACGCCTGGGATGTCCCCACTTTTCACAAAAACAAACGTGTGTGTGTGTGTGTGTGTGTGTGTGTGTGTGTATATATACACACACACACACATATACACATAGACATATACATACATAATAGATGACTTTGGCTTTTAAAAATGTGCTCTGGTTATGATTTTTACAGTCTCTGTTCTAGTAAAGTTAAATAGTGAATTATTGTTTAGATTATGAGTGATTATTGCAGAACTCCAACCAGAAACATGCAAACAGCTGCTGCAACGGTTGCATAGATTGCTTGGGAATTAAAATGGATTTACAGTAATGATTTGGGATTGTGGTAGAGCCGTCATTTACATGTCATCTGGTTAATCAGCTGACTTGAGAGTAATTTTGAGTCTGACACAGAGGGCAGATGTGAGTTGGGGCAGGAGGGGGAGAGAAACCATGTAATATACCTACTCAGGCTTTAATCCAAAGCTCTTCATTTGCAATCTACTGTATGTCACATTTGCAGAACAGCTGCACGGGTTGCTATAAATAGAGAACTGTAGGTGCAATAGAGCCGTGGTTGTGTTTGCATTCATATGCGGGATGTTTGTTGTAATTTGCCCTTGTGTTACAGCCTTTTGAGTGGGTTTTCCTGATAATATTTTATATGCAATAGCAATTTATTCCTGGCTTTGTTCTCGTGAAGGCTTTGTTCATTGTGTTGATCATTTGAAAGCTGTGAAAGCTTTTCAGGCGCCTGTGTTAAAATTCATTGCTTGATTAGCTCAACTATTTAGAGAATCATTAAATATTTGTCCATTATAAAAAGAGAAATTAATGTTACTTTTGAATCATTAATGGAGTTTGCTAAGGCGATAATTATTATTGTGGATTAAGTAATTTGAACAAATCTCTAACACTGAATATTAAATTTTGGTGCATAATTTGTTGTTTGATTGTACTATTAATTTTCTGGTAACACTTTACAATAAGGTGTCATTTGTTAACATTAGTTAGTGTATTAACTAACATGAACAAACAATGAACAATGCATTTATTACACTATTTATTAATGTTAGTTAATGAAAATACAGTTGTTCATTATTTATTCATGTTAGTTCACAGTGCATTAATGTTAACAAGCACAACTTGTGATTTTAATAATGCATTAGTAAATGCTGAAATTAACATTAACTAAGATTAATAAATGTTGTAGATGTATTGTTCATTCTGAGTTCATGTTTACTAATGTTGTTAACTAATGAACCTTATTGTAAAGTGTTACCAATTTTCTAAGATGATATTATCAAGTTTATTATTATTATTTTTAGATAGATTAAATTAATTAAATTCAGTGTACACAGACTGAAGTAGTTTAAGTCTTTTGTTCTTTTAATTATGATGATTTTGGTTCACATTTAACAAAAACCCACCAATTCACAACAATCTCAACAAATTAGAATACTTCATAAGACCAATAAAAAAAAACATTTTTAGTCAATTGTTGGCCTTCTGGAAAGTATGTTCAATTACCTTTATATGTACTCAATACTCGGTAGGGGCTCCTTTTGCTTTAATTACTGCCTCAATTCGGCGTGGCATGGAGGTGATCAGTTTGTGGCACTGCTGAGGTGGTATGGAAGCCCAGGTTTCTTTGACAGTGGCCTTCAGCTCATCAGCATTTTTTGGTCTCTTGTTTCTCATTTTCCTCTTGACAAATTGACATTTTCCTTTTGACAAATTCCTCCTCTTGAATTGGTTCAGGTCTGGTGAGTTTGCTGGCCAGTCGAGCACACCAACACCATGCTCATTTAACCAACTTTTGGTGCTTTTGGCAGTGTGGGCAGGTGCCAAATCCTGCTGGAAAATGAAATCAGCATCTTTAAAAAGCTGGTCAGCAGAAGGAAGCATGAAGTGCTCCAAAATTTCTTAGTAAACGGGTGCAGTGACTTTGGTTTTCAAAAAACACAATGGACCAACACCAGCAGATGACATTGCACCAAATCATCACAGACTGTGGAAACTTAACACTGGACTTCAAGCAACTTGGGCTATGAGCTTCTCCACCCTTCCTCCAGACTCTAGGACCTTGGTTTCCAAATGAAATACAAAACTTGCTCTCATCTGAAAAGAGGACGTTGGACCACTGGGCAACAGTCCAGTTCTTCTTCTCCTTAGCCCAGGTAAGACGCCTCTGACGTTGTCTGTGGTTCAGGAGCAGCTTAACAAGAGGAATACGACAACTGTAGCCAAATTCCTTGACACGTCTGTCTGTGGTGGCTCTTGATGCCTTGACCCCAGCCTCAGTCCATTCCTTGTGAAGTTCACCCAAATTCTTGAATTGATTTTGCTTGACAATCCTCATAAGGCTGCGGTTCTCTCGGTTGGTTGTGCATCTTTTTCTTCCACACTTTTTCCATCCACTCAAGTTTCTGTTAACATGCTTGGATACAGCACTCTGTGAACAGCCAGCTTCTTTGGCAATGAATGTTTGTGGCTTACCCTCCTTGTGAAGGGTGTCAATGATTGTCTTCTGGACAACTGTCAGGTCAGCAGTCTTCCCCATGATTGTGTAGCCTAGTGAACCAAACTGAGAGACCATTTTGAAGGCTCAGGAAACCTTTGCAGGTGTTTTGAGTTGATCAGCTGATTGGCATGTCACCATATTTTAATTTGTTGAGATAGTGAATTGGTGGGTTTTTGTTAAATGTGAACCAAAATCATCACAATTTAAAGAACCAAAGACTTAAACTACTTCAGTCTGTGTGCACTGGATTTATTTAATACACGAGTTTCAAAATTTGAGTTGAATTACTGAAATAAATGAACTTTCTGATTTATTCTAATTTATTGAGATGCACCTGTATGTGCGTGTGTGTGTGTGTGTGTGTGTGTGTGTGTGTGTGTACACACACACACACAATGTTGCATTTTTTCATTTCAGCTATAATTCAGTTAATGAAAACAGTTTTTAATAGATTTAGTTAACAATAACTATACAGTTAGCAACCGTTTAGCACCCTAACAATCTCAAGGAAAAGCTCTTAAACCACTCAGTACCTAATGCACTTAAATATGTTTCTTATTTTCCAGCCATTACAAAGTGAGAGCGCCCTTAACACAATCCACAGCTTGCTAAATTTGTCCTGTGCCTCTGATAAAACATTCCTCAAACCACATTAATCACTTCCTGGTCCCAGAATCCCAATTATGATTGGTCGGTGCCTCACACTCTCCATTAACCTCTCTGTTACTCAGCACCTTACAGCCAAAATAGCCCTGCAAAGGCTGTTCGGTTCATCCTGCAAAGCATCCTGGGTAGAACAAGACCCAACAGATTGTTTCCTCCTCTAATGTTTTTTTTCCTGTGTATTCATGACTCTTAGCTTAAGATGTTGTTTTCTGCTAATAAGGAGTTTCTGTAATCATCATCTTGCTTCCTTTTAGAGACAGTGTTCATGGCCATCTTGAGGGCTGTTCAGTCTGAATCAGTTATGAAGGTGGCATTTTAACAGCTGGGCTTAGCAGAGTGCAATTCACAAGGACCTTACACGGCACTTTATCACTGACACTGTTTACACCTGCTATAAACATGAGTTTGGGGTTATCTGGCCTTGGGTGATGAATTGTACAGCGCTAAATAGAAAAAAAGAAGCAAAATGTTGTATGGTCATCTTGAAGGCAGTCAAAATCATATTTGTAGTGTAAAGGCTAATCAATGCTAATGTGTCCTGAACAACAGCAAATGACTGTTTACTTGCCTTCTCTACTGATTGTTATGCTAAAAAGAGGATTTTAAACTTTGAACTTTACATTATGTGCTGTAAAAATACAGTCATCACAGTTCATAAATAACTATGAACGTTCCACTCAAAATGTTATGCTTGTTTATTTCGTTCATTCATTCTTTTTTTTAAATGTTTTTTTTCCACATGTACTACTAATCAAAAGCTTTGAGATATACAGATGTATTTTATTTGAACAAATGCAGCAAAAACAGTAATATTGTGAAATATTATTTAAATGTAAAATAACTGTTTTCTATCATTCCTGTTTCAAAGCTGAATTTTCAGCATCACTACTTCAGTCTTCAGTGTCACATGATCTTTCAGAAATCATTCTAATAAATCAATGTTTAAAAAAACATTTCCTATTATTATCAGTGATAAAAACAGTTCATTTTTTTGGAAACCATAATACATTTTTTTTCAAGATTCTTTGATGAATAGAAAGTTCAAAAGAAGAGCATTTATTTCAAATAATCGTTTGTAACATTATAACTGTCTAGTTTAGTTTATTTTCTTATATAGCACATTTCTACTGTCTAAAGAGCAGCCCAACTTGACCAATTTAATGCATGCTTGATGAATAAAAGTATCATTTTCTTGTATATAATCATAGATAAAAATCTATACAGATATATTTATAATATTGTGCACAAATAAATTGCACAATAAAAAAATGTTTTTTAACTGATTTCTTAACTTCTCGATGATGCATGAATTGATGTACAGTCATGAAATCAAAAGAACCAGTTTTTCAGATTGGATCACAACTGGTCATAAGAGATGCATGTTAATACTGAGATTTGTATCCATTATTTCAGCCCCCTTTTCTTTTACGCTACAACTGGTGATTACTCATTCAGTCTTTTTACTGCATTATATCCTACGGTGGTCCAGGACGAGCACGTGTCCAAAGCGGCCGGACGCTTCTGTATACAGTCCTGTCAACAAGTGCAGCACCTTAGGGCAGTGACTGATTTTTTTTTTCTAATCTTTTCAGGTCATGCTCAGCCAGTCATAGCTTTAAACCTTCAGAGGGAACACACTTGTGTAGGGAGTGAAATTATTTCCTTTATGAAATGAACTCAGGAACTCACAGATGCCATGCAATAAAGTCATGAAATTAACCTGGAGAAGAGATCTCCAAAGAGAACAGACAACACCACCCTAACCAAACGTATCTTCTTTGATCATTTACGACCCCCTTCTTCACCCTGCCATCTCTGCATCTCCCTCTTTCACCCCAAAATGGTTCACTCAAAGTTCATTAAGAATATGCAAATACCACATATCATGTATCTTGTGAACCTGTTGTTTTTCCCTTTCATGTTTGGTATCATTTTAAAGGTTTCGGTGCGATGGGTAAACTGGTCTCAATTTCACAGTAGTCACTTATATTATGGGAAATATTGGAAACTTAAGTGAATTCTGTACCTCTGTTGTGGGGGCGGTCTCCTTTCAAAACCTGATAAACATTGCTCCACAGGTGTGACCATTTGGGGCACGAGAACAGCTCCTACTGAGGTTTCTTATCCCCCATACACAGATCTAATCTGTTTTGGGGCAGAGATTAAATGTTTATGGGCCTTTTGTTCTGGTAGTATTTAAGGGAAATTTGCAAATCAGTCAGCGCGATTCTGTAGTCAGATCAGCCCATAGTGTGGAGGCTATTTAATATATTCCATACTATGTATTTTCTTCTTGAATTCAGGTAAACATGGCCTCTTATTGTTTTATGTAATTGACACGACACGTTTACATGACTAATAATAAATTGTTATATTTGATTTATTCTGAACTGTCCTGAAATCATTATGACCAGTAGACTGTGAGGAGGCTTTTGTTACCACAAATCTATGGCCAGGATAGGTCAAACTGAAGGCTCATGAATGAACGGAGCAGTAGGCACGTCATCGGACACCTCAGATTTCTGTCCATCACTGGTGCTAGCAAGTTGTACGGGAAAAGACTAAGTAAACTACACTTTTTGTCATAAGCAAGCAGTTGGCGGCAGACAATTAGGTATTAGTCTACCTACATCCTCTGACTAACATCAGACTGGCGAGTTTGTGTCCGTGAGATCTACGCAAGATCTCGTGAGACTCTATGCGACATTAGGTCCCCAGTGAACGGATAATTGAAAGTATGGGATGTCTAGGATAATCAGATATCTAAATTAATATATAAGCGATATTTGTAATCAGTTTTTAATTAGAAGTACAGTCTAAATTAAATGATCACTTGAAATTGGAGTCAAGATCAAGCACGGAGCTAGAATAAAATTTAAACTAAATCCTGAAAAACTCAGAGGAGCAAGTAAAAGACCGAACATGCATTAAACCTTCGACCAGGCCGCTGGATTCCACTGTTTGGACTAGTGGGTGGATCCTTACACTTGTTCTGCCTATTCCTAGAAAGAGCCTATTTATGGTTTATTATATTTCCCATTATTTGGCTCAATTCTTGCACCACTCTTGTTTAGCCTGTATATGCTCCCACTAAGTCAAATAATGAGAAAGAACCAAATTGCCTATCACAGCTATGCTGATGATACCCAGATTTACCTAGCCTTATCTCCAAATGACTACAGCCCCATTGACTCCCTCTGCCAATGCATTGATGAAATAAACTGTTGGATGTCCCAGAACTTTCTTCAGTTAAACAAGGAGAAAACTGAAGTCATTGCATTTGGAAACAAAGATGAAGTTCTCAAGGTGAATGCATACCTTGACTCTAGAGGTCAAACAACTGTCAAAAATCTTGGGGTGATTCTGGAGACAGACCTTAGACCTTAGTAGTCATGTCAAAGCAGTGACTAAATCAGCATACTATCATCTCAGAAACATTGCAAGAATTAGATGTTTTGTTTCCAGTCAAGACTTGGAGAAACTTGTTCATGCCTTTATCACCAGCAGGGTGGATTATTGTAATGGTCTCCTCACCGGCCTTCCAAAGAAGACCATTAGACAGCTGCAGCTCATCCAGAACGCTGCTGCCAGGATTCTGACTAGAACCAGAAAATCTGAGCATATCACACCAGTCCTCAGGTCCTTACACTGGCTTCCAGTTACATTTAGGATTGATTTTAAAGTACTTTTACTCATTTAGAAATCTCTAAATGGCCTAGGACCTAAATACATTGGAGATATGCTCACTGAATATAAACCTAACAGACCACTCAGATCATTAGGATTGAGTCAGTTAGAAATACCAAAGGTTCACACAAAACAAGGGGAGTCCGCTTTTAGCTACTATGCCGACCGCAGTTGGAACCAGCTTCCAGAAGAGATCAGATGTGCTAAAACATTAGCCACATTTAAATCCAGACTCAAAACTCATCTGTTTAGCTGTGCATTTGTTGAATGAGCACTGTGCCACGTCCGAACTGATTGCACTATGTATAAATCACTTTCTATTCTTAAATGTTTTAAATTCTTTTTAAATCACTTTGTTTTTATTGTTGTGATTATTATTGTTTTTAATTTATTGTCATTATTATTATTTTTAATGACTATTTCACTTCCTTTTATGTAAAGCACTTTGAATTACCACTGTATGAAATGTGCTATATAAATAAACTTGCCTATTATTCAAGTCATTCATTGTTTTAAAAATGTGAACTGCTTTGAACAAAACAAATGACCAATACTGTAAATAGACATTTTTGAAAATTTGACTTTTTACTCAAAATATAAATATTATATAATAAATATTATATAGATAATACAATTTAAATTGCACTATATTGTACATAAATGTAACTAATTACACTCCAAAAGTTCACATCTGCATTTGTAAAGGCCTCCAATCAGCTGTAAAAACAGCAAAATTGAAGATGGAAACTTCTGCCAGAGGGAGGTCATGTCTCTTTGAGGACAGGACTAATTGAATGGACTAATGTCAGCCCAATGTGAGATCTCAGCAGAGACTGAAATGAAGAGTGCAATTTCTCCTGTGCCTCAGGGAGAAGTGCTCAATGAGGGTCACTTTCTACCGTTCAGCTGATGCGGGTTAAAATCATTGTTATTGCTGAGATGCCCAGATCAGCTTTTTGGATAATTTTACCGTTTTTAACAAACTAGAGGAACATCCTGTGGTTTCATTCCAAAGCAATAGACCCCAAGGTACATTACAATAATGCTTTGGGTTTTTAAGTGATGTCAGATTTCTGGCTCATTTCTGTTACATGTATAATTATTATTATTATTATTATTTTTACTTTATATATATATATATATATATATACCTGTAATATAAGTAGGCATTTGTGTAAAAGGGTATGTCAGATGGTATGTCATTGTTCCTTGTCAAAATCATTTTTTAAACTTGCCTATTAACTATTTTATAACATAGTTATTTTTTATATTTTGATTGTGAGTGTTATATTAAATTCAATATATTAAGCTTAATATTAGATGTTTTATCCAACATATTAAGACATGAGTACGTAATGCACGATAGGAACGTCTCATTATTTCATTCAGAATAGGTCAACACACTGTTAACAGATTTCTCTAAAAGCACAAACCTCCCTTTGAACTTAACATTCTGGCAAAACATTTTCTTTGAAAATAAAGTTTGCATTTTTTCAAATTCGCCTCTTATTTTGTAGTTCTTACATGCTGACTTAATGCTTTGTGTCTCTGGAGACTCATCAGAGTTACATTGGGATGCAGAGCAAAGCTCCAACACTTGCCTTTAAGCAGAAGAGAGCCTGTCACCCCATCAGCCCACTGTTTGATGCTGTGCCAAGAGAAATCACGTGGACAGAACGCCAAGCACGAATGAAACATGAATATGTATGACTTAATCCAACCACTGCATGTCTGTGCATCTCTGTGAAGCGATTTAAAGTTTTTACCCTTGTAGCAGATTACTTTTTGCATACTTTATTATTAAATTTGCATATTATTGTGTAACTAAGTAAATAATGGTAAATCAACAGTTATTTATCTGGCTGATACATCCAAATTCTACATGTATTTGCAGAAGGGCAAGATTCCAGCTGAAATCGGACTTGATATTGGATTTCTTTTTCCACATTTGGCCTCATTAAGGTACGCTAAACATCACAGAGATTGCATTACTCAAGTATCAAGAGCAATGCTGCGGCCCGCTGTGCACGGACAGCACTGACATCACACGGGATGTGTACTTTAAATCAGCATTATAAAATATACAGCTTAAGCCTCTCATGAGACTAACCCCTCTCTCTACCCTGCTGTTTCACTTTTATAAATCCTAAAGCTCAACAAAACATATCATGTGATTCAAAAAGTATTCAAATGCCGCTTTACAATGAACACTAATACTTCCTATTGCACAAAAACCCTATGCATGTTTAGTGGTGCAGAAATGTAATCCATGTGTTGAAAGAAATAATCATTGCAAGTCATCAGGGAGTGTTTTCAAGTAAGCAGAGGGTTAGCAAGCAAAAGCAATTTAACCCTGTGAAGCCTGGTGTATGTCAATAGTCAAATAAATTCAAAATCAAGTCAATAGTCAATCAAACATCTTTTTTATTTTTTAAATGGAAAAGTGTATCTAACCTTTAGATAAAATATTTTTAAAAATATAGCATATGTGTTTTTGTTGAGTATCATGTTTGATACATCATCAGGCTTTTATGGCTCATATAGTAATGGGAACGTGGACCTCATACTCTTAAATTTTATTCAGAGACACAAACTGGGCAAAAATATGCAATTTGTTGCAGATGCAGATATTTATATGGCCAAAAAATAAGTTGAAATTCTGATACTTTATAAATTTAAATCATCTTTATAACAGTATAGCAGATTACTTGCATAAAATGCATATAAATATCACTGGTTACTCTGTATTTCCGAATAATATGGCCCGGTTTTACAGACTGGTGTGCATCTTGAGGCAAAACAAAGGCACTGATATATTTTAAGATCAGTCAGTGCAAGTTTCTTTCAGTTGAAACAGCTCAGACTTACATTTTAGCCTCGTCTGTGAAACCAGGGGATAGTCTTGCGAGTTGATATTTAATGCTTAATGATAAAAGCTCTAGTTTTTATTGTGGAGGGCAAAACATATAATAAAATGATGACTGACAGATGAATTCCTCAAAAGTCTGATGTATCATATTTGATACACACAATATAGCATGATTTTTCAAAAAGGATAAACAAGTAAAGTTGCTTCGGTCCAGTAAGTTAAGATGACCTGAAGTGGAAATTTTAAAATGATACTAAAAGCCCTTTTACTTGATAAAATAATAGTTTATACTTTATTATCATCAATTTGATGACAGAATGCATTTAGTAGACTCTGTACAACAGGATTTTTTAGAAAAGTAATGATCATATTGATAATTAAAATGCCTTTTAGAAGATATTCATACGTGATGCAATAGGCTTTATATGGTTAAAGTAAAATTCTAAAAGGAACAGTAGGCTACAGCACATTGACTTCGGGTTTGATTCCTTTTAGTCCATTTTATGTCATTTATATCCTAGAGTAGGCTACTTCTTTACTTGGCTTAGTGAATTTAGTAAAGAAGGCCGTAAAAGTTTAATCAACGTTTCCATTATTAATGCATTTCAGTCCTTCACTAAACCTTGATGAGCACTAGGCTGAGTTTGTGCCTGCATCTACAAGCAGAAATCCACTTCACAGACCACCTGTGTGAGAAGTACATGCCACACTGAGTGGAAACTGAAGGGCAACCTGCCCTGACAGGACTCCAGGACTCCTGCTTATCTGCTACTTGTATGTATAATTTTCTTCTGCACAGCTTTGCAGATGACATGGAAATAGCCACTCTGCATGATGACAGGAGTGTGGAGCCTCGCGGTGCTCAGCATGAGAACATGAGTAGCATAGCAGCAGGTGGAGAAGATGACGGTAGATGAGGTTAATGCTTCCAGAAATTTCTCAGCCTTTCTAACTAAGAAAAAAAAAATAATAAAAATAGCGCCTAATCAACTTTCTTAACAGCAGTAGGAACACATACAGCTGAAAGGTTACAGATAGGGCTGAAAAAGGTTGTGTAAACAATGTAAATTGTTCAAGAACACTTAGAAGTGGACTTCAGGCAATGAAAATGATAATACAGTTCCTTTAAGGGTTCAGAAGGTCACGGTGATGTCTTTTCCAGAAACCTATGAAGAAATGTGCCAAGAAAATTGTTATAGGCTACTCTTACTTATCTCTTTCCGCTTGCATTTCAACCTTTCATGGCCTGGCTAAGAGCTTTAGCAAACCATTGCCTAGCAACTCGGCTCAGCTGAATGCAATGTCCTCTCTACCAAGGTCTGCGCTTTAAAACTCATTTGAATTATAAAATAGACATTTTTAAAAGGAAAAATCATGCCGTTATATGTGAACAGACCAGTATTTAGTCACATCATTACAAAATAAAATAAACGAGCTACTTACTATATATTATATTAAAGCCTCTGATAAAAGGGGCATAACACACACACAGTTTCACCCAATCTCATGTTAATCTTGAGTACCTATAGAGTAGTATTGCAGCGTTCATATCTCCAAAAAGTCTTTAGTTTTAACATATATATAAAAGAAAAATACAGCTTTACGATTCTCTCCGAAAAAAGCCGAGCTCCTGGAGGCGCGCCATGGGCGGAGCTAAAGAGTGTCGAGCACTTGAGCGCCAATCACCAACAAAACACAGACATTTGATGCCGTTTCACTTACCGTCTGCAGTTCAGAATCTGCAGGCGCGCTCTTGCTCTTGCTCTGGTCGAGGCTTGCACGGGCGCGTTCTTCCAGGAGAAATGCCCATATAAGGAGTTCCACCCTCATTTACGTCAGCAAGAGCCACGATCCAAAAAAAAAAAAAAACTTGTACGAACCCGGAAGTACGATCTTTGGCACAGATATATGCTGCGTCCTAATTCACCTACACTAAGCTATGCCCTAAAAGTATGTACTCTTTTTGTGAGGAAAAAGTACATACCTTTGAGTAGCCTATATGTAGCAGAATAGTAGGCAAGCTTTGGGACATACTACTTCATCATAGCTGCTTCTTTAAGGGACAATCTGTTGCTTAGTTATGTGCATCCTGTCACTGTTTAAACTGCCCTGTCAATCATCTTGTCACAGTTAACATCATCCACATTTAATTTAATTTGATTTTATATGTATTGGAGAGAAATAAAGAAGCACATCGCGGGTCTTTCATGCCAAGAACTCTGTTCATGTGTTTGCATAATGATGCATTTCAAAGTTAATGACCAAACGTATCATTATAAAAGTGCACAGTGTTGCTGAAGGTGAAATATAACGGGGATAACATTAAATAAATATATTTTCATCAGGTTAGACATTTATTATTTATAACTCAAAACCCTTTCTCTACCTATCCGTCGGTCGCGCTTATCCGCCATGTTTGTAGTTCTAATCGAATCCTCGTCCACCGCGCAATGTGTTGTGGGCAATATTAGCCGTCAGAGTGTGCATCCATCTGCACTTCGAATTCTAACCTAAAGTAGTAGACCATTCGGGAATCTTTGGCATACTTTTTTAAACATACTATGATTTGGGACATAGGCTACTAATTCTATTTTCGATTACTATTTAGGATGAATAGTATGCGAATTGGGACGCAGCAATACTCTGTTGTATGTCCAAATTGTTGTTCTTTTTTAAACTTTGTCCATGCTTAGCATAATCCAACTCTTTAACAGTGTAAACAACTCTGAATGCATGAAACAGCATTGTACCCCCCCCCCCCTTAAGAAAAAAAAGTCCATTACAATGTACTTGAAATAAACGTTAAATTATATAATATGAAGTATTTAAAAAAGCTAAACTTATTTTATTTCAGGTAGTTTAACATTTTAGTTTAGTTTTAACTAATATTTAGTTTAGTTTTAGTTTTGCACAATAATTTAATTTTACATAATAAAAAAAAATGTTTAACACAATGTACTAACATAATTAAACTGAAATAAAAATATCATAACATAAAATAATTTTTAAAAATCCTATTTAATAAATAATAATAAACAGTGATCAATACAATACATATAGTGCAAAAATATCACAGTATTTAAATCAATGTAAGATAGCACCAGTTGCATTTTATGTGAAGCATGAGAGAGCAAGTCTTTGTTATCCTGAAAACCTTATTGCTACAGGTAATGGCAAATAGGAAATACAGACTACCACATATCAGACCACCGGTTGCCATGGTTGCCCAATAAGAATCAACTATTTACAGAGTTGTGACGTTTTATTGTGAATTATTGGTAGATTCAGAGCAATTGAAATCATGTAGCCTATCCATTAAAATGTATTGTTGTTAGTTTATATGTTAACATTGATAGGGCACTATAATTACATAAATTTATTTCGAAAGATATGAATGTATGTTGATATGAACTGGCTGAACATGGTCTTATTGTGAATGATTCATTGTTGAATGGTATTCCAAAAAAAGAAAAGAAATGTAGGCCTGTGTGTATTAGTGATTTATGTGAACCCCTTTAAGATTATTTATTCATATTTGCACCCAACATTCTGCAGTCAAATAATCTGTGTTTCATGAACTGTAGTATTTTTTCTTTGTGTGCTTGTTCTAATTTGCAGTGCATTATTTCTTTTGCATTTCTCATTTTCTTTTAGATTATGCATTTCTCAGTGTGGTTCCTAACTCATTGCAAAAGAGGAACTAAAGTGTGGCAAGGCAACGTTTTTGCCAGCAATGTCAGTCATATTTAATTGAGCCCTGGAGGAAGTTTGACTATAAGAGCATTTCCATTTGCTTTTTTGCCAAACATTTGCATAGATTAAGTGAAAAAAAAAAAAAAAAAAACTGAGTATAAAATTAAGTTTTTTTTTTTTTTTGGTTTAAACCTCTTATTTCTAGAGAGATTTTGCACATGATAGTTGCCTACAAATGCAACACTTTTGTTGTGCCTCTGAGGTGGGTTAATTTAGCATTCTAAATAACAATCTTGGCTCCTGCGAGACTAGCTAACTCCAATACGAGCATAATCAACACCAACAACACAACCAAAGCAACGCAGGGGTATTATGTGTCTTGAAACAGAGTCCTATCCATGGGCTGTGCCATGCAAGGCTAGTTGGAGAATAACAATAGCAGGCCGTTTGTCACTTGTCTTTTGTGACATTACCTGCTCTCCCAGGTGATTCATTCCTTGGACCATATTTTTCAGCCATCTCAGGCGAAAGTGGCAGAGAATGATTAAATAGGTTGTGCGGCCTTCATATTTCTACAAACTTTGCAGTTCCTGCGCAATATTGGTAGTACAAAGTATATAAAAATGTCTTAAAGGAATGGTTCATCCAAAAATGAAAATTTGCTGAAAATTTTCTCACCCTCAGTCCAGTTTGTTTCTTCATCAGAACAGATTTGGAGGAATTCTGCATTAAATCACTTGCTCACCTGTGGATCCTCTGCAGTGAATGGGTGCCATCATAATGAGAGTCCAAACAGCTGTTAAACTCATCATAATAATCCACAAGTAATCAACACCACTCCAGTCCATCAATTAACATATTGTGAAGTGAAAAGCTGCATGTTTGTAATCATTAAGGCAATTTACATTAAACCCATAATCCATAAAAATTCTTCCTCCAGTGAAATCCACTGACATATTTGTTCAGAACTGTTTTGGCTAGTAAATGCTACATATTTCTCTCCTGATTCAGAACAGACATTTTTCTGTAAGCAACGGTTTAAAAGTTAAAAATGTCTTGTTTATTACAAACACATATTTCACTTCGCAAGACATAAATTGGTGGACTAGAGTCATGTGGATTACTTGTGGAGTATTGTGAGGTTTTTATCAGCTGATTGAACTTTCATTCTGACGGCACCCATTAACTGCAGAGGATCCACTGATGAGCAAGTGATGTAATGCTGAATTTATCCAAATCTGTTCTGATGAGAAAACAAACTCCTCTACATCTTACATGGCCTGAGGGTGAGTCAGTTTTCATCAAATTTTCATGTTTGAGTTAACTATTCCTTTAAATTCAACTGCAGTCGTGCCACTGTTTGCATTTTGAGAAATGCTTGTAATATTAGTTTCTTTGTGCCACAAAATATCCTTATATAAAATCTAATTATTATGCACAACTACAGTATAGAGTGCTCATACACAGATATACTAAGGCCTGCATGTATTTTAATTTTCAAAGCGTGATCATTGGCTCATGAATTTCAGGTGCCTCAAGGCCGCATACAGACTTTTTTAATATCCAGCTCATTATACTAGGAGAGATTTTTAATAGATGTTGTTCACATTGAATTGAAAAGAATTACATGAGCAGATTGTAAACATGGTGCACGTGCTAAGCTGTGAATCACAGCTAGCGCGAAAATAGCCAAGTGCTTTTTTCAGACAACCATTTGCTTATTTAATTTATGTGGAGAGTCTGTCTTCTGTGTATTGTTGTTATTATTAACAACCTTTTTTCTTAGTTGATTAATATTTATGTGGTTGAACTGAGTATGTTTTAATATAATTTCTTGTGTTGCATAATTGTTCACATTTTGCTGAAAAGCTTATAAAGTTTCATGACATAGGCTATTCCATATGCATTTGGGGCACGTTGTCACAAAAGGTATGCTCAAAGAACTGTATTTTTATTTATTTGTTTGTACTGTTGCATATATTGTCTGTAAAATGACTTTCAAAAAATAAACCTTGAAAAATATTAACTGGATTTAAAGTATGGAAGCATATGTGTAGCTAAATTCTATTTGAAATTTAATATGCAAAATGGCAATCCAATATGTATTTCTGTATTTAAATGGACATTTTCTCATTCATATGTGCAACATTTAGTGCAAAATGAAAATTCAATTATATCATTTAAATTTGCCATTTTCGAAACGCAATTTAAAAACATATTTTAAAGACTAAAACTAGCCCGTGTGTTTTACATTAAATAGTACAAAAACTATAATATAATATAATTTCATGATTTTTTTTTTTTATTTAAATTCATCCTCAGTATTCACACCAACCGTTTAGGTACGTACATACGCTTCAAGTAAAATATTTTCAAACACGAACACTAAACAAAAATAGAATAATATCTTATTTTTAGGTCCTGTCCACCCACCTACTGGGAAATTTCCAAAATCACTTTTTCAACGACTTTTGCATTACATCACATCCAAAAGAAAAGAGCAGAATGGAGGAGAGACAGGAGGCGGAGATGAAAGGAACCGTGACCGACGGAACTGACGTCACTGGCATAATGTAAACTGTTGAGATGATCCATGGTAACAGACTCAGTGCAGCAACACCGCTCGCACAGACGCACGCACGGGATCCGACAGAAATGCCTCGAACCTGGATCGCACCTGCACCGGCTCTCGCTTCTTACAAACGTGTTAGACGCGCCGTCGGCCTTTTAAACGCGACGCACCTGCCGGGAATCCAAAACATTTGATGTATTCCTTCTATAAAGCTACTGTCAGTTCACAAGAAGCAAGGAAAGCAGCGAAATGTGCGGTTGAACTGCTGCTCATCTCAGCGCTTTCGCTTATTTCTAACAGACTACAATACGAGCAGATGATTTTAATCCGGATGAAATAGCCTAATGACTCTTGTGGATTAACGCCTTCATTGTCACACTGTAGTTTTTGCTTTATCGGGATCGAGGGATCATCTGCCTTTACCATTTGCCATTACAGTCTGTATATTACAGCCATAGTAATATAATATCGTGAAGATGGCGACTGGAGCGGGCTGGCAGCATTACTACAACCCCGCTGGCAGCGCTTCGACGGGGAAATATAACAGCACCTCCACTTCAACATCCACCAGCACGTCCTTCCCGTCTGGCTTAACCCTCGAATACACGCAGGACCTCCATCTGAAGATGAGCAAGAAGATCGCACAGCTGACCAAGGTAATTTTGTGCGCGTTTTGGGGATGCGTAATGCCATGTGTGATGTTTGAGCGATGCGCATTGGAGGTGCCACCGGAGACCCCTATCCAAATGACAGCAGGCTGGCCTGCTATCCGGATTAACCCCAGAATGCATAATGGGGTCAAAATTACCAGATGGAGTGGAAAATGTTTTTATTAATAAAAACATTTAACTTCGTGATATGCCAAGGGGATTTCACAAAAAGGTTTTATGAAAGTCTCACCAAAATCCTCATATTCCCTGGTTATCAAAATGAATAAGAAACTAAATAAATTTACTAAAATTCTAACTTGAAATAAAATGTAAACATAAAAATAATTCAAAATAATAATAAAAACTGTTATAGTATCTCAATGATACTAAAATAACACTTGGTTATAGGTATAGAAAAATATTGTCAAAAATTGTTAATAGGCCTATTATTTCATATAAATAAACTATCATAAAAGATTTTTGTTTGTACTAGCTTAATCTAAATCTATCTATCTATCTATCTATCTATCTATCTATCTATCTATCTATCTATCTATATATATATATATATATATATATATATATATATATATATATATATATATATATATATATATATATATATACTTGATAGGCCTCTACAGTACAGTACCAATCACATCTGACTGATTAATATCCAAAAGACATTAAAAATAATACTGACCAATATATATTTTATATATTGGCCAGACCATGCAAAAAAGCAGCCAACAAGTGTGCTGCAAGCTACTCCTTAAATACTGTTAAAAAAGCATCCCTCTGTGCATCTCACGAAGGTGAGGGAAGCCCAGGGTTTGCAGAGTGACTTGAAAAGGCATTTTGATTTATTAACATTTTTTGGACACTACATAATTCCCACAATGAGAATTGAAAGTAATAATAATGAATGAGTGGGTGTGTCCAAATTTCCGACTGGCGCTGTTCTAGGTCCCTCAAAAGGAAACAGTGCAAAATCTACCCTTGTGTAAGATGTGCTGGTCCTGTCTGCAAGGATCATAGCTACATAATCTGCAAAGCCTGCTAGGCAAATTTGTATTTCTCACATAAACACATTAGTTATAGCTGAATTTTATCTATGAACGCAGTACGGGTTGTTTTGAACCCCTTTATGTGCTCCTTTGGTTTCTGGAACGTGTTCTTTGGTCAAAGCTTGCTTAAATTTAATTTGCATATGCTTAATGTCATCATACTATTTTTTATTATTATTATTATTATTATTATTATTATTATTATTATTTTAGTTATTTTTAATAATTTGTCTTCCTGAAAACATCTACATGTAGATCTACATGCACTGATCATACTTCATCCTCAGGTTGGACATTCACTTAAAATTGTGTATGTTATATTTGTGGTTTAATCTGTGAATATTATCAACACCTGCTGTTTAGTATGATCCTCTTAGCCTGACTGAGATATGGGAATGGCATGTTTCCAAAGCCTGCTTCAGCTATTAATTTTCAGGTATTGGAGCTGAGGCTTCCCACAGTCATGGACAACCTGGAAATATCAGAGTTGAGTTTGCAGACCTGGAAATTTCTATAGTGAATATACATTTTTTTAAAATTAAAATATTTCATGAGCTAGATATGAATGGTGTGTAGATCTAAACTTGTTTAAGAGCTATAGTGATGTTCATTTTGTGAGACAATCGTTCTTTTGTAATGAATTGGTGAAACCGGTTTACAGAATGGTGCAATTCATTTGTTGATATAATGATTGGATCTCTATGGTGTCTGATTTGAAGATTAATATTATAGAGATAATACATATACATACTCAAAGCCTCTTATTTCATGGAAGGTCATCAGTTTTTATTGTGCTCCAGTTGCTTTTTGGAGTTGGTTCTTTTGTAATGAATTGGTCAAATTAGTTCACAGAATGGTCAGAATGATTCAATAGCGAATCTGTCAAATTGTTTTTTAATACAATTACTGGATCTGTACAAGTGCCTGCTTTGAAGGTTAGTATTATAGAAAAAAATAAAATATACCTTCTTCACATACCCAAAGCCTCGCTCTATTACATGGAAGGAAAAGAGTTAGAGTTGCTTGCTTCTCTTGTAAAGAATTGATTAAACTGGTTCGCAAAATGGTCAGAATGATTTATTAGCAAATTTGTCTTGAATCGTTTATTGATATAATTACTGGACCTCTATAAGTGTCTGCTTTTGGAGATTAGTATTATGGAGAAATCAAATATAATATCTTTACCCAAAGCCTCTATACTGTGTAAGATTGTTGATATTTATTGTGAGACAATTGTTCTTATGAATTGGTGCTTTCATAATGAATAGTTTGAACTGGTTCACAAAATGGTCAGAATGATTCATTAGCAAATGTGTCTTGAGTTATATGTTGATATAGTCACTTTAAGTGCCTGCTTGGAAGATTAGTATTACAGAGCAATCAAATATAATATCTTCACATACCCACAGCCTCTGTTCTGTGGAAGGTTTTCAATTTTATTGTGTCTTGTAATGTACTTGTGGAAGCAAGGTTCTGGCAAGCCTTGGTCTGTGTTTGTTGTCTAACCGTAAGTGAAGAACTGGATCAGGAATACAAAGTGAGCAACAAAATACAGATTTTATTGAACCTGAGTCTTAACATTTATGTGTGCAACTTCATATTCCTTGCATCATAATTTACCATGCAATTATTTAGTTCAGAAGATCTGCTGGTTTATGACTGCCGTTCTTGCACATGCACAGTGACGCTGACTGAAGTTCATTCGTCCTTAGGGAGCTCGGGCTGCGCCTCATAAATGAGATTAGAATGCTTTGGCTGAGTATTGATGTACCTGTCAGACTGTCATTAAACATGGACACCTGGGTCATTGCTTTTAAAGGATATGCGAGGCATGAGGAGTTGATGTGTCATCAAAAAAGTGTGCAGAGGATTTTAGAATTTATGATATTTGCATCGCATTACAATTCTTTGTGCTTTGTACTGGATATTTAGCCCATCCATGGGTGTCATCTGTTTGTTGGTTGAGAAATTTTTTACTCCGCATTTACTCTCCCTCATGTCGTTCCAAACCTATACTGTATGACTTTTCTTCATTTGACTTAATATATTATTTTTTCCCCCATACAAAGAAAGTCAAAGTGGTCCCATATGTGTGGTCTACTTGACTTTCAAAGTATTTTTGTGTTTTCAAAGTATATTTTTATGTGTTCAGAGGAAAAAAGTAAGTCAAATGATGACCATAAATAAAATAAAATAAATTAACAAATTTGGGTACAAAACTTTGCATATTGTGCTATTGGATAAACCTTTTGCATTTTTGTGTGAAATGCACAAGGCAATTGAAATGACAGTAAAAATGACAACTGAATGTAAATTTAAAAGAATATTTCACTCAAAAATTTAAATTCTGTCATCATTTACTCATCATGTAATTCCAAATCTGGCTTTCTTTATTTCTTTCTTTCTTTCCTAAAGTAAGAAAGAAAGTAAAATAATAACCATTTTCATTTTTGGGTGAACATTTACTTTACTGGTTGGTACAAAACTCTGCATAGTTTGCACTTTTATGCTATTATGTCCAAGAGCATAATAGTGCAAAGTTTTGATATAAGCATCTTTGTGTGATATGCAGCAGGCATAACAGCAAGTTTTATGCAGCTGGTTTGAGTAAAGCTATAATGAGACCCCAAGATCCTGACTGAACAGTGTTTTAAGAGAAACTTTTTATCATTTTTATGTTTTCAACATTTTCTACCTTTCACAGTTAAGTGCATTGTAGTGCATTAGGACTTTGTCAGCCACTTCCTCATGTAGTGCTCTACATAATTCGATAGACTCATAAAGCTGAAACCAGTTTCCCTGACTGGCCTTTTTCTCTCTGGTTATGGTTTACCTTGGCATCCACACTTCCCAGTCTCCAGATGGGCCCAGTCTGGATCTCACAGCCTCCTGATGGGTATCAATAAACTCCAGAAGCATCACATCGCAATTCAATTACCCCCCACAGATTGTTTGTGCTAAAACATTTGATGCTTCTCGCACAAATGATCTTTCAGTAGCTGGACTTCTGAGCTTTTTATATCTAATTATCATCTTTACTGAGCCGTTGAAGCTGTCTCTGTCAGTCTTTACTGTCTCTCTTACTGGTTGTTTAGTCGTTTTGTATCTGTATGCTTTAGGAGATTGAAGTCTTTTTATGATGTTAACAAAAAATGGTTGGCATCCGTTTTGTCATTCTATAAATTAGATTTTAATGTCCCATATACCGTTGAGAGAATCTGCAAGATAAGACATAAAATTGCATTTTGCTTTTCATTTTGCACTGCCCAGATTTAAGCTATTGCCCAAAACAAAATAACCTTGTTTATTTTTTATATTATAAATTCTGCAAGGGGTTTATAAACTTAGGGGTTTACAAACTCACGTAACTGTAAATATTAAATTTTAATGGCCTATACTTTATATATTGGCCACATATATATAAAAATATAAGGATACACCACTATTTTAAATGTGGCTGTAATAAAGAAATATTCCCCAATCTACTGTACAACTGTCAAACCAGTATCATTTTCTTGAAAAATTTTGCCCTAAGTGAGGATTTTTAATCAAGCTGCTATGCAGGCTCTTAGAGAATAGTCTGTATTATTAGAGAATAATGTAGCCATTGAAAATCAATAAATCTAATAAGAAATACATAGCACCGCTATGATTCGCAAGTTGAGACAAAAGTAGTTCAAGCTTGGCTTTATCCCTTGGATATATATTGCGTCAAACCATTACTGAGAAGTATTCTTGTATGTTATGTAACATAATTACATTATATTCACACTAAAGCTTATGCAAGGCCATGTTATAAAGTCTAAAGTATGACTGAGTTAGGGGCGTATAAATGGGTCATTCTCTTTTAATTCACCATATTTTAATTAAGTTTTTGTCCCTGTAACATGTTCCTCATAAACGTCAGCTCCTTCAAATGACCAAATTAGCATGTGATTGTTGTGGGTTATAGCAGCAGGTGCTTCTGTTCCATGTGGCCTGGCATGTGAAGTCAGTTGTAACCTCTGTGTTTGAATCACGGCATGAGAGGAGGATGTGCGTGTGTCATAATCCAGGGGTTAATATGATTCTTGCGTTATCTAGGGAGGCGCAGGCCGCCTGCCGCACGGCAGATGGTGGAAGCCCATGGGCACAGGGGCTTATAGGTGCAATAGTGAATGTGAGGACTATAACAATATTTCCTTTCGGGAACAGCTTGCTTACTCTGATAGCACAGAGAAATGGTGCTGCACGCTTACAGTAGCTTATAAAAACACTAAGAAGCCTTGTTGGGAAATTGTAACTTCATTACTATGTTAATTCCCTATACCACCCAGGTAGAAAATCAAGACTGGAGACTTTTTTTGAATGTATATTTTCTTTAGTTAATCAGCATGCAGCATACATAATTACTACCTCCACTGCAAAACTTAGACTTTCACTTCTTAATGAGAGAATTTATACATGGAATGACACACCAATAGGTTTATTCTGCCTGAGAAGAAATCCTTTTTTGTTGTTGTTGTTGTTGTTGTTGTTGATGTTGTTTGCTCAGAATCCCATTTCCTGAATATTTCACCTTTAGACGTTGAATATCTTTCTTCTAGTAGCTTGCTATATCCAATTTAAGGAGAAAGTGGAGTAAAAAAGAGCCAACTGTCAAGACCAAAGCATTGTTCCGCAAATGTAACCAGTCATATTAACCTTCACAGAACAGTTTTTGGATTTGCACTATTGCTGGTCTGACCTCATTAAATTAAGCATGCACCTTATGTTCAAAATTAATTGAAAACATTTATATTAGCAAAAATGTGAATGTCATAAATTGAGGACCTACTTGACAATATAATCAGACTTTTTTTTTTTTTTTAATTTATAATTATATTTATATTATGTAATTTATATTTCTGAAAATATTCAATTATATTTCTATTACATTAATATTTTTCAGTTGTAATTAAATTCCTTTTGCTGCCATTGTATTAAAATAGTTGACTATTTCTTTATCTTTTTAAATATGTGGAACTGACACAATTAGATTTTTTCACTCATTCTAGTGACATGACAGATGTTTTAGTTGGATATGTTTACTATTATACACAGCATCTGTTGTGCCGTTAGAATATCTAGATGATTTGTGACTATTAGACACAGTTAAATGTGGAGATACAGTTTGGAAATGGGTTTCACACTCCTTTGATGAGAACTCTGATCCATCATGGGTTCACAGCGCAGGTCAGAAATCACAGAGAACATTAAAGCAATGTTCACTCATGTGTGATCAGACAATTCTCTCCCTCACACACTTCCATTCACGTCAGGCGATATAATCCACTGAAAGCATGGATCTTCAACCTGCATCTACATCACTGAGCAACCTTCAATATTAAAATGCTTGTGTTTTCATGCAAGCGGATGGTTATTTCATGTGGTCATATAAATGGCAGCTGTGATCCACTTCAAAGGATATAAAATGGGTGTTTTTGCACAGTCTGATTCTGAAGTGTATCTCTGGTCCTGCCTTTGAGTCCCATGGTAATTTATACCCTTCTGAGGATCCAGAATACTCTGTGATCTGCTGTATATTTTAACCCTTGTGTATTAGCTTGAAAACTACTTTACATTGTAACATTAAAAGAAATAATTCAAGCAAATGCTGAAAATTTTCTCTCCCCCTGGCCATCCAAGATCTAGGCCACCCTAGTTTTATTTGTAGAAATTTAGTATTGCATCACTTGCTCACCAATTGATCGTCAGCAGTGAATGGGTGCCGTCAGAATGAGAGTCCAAACACCTGATAAAAACATCATAATATGTTGTGTGAAACAAAAAGCTGTTTTTCTAAAAAAAAACAAAAAAACCCCCCGATCTTTAAGACCTTTTTAACTTTAGACCATTGCTTCTAACTGAAACATGAGTCCTCTATCCATAATATTGCTTTCTTTAGTAAAAAGTGGTCTCATCTGAATCAGGAGAGAAATATGCACAGATCAAACACAGTTTACAAGCCAAAACTGTTCCAAATAAATATGACGGTGGATTTTGATGTAAAAGGATAACAGATGAACTTTTTGTCATGTTTTTATCAGCTGTTTGGACTCTAATTCTGACGGCACCCATTCACTGCAGAGGATCCATTGGTGAGCAAGTGATGCTAAATTTCTCGAAATCTGTTTTGATAATTAGACTGGATTCAAATTACATTTCTAAATAACTATTATTATATTATACTTTTTGGAGTCATAACATAAAAGTAAAACCAATCTCAACAGAACTCTTTTTTTTTTTACAGACTTTTTTTTTTTTGCATGCAGATAAAATCATTAGCATTCTCCATAGTTTAATTCATTGTTTGTCAAATGCGTACACACAGTGCATGCACATGCATGCAGATACACTGCTCACTTTTTATTCAAACAGGTATTCAGAGCGCTCAGACGTGTACCACCCCAACAACATTGTCCCACTTGTACAACACATAGAAAAAAATGCATTAGTGTGGGCAGCAAGATAATATCAAAAAATCTATATTTCTGCCAGAGCAATAGACACTCTGGGTTTTATTTCTGTGCTGGAAAAGGCCTGGGGGATAAAGACGCTGTGTTTGCATTATTGTAGCAGGTCAGTGCTGACAGGAGAGGGAGGCTATGCTCCCTAAAGCCCTTCGCTGCTGGGGCCCTGCTGTCTTCTCTGCCCAGCCCCTTCCGTCATCATCCTCGTCGGGATAAACAGTCACTGAAAACAGACATGGAGGGCGGAGGAAAACTGAAGATAAAAGAATGTTTTTATCTTCTTTTTTTCCCCACTCCTGGCAGCACAAATTTGTTTCAAGTTTTTTTTACAGTGGAAATAAAGAAACTGTGTGTTTTGTTGAGGGTTCTCTCACCTCAGTCAAACCCCCTGGCAAGGCCCAGTGGACCGCAGACTTCACATTTCATTCATCTAAGCCGTCTGACAGATTCCTGTCTTTCTTTTTATATGCAGACTTCTCTTCCCCTGTGCTTGTAGAAAGTGTTAGCAGTGGTAAAATTTCCAGTTAGGATTGAGGGACCCAATATGTCTTGTCCTTTCACATCAGAAGGCGCTAAAAATTGTTAACTTTGAGACCTCACACTTTCAGATCATCAACCACCTCCATCTTTCTCACTTGTTCTGTCACGCCATTTTTTCCTGTCTGTTTTTCTCTGTCTTTTTATCAGTAGCCACATACAGTACCTTACCGTTCAGTTTGGGATTGGTACAAATTATTATTATTATTTTTTCTAAGTAGTCTCTTATACTCACCAAGGCTGCATTTACTGTATTTATTCAACATACTATAAAAATGGAATTATTGTGAAATATTAGTACAATTTCAAATGACTGTTTTGTATTCCAATATATTTTAATATGTAATTTATTCCTGCTATGCAAAGCGGAATTTTCATCAGCCATCACTCCAGTCTTCCGTGTCACATGATCCCTCAGAAATATAATATGCTCATTTTACTCAAGAACATTCATTATTTTAATCATGTTGAAAACAGTTATACTGCTTACTAATTTTGTGGAAATATGGATAGAAATAGAATTTTTTGTAACATTATAAATGTCTTTTACTGTTACTTTTGATAAATTTAAAGCATCAAAAGTATAAAGTATTCATAAAAATAAAAAGTAATTATTAATTAATAATTAAACTTGACTTGTTAATTGACTAATATTTGAGCTGATATTTTTCTTCCAATTCTGAGATTACATCTCACAATTCAGTTTTTTTTCCCCCTCACAAAATAAAAGATAACAAAGGTAATTGTGACTTTTTATCACACGGTTCTGAATTTATTTCTTGCAATTGCAATTTTATGTCTCTCAATTGCATGTTTATATTTTGATTTTATAATTATGATTTTATGATTTTATAATCTCACAATTCTGACTTTTTTTTTCAGAATTAGAAAGAAAAAGTATGAATTGTGAGATATAAACTCAGAATTGCAACAACAAAAAAATAAAAATCTGGTTTGTGAGATGAATTTATTTTTCATCCTGTGTGGCTTTTATAAACACTTCTTTGACTTGAAAATATGTTTCAGTACTGTTTTAATACATTACCAAAAGTATGCACTTTCCCATGACTGACAGTAAACCTTTTTAGTGCATACAGTAGAAGTATGCAAATTGCAATTCAGCCCACGATTTCCTGCAGAGTTCATATCCTGAACTCATTATTGAATGCGAGCTTCTGCCGTTTTGGCCTAGGGCAGGTTTTTAAGTCTACCTCTGCACTGCTACTGTAGAAGACACACAGTTGCACGCTTTCATACATACTGTGGGTCAGCCGAGTACATGTTTGACCTAGACCTTGACTGCCTTCACTTTCTCCTGTGACCACACACAGGAGGTCACACCTGTGTGAATAGAAGCAAAAAATCTTAGCAAACTCTGGCTCTGCTCTGTGTAGATAAAGCTCTCCCACTCGTTATTATTTCATTTGGCCTCTGAGATGACTTCTTCCCATTCACTCGAATCAGCTTCTAGCAGGCAATCATCGTCCCAGTGCTATCGTGTTTCTGAATCGGCCAAGCCTTCAAGGTAAACGCGCAATCAATGATAAGAAGCTCATTCAGCTTTCTCCAATGAAGCCCTCTCACACATTTTGAACTGATAGGCTCTGAGCGCTGATGAATTGAGGCTAGAATAAGAGCTATTTTTAGCCTGACGTCAAGCATTTTGTTGTCAATGGTAAGGGAATTGCAAAGAATTTTGCTATTTCAGTTCTGCTACTTGTTATCGTTTCTGTTTCCTTAATGGATCCACTACTGATTGTTTCACTGTTGAGGAAGAAATATTTAAAATAAAGAAATGCATTGTTACATTGTCACATAATGAGATTGATTCAGAGAATGGTTTTCATTTACACAGACGTTTTTCACTGTCTTTTTAAAGAAGAAATAAATGCAATCCAATAACAAACAAAAAATGTGATAACATTTCATTCATTCATTTGATTTTATAAAATATTTCTGAGATGTTGTTATATGAACAACCATTTTATATCTCATGAGCCTTAAGAACATTGTAATTTTAACAGTATTATGCAAGCCGGATGTGTTTGGATCAATAAAATATACTGTTTAAAAGTAATTTGTAAGGTCATTGGTCATTGATCATGTCGGAAGTGATCTGAATCATAAGATTAATTTGCACAGGAATCAGACTAAACTGATTGCGCTGTAATGTTTTGGTGACAAAAAAGAACTGGCATGCTTTTGGGAATCAGACCAAAAAGAACTGACTCAGGCGTTCGGGAATTTGAATCATGAATTTGTTTTAATTTACTAAAATGAACTGGCTCATAGCAGACATTTACAAAATGTAAAACTGCATACTAGCATACTACTCTTCCTATTTTTACTGTATCGGTATATAGCAGAAATAGTAATAGTACGGTTCCAAAATTTGAGATTCGCTCAGCAATTGGACTAAATTGATCACACTGTATGAATTTGAATCCTTAAAAATAACACTGTATCTGAAAAAAACTGTATCTGGTGTGTTGGAGTTGTAATACGGGTAGGTGGATGTAAGGTGGGGCTTGTGTCTCCCTGAGATATCGCTTCTAAAACCACTTGTCCTGGCTAGTTCTGGCTTGCATGCCTCGCTTTTTTTAATGCATCACATATTACAAACCTGTGTATGCATGTATGTATGTATGTATGTACAGTACGTGTGTGTGTGTGTGTGTGTGTGTGTGTGTCTCCTTTATTATTATTATTTGTTTATTTATTATTTTAATTTTATTTTATTTTTTTATTTTTTTTATACAAGTTACACTACTTATCTGTTAACTATCTATTAAGATACTATTTCAGTTGTATGCTTCCACAGACATATGAATGCAAATACAGGAGATAATCAGAACGGACTTGTAATATTGGCTATCAGTGTATGTTTGTTTGTCCAAGTGATTCTATATTTGGCACATGTAAATATTGTCACCTTCTTTACTTAGTTTGTTTTTTATTATACGTTGTATGTTTGGTCCATGGGATTCTGTATTGGGCACATGTAAACATTGTCACATTCTTTACTAGCATAATAAAAAAAATAAAAAAAATAGCATACTCAAAAGAGTCATGCTTTTGGGAATACAACTGCACTAGTCATACTGTTTAGTTATGACTCATATGAGTCATTCTTTCAAGAATCAGACTAAAGAAAGAACCAACTTTGAGTCATTAATTAAGGAATCAGACCCATTCTGAATGAGAGAAGTTCTCCATTCCCAACCCAAAATGTCACTGAGATAAACCGTTCTTGTACCGGTTAGATGCATCTAATGAGTGTACTTGTCATTTGTGTGCACACCTACATTGCATTGAAGTTCTTAACTTGAGACCTTACATTGTTTGACTGACCTTTGTCTTGAACTCATTTTGTGTGCTAATGTTCCAGCTGAAAAATGGTGGTAAACTCTTTAGAAGTAGCCTGCCGGAGTTACACAGAGACATGGTTATGAATACTAATGAAGTGATTAGTCCCTAATATGTGATTGGAAGAGGCGTCCAGCGGTTCCACACTGCAGGAGACCCCATTAATTTGAGGAGACAGTTGATTAGTCTGCATATTTTAGATTTTTTATAGAAAAAAAAACATCACTGTTGATTTAATCCCAAGCTAATCGCTTAGTCTAATCATAAAACTTCATTTTTATGCTAGGGAAATTTCAGCACATAATGAACAAGGGCATTGGCATAATCATTATTTGGTTTAGAAACTTTGGAAAGTTACATTTATTGCTTATGACCATTTACTTTTAGCTGATGTCATTTTATAAGCATGTCGTAATGGCCTGCAAAGACATTGTGATCCTTTCTGTGAGACTAAGTCCCTTTTTTAAATAAATAGCATCTTATCAGTGGACCGTTAAGATTATTTCTGCTTTCCTCAGGTGTTTTGAGGCAGAGCGTAATGAGGGTGACCAGAGAAGAGCAGCAGGTGAATGTTTCAGTGCTCTGCTCAAATGAAGATCCATTGCTTCCACAAGCGAATATGAGGTTAAAGAAATGTGCCACTGTGGGCTACTCTCAATGCCGCTGTGATCCGTCTCTACTCTCATGCGAATCCGTGTGTGTGTGTGCGTCCCTCAGGGTTTCGAATCATGCTATTATCAACTCTTTATTTCTATAATGAATTTTCACCTTTCCTCTCAGCATCCAGCTAGCCACAATAGAGGAGCATCACCCCATGTCTAAGTTGCCCAGGATTCCATTTGCAGGTGACACCCAATTCAGCTGCTGGCATATGGGTGTTTTTTTCTGGCAAAGGTTTGCACAGGGTTTTGTATCAACTGGCATTGCAGTGAAAAGCAAAGTAATTTTGTTTTGTATCACCTGTGTGGAGGTGATTCTCTGTTTGAGAAGTGATTCTGGGAAGGGTTGTGCGGTTACCACAGCCTGATAATCAAAAGGTTGTTGGTTCAAACGTACTCTATTGTTTAAAAGTTTGTGGGCAGTATATTTATTTTAAAAAAATCATATTATATATATATACATATACATACAGTGGGGAAAAAAATTATTTGATCCCCTGCTGATTTTGTATGATTTCCCACTTACAAAGAAATGATCAGTCTATAATTTTAATGGTAGGTTTATTTTAACAATGGGAGACAGAATAACAACAAAAACCAGATTTTTGGATTGAGATCTGGTGACTGTGGAGGCCATTTGAGTAAAGTAAACTCATTGTCATGTTCAAGAAACCAGTCTGAGATGATTTGAGCTTTGTGACATGGTGCATTATCCTGCTGGAAGTAGCCATCGGAAGATGGATACACTGTAGTCATAAAGAGATGGACATGGTCAGCAACAATACTCAGGTAGGCTGTGGTGTTTAAACAATGCTCAGTTGGTACTAAGGGACCCAAAGTGTGCCAAGAAAATATCCCCTACACCATTACACCACCACCACCAGCCTGAACCGTTGAGACAAGGCAGGATGGATCCATGTTTTCATGTTCTTTATGCCAAATTCTGACCCTACCATCTGAATGTCGCAGCAGAAATAGAGACTCATCAGACCAGGCAACGTTTTTCCAATCTTCTTTTGTCCAATTTTAGTGAGCCTGTGTGATTTGTAGCCTCCGTTTCCTGTTCTTAGCTGACAGGAGCGGCACCCGGTGTGGTCTTCTGCTGCTGTAGCCCATCTGCTTCAGGGTTCAACGTGTTGTGCGTTCAGAGATGGTATTCTGCATACCTTGGTTGTAACGAGGGGTTATTTGAGTTACTGTTGCCTTTCTATCATCTCTAGCCAGTCTGCCCATTCTCCTCTGACCTTTGACATCAACAAGGCATTTTCGTCCACACAACTGCCACTCACTGGATATTTTCTCTTTTTCGGACCATTCTCTGTAAACCCTAGAGAAGGTTGTGTGTGAAAATCCCAGTCGATCAGCAGTTTTTGAAATACTCAGACCAGCCCGTCTGGCACCAACAAGCATTCCACGTTCAAAGTCACTTAAATCCTCTTTCTTCCCCATTCTGATGCTCGGTTTGAACTTCAGCAAGTCGTCTTCACCACATCCAGATGCCTAAATGCATTGAGTTGCTGCCATGTGATTGGCTGATTAACAATTTGTTTGTACCAAAATGGACCCTTTAGGTACAAACATGTACCTTTTGAAAAGGTACCGCCCCAGTGATAGCTTTTGTACCTTATTTCTGAGAGTGTACATTTTCAACAAGGATGCATTAATTAATCAAGTTACACTAAATACATTTAAAATGTTACAAAAGATTTAGCAGCACAACATTAATAATAGAAAATGTTTCTTGAGCAGCAAATCAGCATAATCATCTGAAGCATCATGTGACACTGAAGACTGGAGTAATGGCTGCTGAAAATTCAGCTTTGCGTCACATGAAAAAATACATTTATTACATTTATTTAAAATATATTAAAACAGAAAACATCTATTTTAAACTGTAATATTTTTCCTGTATTTTTGCATATGAAACATCTTTCAGCATATGATGATGATGATGATGATTATTATTATTATTATTATTATTATTATTATTATTATTATATCAGCAAAGGAATAGAATGCAGGAGTTTTTATGTAAATTGGGCTATTTTCTGATGACACTAAATGACTATTTGGCTGTCATCCCACTGTGCCCTTTAAACCAAGCGCACACTACAAGGGGGATGCTTGTCGCCCCTTCGCACACTTTTGTGGTTTTAATCTGTTGTGTTGTTGAACAGAAGTAATCACAGACTAGTTGCATCACTTACAAGATCATTCTCCTCCCCAGTTGTAGTTACAGTCCTCACAAAAACTGCAACGAGTGAGTTTAGTCTTGACAACATGTCAACACATATCATGCTGGCACTGGAGGGCTAAGGGCTGTTTTTACACTGATTTGAACAGAACAGCAAAATAAATAGTGATGGAAAATTTGGGTGAGACAGTGCTCAGTACTCAATGGCTGGTACATACTGAATACTGCTGCTGTCATTACCATCAAAGTCCCTTTCAAGGAAAGTCCGTTCACTCGGCCACCATATTTGCAACGCCTCTGGGCAGCTCAGACAAGACCAAGTCCTATCTAAATGAATGGGGGAATCCTGAAATCTCAAAAACGGCTCACTGAACTCGCGATTAAATTATATATTTCAAATCAGCAATAAAATCTGAAATGAACTGCACCATGAATGTTGTTTCTTATGTTCAAATAGCGTTTAAAAAGCGTATTTTTCAGGCTAGACCAGCCAATGCGCATGCATAGCTCCAACACGCTTATGACTGTGCATGTGCAGCTGCTGGTCCAGCCCCAGCTTTCTATGGGAACCGGAGTTTCTAACGGCCGCTACAGTGATGCAATGACTTTACCAACCAACGATTGGCTCTTTCATTTAGAAGGCGGGACTATCCCGCCATGTTGCGCGTTGCACTTTCTCCCATTCATAAGTATAGGAGTGAACTCTATTTCTATAGTCTTTGTTACCATCTAATGTTCAGGTTAAAGCTGAATCACAGCAAGACAGCACATGGTTTATAAAAGACCTGCAGTCGGCCTCGCCACTTTCCACAGGTGTCCTGTGGTGTGGGATTTAGTTTCACAAAATATAAGTTTCGTGTCATTTAGTCAAATTAGAATTTGTGTTAAGAAGAACAGTGATGTTGCTCCTAGGAATGTGTCCTGCTTGGTTGTCAGTTTGTCATGACAGTCAGTGGTCATGGTGATTTTGCCAAGGAATTTTGTGTGCCATTCAGACTGAGAATGCGTTTTTTTTTTTTAGCTTTTAGTATGAATATGTTAGCATCTGTAAGCTAGCATGCTCCAAAACAATGACAAAATTCACATTTAGAAGATAGAAGGATTTAAATCTTAGTCTCTGACTTCAGGCAATATGGATCAACGATTTTGATGACATCACACTGCACTTCTGCTTCTCATCATATTTTCTGCTCTCTAGAATCTGAAGAAAAATGACTAAAATGCAATATGTAATGAAATATATGATAATTGATACTATAAAATTTGAAATATTCATAAATACTATAATAGTAGAAATATTAAAATAACACTGCTGTTACTTCTCGTGGAACAACATTCCTATCAAAGAAAGACATTTTTCCCTAAACCTATAAGAATCTTGTTAGCCTAAATCCTAACTCTAAAATCTGATTACTTGGGGAAAAAATCTTGCCCCAAGATCACCGAGAATACTGGTCCAGGAACATTTCCTATGTACATAACTCACGTCAAACAGGTTTCGCTTAGAGCCACAATGGTGAAAACTTCTAGGATAGTTTGCAAGATTAAACCTACATCATCCTCAGCTCAGATCGTTAACTACTTTTAACTACTCCACGTCCTGCTGAATTACTCCTGGGCGCTTCTCTCTACTTCTCATTGTCTTCCTGCAGGACTCTTTTTACTTTGTGCTGAATTAGGAACTAAAGTTAGAAACAAGATTCGCTGGATGGAGGTTTTGGCATTTGATGGAGGATTCACTTTGAGATGCTGAATAATGCTTCTGTCTGAGAGAGCCTAAAGCGAGAGTGTGTAGAGATGAGGAAATATTGAGAACACTCCACTGTGGCCTACATAAATCTCAGGAGATGATTTGATCGAGCGTCTTCCCTCCTCTTCGTTCCTTTCGCAGGCTGTATATTACTTGTTTGTGCTCTCTCTTTGATATGTCTTTGTTGGCGTATGATCGTTGGATTTATGTGAATCCTTGGGACGAAATCCTCTCCACCATCTCTACGCATGCCTCTATCCTTCAGTGATTATTCGTACTAGATTATACAGTGCTGATTAATGCTATCCGAACAGCTGCCCCTCGTGCCTGGAGCAGGATCTTGTCTTGTGCACAATTTCACAAGCTGTCGGCCAGAGATGAGTGATGAAAGGGGCCATCCATCACCTCGCCTCTCATTGAGACCAAAATACTGCGTTTGATTGTGTTGCGGCCGCAACCCTGAGCATCAGCCAGTAGTATTACGCCTTGCTTTGTGATGAATGAATGACATTGCAAACCTGCCAGACACAGAAACGACAGTGTCATATCACATCAGATAATGATGTTTACACCTCAGAGAGCGCAACAGATGGAGACATGTGGCCATATTGCACCAGGTAATTAGAAAACGGTGTGTTCTGATGAATTTTAATGGAATGTTTTGGGTTCAAAACAAGTTGAGGTGTATGTAATAATTATATGTATAAATACAAATAATTATGAATCATCCCTCAGTTTGTAAAAATAAACACAATCATTTTTATAGTAACATGCACTCTTAAAAATAAACTTTCAAAGAATGATCTTGATCAGAGAATTTTCAGTGATTCCACGAAGAACCTTTAACATCCATGGAACCTTTCTATTGGACAAAAGGTTCTTTATAGTGAAAAAAGGTTCTTTAAGAAATATCTTTCACACTGTTTTTTTTTTTTTTAAGACAGGCTTTCATGGCATCACTGAAGAAAAAAACAAACAAACATTTGGAACCCAACAGAACCATTTTTTTCTTAGGCCCCGTTCACACTAATGCGTTTTTGTTTTAAAACGGAATTTTAGAATGTAAACAATCCTCGTCTACACTGGCTTTTCCGCTGCGTTTCAGAAACGATCTCCATCTACACTACACAACCGATAACGCATGTCACATGACCATTCATGCAGGTTCAACCATAAATATGTATAGGTAGACACCCTATGGTTTAGATGGCAGAAGCGGTCGAATGGGGAATCTACCCATACATATCTATGGGTACAACAATGAGCATGATGTTATGCATGGATACGCAGAGAGAATGTGGGCAGACACGCCATCATTTTCAAAAGTCTCTGTTTTGGTCCGTTTACACTGAAACGCAACCCTGGAGTTATCAAACTAAAACGCCGTCTGTAGCGTTTTCGAAAGTCTCCGTTTTCGAGGGTCGAAAATGTCAGAGTCATGTAAACGACAGGTGTAACAATAGCAAAAGTTACACGTTTTAAAACGAAATGCCAAGTCACTATTATTTGTATAGCGCTTTTAACAATGCAAATTGTGTCAAAGCAGCTTTATAACAGCTTGTTATAAAGCTGGGTGGCTTTATATCAGCTTTACAGTATTTAGACGGGGAAATAGTTTGTCGAAATAGTGTCATTCTCCTCTGGAGAGAAAGAGAAAATCAGCAGTTTAAATCTAGGCTAAAGCAGAGTCAGACTGTGCAAAAGACTCATCTGGTTCCTGTGGTCTTGTCCCGATGGCCGTCTAGGAGACAGGGTCTTCACTGGGGATCAGTGTCTGGGGCTCATCTAGGTGTCCTGGTCTCCGCTGACGTTCAGGGCTGTAGAGGTCATCTCTAGGTGCTGATCCACCATCTGATCTGGATACGGACTGGATCGGGTGGCTACAGTGACCTTGGAATAAGAAAGAAACAGACTAATATAGGCGTAGATGCCATTCTTCTAATGATGTAACAAGTACATCAGAGCTGTGTCTGAAATGGCTCACTCGTTCACTCATTCACTAATCCCTATATAGTGTAAGGCAGTTGAGTGCACTATATTAGAAAGGAGTGAACGAAATGAAGTGAACGGATTCGGACAGTGACGTTTACACTGCGCGTGAGACTTGGCTGTTGCAAAAACATCTTAGATGTACTTTTATATTTCATGTACCTCATTTTAGAAAATAATATTAATAGCAATAACACTTAAAATGACTATTGTAATCAGCTTTGTGGTTTCATTGATGGTATTCATTTGTTCTGTAATATGGTCATAATCAGTAAATACTATTAAAATATTGTCAACAAAAATAAACTCACATTAGCACATATTAATAATTGTATGTATTTATTGTTTGTAGTATCTTGAAACTCTCCCGAGCAGCGTTTTTGCACTCAAGTAAGATGGCCGTAGAGCGCCCTCAGGCGACCGTTAATTTGACATCAGAATGAATACACTATCAACGAACATTTTTAAAAATCCACCAAATTCATCATTTTTGCAAATTAAACGGCATCTCTCGTTCAAACTCGCTCACTCCCGCTCGCTCTAACAGCTCGTCGGTTCCCCGCATTGGATTGTGGGAAATAGTGCTTCAGCGAGTGTACATCGGTTGTACACTCCAAATCAGAATGCATTGTGGGTAAAAAATAGTGAACGAATGTAGGGAATGAAGTCGTTCACTCAGAATTCAGACAGCACTACAAAATGGCTGACACCCGATATAGTGCACTATATAGTGGATAGGGAGCGGTTTCAGACACAGCTCAGGTGTTTTGGGAAGTGTTCCTGGTTCCGGCTGACCTAATTAATGCAGCCTAACAATCCTTTAACGGACATGGAAATGAAATGCACTAGTGTGTAAACAGGGCCTTAGTGGAATAATATTTTAATAATCTAAAGAACATTTTCCACTATAAAGAATTTTTTGTGCAATGGAAAGTTTCTATGAATGTTTTTTTTTCTAGGCTTGATTGTGTTTATGGGGCACAGTCTAACATGTTAAAAAAAACGCATTATTTTTCACATCATTTTTTATTTCACACCGCTCTGTCCCTTCTCTGATAAACTTGCTGATCATTTCCTGCTTTTATGAAGCCCCTCCCTCAGAAATACGCGATTGGTTAGGTGCCCCAGTGTATTGTGATTGGCTAAACCGCCTCTAGTGTGTGTCTAAACGTCCCGCCCCTCACCTCAGCAGCATGTGTTCTAGTTGTATTGTAAACAATGGCGCCGTCTATATTTCTTATCAGTTTAAGCCCGATTGAAACCCAGAGAATGAGTGAAGAGGATCGTGCAGAACCTGTGAAAGTACGGCTCTTAATGGTATGTTTGTTTGTTGTTATCTCATACTTTTAGATATGCTGTTATTTGTAAATGCTACTGCTTCTGTTAGCTTTTAATATACAGATTCACTGAGCTGATGATCTGAATGAGAGAGGGGGAGGGAGGGAGCAGGGTGACGCGAGGAACGGGATTGAGAACCGCTGCTTTAGAACATTGATTTTGAAAGTTGTGAATCCATTAGAATTGTTAGAAGACAGAGTCGCGATTCATATATGAATACATTTTTATATGCACCCCTAGTTTTCTCTTCCTCTTCTCTAAAGCAGCGCAGCATGGCCCCCTTCGTTGCTTGTTCCCAGGGGCGGGGTTTATCTGGGTTCGTGACGTAACGGACCCGGGAAGTAACTCATTGTAGTCCCCATGAGCCGTTTTTGTAGGCATTAAACTGCCAGAATTTTAAAAGACGATATCTCTGTTTGCATTGAACTTTCAGCGCTGCAACTTTACAAACTAGCTAACTTTAAAATGTGAAATCGCAATCAACCACCCCTTTAAAAGTTTTCATGGCAACATTTATTTTTTAAACGTGTAGTTCCAAGCCAAGTCTATAGGGCAAGTATAATGGTTGTAAAGGGACACACAAGATTGGATTTTTTGTGTGTGTATTCCTCAAAGAACTGTGAATAGGTCTTGAAAGAACCATTTTTCTTTGGGTTACAAGTCCGACTTGTATGCTGTCACCATTTCCATTCCCATGTTCTAGATCAGTTTGACAACTTTACTTTAGAGCTTAAATTTATTTTGACATGAGATTGGCAGTATGGATTTAGGAGTTTATCCAACAGCCCTTTTCTAGGTTGAACAGGTTTGTTGCAGACCCCTATGCTGATCTACTTCATGTAGAGTATTACTGAGAGGTCAGTCTATTCTTTGTCCTACCCAGAACCCTGCTGTGAGATGGTGAGTCATGCGATCTCATTCTCTACACACACGTTTTATCTCACTCTCTGATTTCACTGCGATACACATTCTTATACCACATATACTTCTGGTCTTTCATTTTCTCTCTCACACATCCTGCCATTTATAAATTCAGCTCAACATTCTGTTTGAATATGGATTGAATGTTCTGTATGTATGCTCTCTATATTTACTGACTTTCATGAGCAAGGTTTTATGCTGTTTTCTACTTTTTATGCATGACAAGCCAGATTTGTGACGAGCATTTTAATTCAGTGATCCACACTGAAAAATAAAAATAATATAAAGGTAACGTTCCGTGAACATAATTAAATTGAAAAAAGGACTTTTGCATTTAATACAATGAATGCATACATTTCAGGCCATGTGTACTGTCTCGCTGAACCACTCTACTTAAGTACAGTATTAAAACTATTATGCGTCTCATTAATTTATGTAAAACCATTACACATTTTTAATACCGTTTTACTATTTTTGGCTTTTTACCAAGCATTAGCTATTGGTATTTCTTGTAGCGCACCAGAAAAACGGCAATAAAAAAGGGAAATTGCCATATAGTAATTTAGTAGAGTACTAACTTAAATTACAGAAGGTGTTAGATTATAAAAATAATGCAAACATCAATTACCAACATATATCTGTCGGTTTTGGATCTCTGCTCTTCTGGTTATGGCCGACAAAATAATTAAAATGATACAAATTTCAATTAATTCCATGTAATGGTGATTAAAAAGTACGGGATTTGTGTTGCATTGGCTCATTTTAATTAATCAAACTGAACCAACAGCAAAAATCTTTTTTCTTTTTTTTTATAGATATTATTCACACAGATCTATCATCTCTCTTTCCCTCTCTCATAAGTAGTTCTAAATTAAAAGGTTGCATCTGTGGGTTTTAAAATATAGGCCATGTTTGAATGTGACAGTGAATTATGAAGTTTGTGTTGCTGTATTTTTTGCATAAGGACTCTGCTTAAACATGTGAGAACTCCAGTTATGTTTCCCACAACTATCATTTCTGTAACTATAATAACAGTTTTCATGTCTTATGTTTTGCAGCGTAATGCAGGAGAGCTCTCAGGGATATATTTAATCATTGCATTAAGTAACAGATGCGTTTCAGCTAATACGCATCCAATCAGCGGATTTTAGCAAATGCGTAATTATCGGCTGGAAAATTACATTAACGTAATCAAAGCTCTATAGCCTATGTGTGGGGGAAAAGTAAGTGAGGTAAATTACAGTCAGGGAGCAAGACTAGTGGCTCTGTTTAATACATAACTTTTTCTATCACAGGAGCAGCTGTGTCTAGTTGCCACGGTAACTCTCTTTTATTTTCAAGTTGCCACTGCCAATCAGAAAGGAAACAAAGTGCGCAAATTTCCTCATTTCACACGCTGTGCCATGCAATTACAGTCCACCCTGTGCTGGGCTAAATATAACAGGAATAATGAATATGACGTGAACTTTCAGAGCAAGTTTACTTGGTGTTTTTTTCTTTCTTTACAGTTTGATTATGTGTGCTTGAATTATGTTATATTAGATGATTAGATAGTACTTTTATTGACTGGGTGAATCTGGAATCAGATTTTACAGCTCTACATATGTGAGTGTGTTTGATTATTGCTTAATTTCCGTCTGCTCTAAATGTGACACTACACCATTATCTGCTCAGAATTTGCTGTTACTGGAAAATGTGGTTTTGATATGGCAGCTACTGAAAATGTAGTTATTAACATCACATTTTAGTTGCTTCCCAACACTGTCTGTTTGGGCTGATGGTTGTTTTAAATTGTGCAGAGTGTCTTTCCATCAGTTAAATGGAAATGGGTCGTGGAGTTCACTGAGATTTTACACTCAGCTCTGTTCTCTTGTCTTCTCTTTGACAGGCGAAATGCATTTAACTGGGCACTGAGCATTGAATCAGCACATCAGAAACATCTATTCCTCTTCTTTTTTCACTAATTACTTATTAGAAACCCCATGAAATGACAAATAATTTGCTTGCCCTTTTTGTAATAGCAGTGGCTTTTTAGCTGACATCTGACTGATTTTACTTGACATCACAGCCTGGCAAAACAATGATGTACTACTTGCTGTATAGGATTGCTTTTTGATTGCAGGTGAAACCTCCTCATTCTAGTGGACTCTTGTTAAGAGCATTTATTTGACACATTTGCATGCATTCCTGTGAATAAGTTATGAGTTATTAATATTTTGGTCTGTGTTCCCAGAACATAAAGAATCTACTGGGGATGGTGAGATTTTTTTTTTTAAATGTTTTTGAAGAATTTTTATGTTAAGGCTACATTTATTTTGCCCTGTTTGCTCTCCATATTTATTTAAATTATGAGTAAGTTTCTATACTGTTTTCTATGACAAGACAGATTTGTGACAAGCATTTTAATGTAGAGATCCACACTCCAAAAAAAAAAAAAAAAATTTGCATGTAAATAAATGAAAATGCATGCATTTCAGGCCATGTATACAGTCTCTCTGAAATATTCTACTTAAATACAGCATTACAACTATTATGCATCATATTAATTTATGTAATATTTGGTCTGTATTCCCCGAACATAAATAACTTTCTGTAAAAAAAAAGGTTTTTTTTTTGTTTGTTTTTAAAAGAAACCTCTTATGCTCGCCAAGGCTAACAGTAATGTTATGAATATTGTGTAATATTGTTTTCTGTTTTGAAAATGTAATTCATTTCTGTAATGGCAAAAGCTGAATTTTCAGCATCATTACTCCAGTCTTCAGTGTCACATGATCCTTCAGAAATCATTCTAATGTGCTGATTTGGTGCTCAAAAATTTATTATTTATTATTATTGTCAATGTTGAAAACAGTAGTGCCATTATAATATATATATATATATATATGTATATAATATTATTATTATTATATATATATATATATATATATATATATATATATATATATATATATATATATATATATATATATATATATATATATATATATATATATATATATATAATTTTTTTTTTTTTTTTTTTTTTTTTACTATTCTTTAGTGAAGAGAAAGTTCAAATAAACAGCATTTTAACAGAGAAACGATTTATATAGGCATTACTTTTATTAAATCATTGGAAGCAGGACCCACAGAGGTTTTAACCCTCCTATCTGAACAAAGAGGTTCACTTCAAAGACAGCCGCTGCAGCTCTAAAGCTGGATCATTAGCTCTGGGCCTCATAAATAACAGGCACCAGCAAACCACCAGGAGATGATGTCTCTTGTGATCTCATGTCTCTCAGCTCGGTCAAAAGATCCCCAGCAGCAGCAGCAGCCAAGGCAGTCTCGACGGCTGCTTAAGAACCGCTTTCTCAATTGCACCCTCTATACGAAAGCAGATCTGCCCTGCTTGCAGCCCACTATATAGTGAATCTTTTAAGACTATGATCATGTACTGTAGTTGCCATGGTGATGAAGGACGGTCACACTGCTTCTCCATGTGATGTTACTGCTGAATGACTCCTGAAGGGATAGATTCTGCTTGACTCATTGCACATGGTTGGGGAGAAGTTTGAGTTTGAGTAGGCTGGTTCTCTGCGCTGAGGGATAATTAGTGTTGGTCAGGGAACGGATCAGTTCATATGTATGAGTTTTCAGAGGATTTGGAAGTCTATTCCTGTGTTAACATGGGAGTTAAACTCAGATCTTTAACTGCAAGGCGGTGCATTGCGAGATGAAAGTATGAACAGCAGTTAGTAGTTAAAAATAAATAAATAAATAGGAGTTGTGTTTTTAAAAAGCCCATATAAGCTTGTTTTATTCCTGTTGTTCCAGTGTATGAATTATAAAAATGACTTTAACTTTATAGACAAGTTTTATGTACAATCTCACACAAGTTAGTACAGTTAGACAAGCATGAAGTATTTTGTATATCTAAATTGATGATACTGACTGTAACAGAAAGTCCTTGAGCAGCAAACTGTTGCTATGTTACCTTTTTTATAAAAGCATTATTTCTGAATTTTCAATTGACCTTTTGCTAAGTTTTTTTTTTTCTTTTCTTCAGTAAAATGTGTTGATTTAAAGTGTGATGCATATTATTTTTTTATGTGGGCTTGAATTAATTTTGATATTGCAAAGCATTTTTATGTGCCATTTTTATTTTAAATTGTTTAAATTATGCAGTAGTGTGATCAAAAATAATTATGTAAAACATAAGACAGTAAGTTAGTAATGTTAATGTAGCTTATATATATACACACTTCTGTTCAAAGGTTTAAGTTTATTTATTTAATTTTTAATAATGGACAACAAGTACGCACTTAAAATTTGTGATTGAAGACTGATTCATAGTTTAATCTACAGTATGAGCTTCTCAAAATTTATGCTTAGATTTGGAAAAGGCTAGAATATTGCTTGCGTTCTTTGCAGCAACTTTTTTTTTTTTTTTTTTTTTTTGCATGATCTCCATAAAAATGGTTTAAAAACTCTCCAAACACAAAGATCCTTTATAGATTTCTCTGAGAAAATGGTAGACAACAACATTTGCTAAGGTAGGATTTGAATGTTTTTGAGATGAGGCTTAACAAAGTGTCAATTGGCATTAAAATATGAAAATATGTTGTCTGACGCAAATTTTGTGGCTAAAGAAACACTGTCTGAAAATGCAGTAGATATTTGTTATGTAATATCTACAATTAAGACAGCTCTTTTAAAATCCATTGCATCGTACAAGCTTTAATTAAGAGAGTCAAACCTCCCCAGAATCCCTGTAACTTGATTTTGGCAAGTGAATGCAAACGTTTATGATGTCAGAAACACTTTGCAATTCTAAGGTTTTTCCACTGAATGCTCAGCACATTTGATTCTCTTCAGAAACACTCAGAGGCACAGTAACCATGAGACCATGTCCTCTAATGTAGCTCATAAACCACGAGAGATTGAATCTATTTTAAACATCAGTGCTCCAATCAAAGGCCCAAAGATGTTGTGAAATAACCGTATAACTTTGTGACTCTTGTTCATGAAATTTATAGTCCAGTTTACTCACTAAAAGATGATTCTATGTCACTTCCATTCAGTGTTTGCTGGGTTTTTGTAATGAGATTCAGTCATTTGTGAGTCCTGGGGGTTTAGAGAGAGACATGGCTGGCAAACAGATGCACAGGCCTGGAGATGCACCTGTTGCTGTACTTTGGGACCTGGCCTTCATACCTTCTGCATTTCAGATTGTTCTGGGCTTTGGAAGGCACCAGAGCAAATATGTATCATCATTTTCTACTTGGGTTGTCAGGCTGTCATTGCCACATACATCTTTGGATACAAAGTTTTTTTTCCTCCTTGAGAGAAAAAGGAGCAAGGATCCTTACAATGACAAGACGTATATCAAATAATCGGCTTGTTTTTGTAAAACTATAGATGGTTTCCCAAACCATTCCCAAATCCCAATTAATTTGCTATTCACAAGTTCTCAATTCATTTTGATTGTGATTCAATTGAGTACCTGCATATTTTCTCTGATGTATTGTATATAATCCTTCCATCTATTTATAAAATATCCCATTACTGTAAGTAATGATAACTTGATGTTATTGTGTAAACACTCCAGTGGATTCATAGAAGGATTTTTCAGATGATAATTCTTGAGTTTGTGAGTCTTTTTGATTCCTTAGAAAAAGCATGAATTGGACAACATTGGTTGTGATGTATGTTTCTGATTTACTAAAAAGAACTGTTTATAAGAATCATTTGTTCTAGAATTGGACCACACTGTTAGCACTATGTGCATTGGATAGACTAAAAAGAACAGGTTCATAAGAATCATTCGTTTATAAATTACACCACACTGGCTGCACTGTGTTTTTGATTCACTAAAAAGAGCTGGTTCATAACAATAATATCTTTATGAATTGGCCCATACTGGTTGAGCTGTATGTTTTTGATTCATTTAAAAATCATTTTTGTTCATCAATCTGACTACACAATGTAGTCCTGTTCATGAACAAATGACTCTGTCATTGCTTGAATCCCACAAGGACAACTTAATGGAGTTATTAAGTTGCCAATATTTTGCAGTGCATGACCTTTTTATCTCATTGCATTCAATTCCTAATGCAAAATCAGGTAAAATATGATTAGATTCAGTGGTGCATGAAACACCAGCATAGAGCATAAGATCGATCTTGGGTTTTTCTAAACTCAATTCCTGGAGGGCCGCAGCTCTGCAGAGTTTAGCTCCAACCAGCTTCAACTCACACCTGCTTGGAAGTTACTAGTAATCCTGAAGAGCTTGATTAGCTGGATCAGGTGTGTTTGATTAGGGTTGGAGCTAAACTGTGCAGAGCTGTGTCCCTCCAGGAATTGAGTTTGAGACCACTGTTCTAGATCATGCAAATCAATATTTTTACCCAGCACAAACTCTAGACATTACTTGTTCCTAAATTCTCACTATACATGCACACATTGCCCTCAGCCAATAATTGCTTAGGAAAAAGTATGAAATCATTATTGGGTCAGTGAATGGAAGAAAGTAACCTTGTCCAATGTCATTCCTCCTCGCTGCCAGGGGGACTGTGCAGGTGGACAGATGGCACTATACAGCCTGTTGGCACCAGGCAAGAAGAATCCCCAGTAGCGCTTCTTAGAGCACCATGCTGGAATAAACCCTGGCTAAAGGTCCTCTAAGATGCCACACTGTTCATTATGTCTCCAATTTGGCCACCATCCTGTTCCCTGCTTTGTCTCCAGTGAGTTCAAAGTGAGTGAGGTATCAAAGGTGGCCTTCCTGATTGGTTTGTTCAGGTCTTTGAATCATCTGAACCGCTATTGTTCCCTTAGCAGATGACAGCATTGAAAAACAAGCCATTACGCTTGCACATCGCTAACAGCTTGCTGCACACAATGAGAGATCTGAGCCACGTCAGATAGTTCGGCCTGTTCTGGCCTTTCTTTCACAGGACGGCTGTGTTGTGAACAGTTCCCTGGGTTTCCGTAGGGTTGCTCAACACCTTCTCTGAGACATAGTCTTGTAGCTTAGTTAACTGCTATGTATGCGTAGGTATGGTAGAATGAAGATCTGAAAGAATTTGCAGGTGTCCACTTGCATTGCCCTGAGCTTCCTTCCAAAGTCAGATTGGCAGGATGGCTTTGTAGTCACTGGAGAATATAAAGAACATCTGATCCGTCAAGCCAGTCTTATCCAGGTGGTACCGGTCTCTATGGAACACGTAAGAACATCCTAATCAGGAAGCTGAAGAACAGACAGTAAGAGCAGGTTTTGAAGATCCGCACAGATGGGCAGTCACCTGTCCTGAGTTTCTTGGGATTGATTTGTTTCTAATCAAAAACCCTAGAGTTCCACGAAAAAAGATGTGGGCATAATTCAGACATAAAGAATTGGCTCCCATTCATGAGTGACAGTGTGAATGTGAATTTTAACCAAACATTAAGTTGAATTGTGTTTTGAATTACAATGACAGGAAAGGGTATTCTATTCTTTCTATCTGTAATGTCTGTCTGTCTATCGTTCTATCTGTCGTTCAGTCTATCTTTCGTTCTCTCTGTCTATCTATCGTTCTATCTATCATTCTATCTTTGTTTACCTGTCTGTCTGTCTTGCCAACATTCAAAACAATTAGTTTTAAAAAATTACAAAATTATACAAAACATCCAAATTCAAATAGCAATTTTGCATTCCGTTTGCTACTTCAGTTCACTTCAAATTTAGGAACTGAATTGGAATTAAAAAAGTATTTTCAGTTCAAATCTGAATGACGCACAACCATGCTAGGGAGCCATACATTTAACACTGAACACTTTTCTCAGCTCCATTTATTTTTCACAGTCATATGTGAATATCAAGTTCACAGAAGGAAAAATAATGCCTGTGGTACGATCTGCAAGGATCACTACGTACTTTCTCAGAAGGTCTTTTTGAGATGGAGATGTGGATTTTTAAGTGCTCTGAAGTCAGATTTAAAACATCTCCTGCAGGTTTAAATTCCACTGGGTGTAAATCTCAGCCTGCAAATAGTTCTCCTCGCCTTGATTTTTCTGTCGTTACTGCCCATCAAAGCTCTGACCCCACTTGCTCAGCTGTCAGAGTTGGCGTGCTTCAACTTCTCTTATGCCCTCATTTGGTACTTTTTCTTTCTTATAGAAGAAAACTTTCGATGGCACCTTTTCCTCACGCTTGCTTTTTCCTTTTTCACCAGGTGGTGTTTTTTTCTTCAGATTCTGGAACTTGGACTAATTAGTAGCTGTAATCTTTACTCTCTAGAGGAATTGTGCCAATAGTATTGCATAATACCCTCTGGTATCTGTAGTTTGATTGCTGGTGAAGAAGTGGAGAAGATATATAAGAAGGTTATGAGAAAACTGAGCAAGATTACAGCTCACGTAGGAGGCACGGTTTTCAAGCCTCATACTGGACATGGTATGGAAGCCTGTTTCGCTTTAAAGTAAAAAGTCAGAAGATACTTGGATACATTTTTAAATGAAAAATCAAATGACAAGCTAAACAGTCACAAATCCAAGAAACAAAGTCACATTGCAAGGTGTAAAATCGCATTGTGACACATAAACAGGACATTACAAGATGAAGTCACAATTGGGAGATATAAAGCTTTTACGAAATATAAAGTCGCATTTACTCTGAGGTGGAAATGCTTCCATAACCTGGACCACAGGGAAGCTGATTAATGAATATAACACCTTTGTCTCACATATCCCTGACTTGCGTTCAAATAGCAGTGTCTTTTTGATTTATTATTTTGCTCGAGAGTGCCATTGATATTTACAGTAGGCTCTGCCAATATCTGTAACTTTGGTGCCTGCGTTAGCTTAACCCAAAGCTGCTTGGTGCAGCAAACTTTCTAGGACATTGAACAAGCACTGCCACCCTTTCTAAACACACTTTATGTTCTTCTGTCCTCAGGAGTAACATGAACCAAATCGGCTGTTGTGCAGAAAGACTTCGTTTTTGCAGATAACAGCTTGGAAACTAAAGGAGTGACCTACCTATTTTCCTTACAAGTACGAGGAAATCCATTCGTTATTGCAAAACTGCAGATTGACCTTTTTTCCCCTCCTCCAAAGACAAAACGAAAAGAAAAAGCAAGTGTTATCTTAAAAGTGGATTACTGGCTTTGTGTTCTGATGGTTTTTAGTGCGCAGATCAGATTTAAACATAAGCTAATGAACCTCCTGTAGCTCTTGTACCATTTATCTTCTTTTATGTTGTGGTAGAGGGCAACTTTTGAAGTTAGTTGTGCTTTATTAGATTCAACAGGCCTGACTTTGGCTCTCTGAGGAGACTTTAAAAGTTTTGAGGAGTTTTATTTGGCTGTTAAGTTTATTGCCCTAGAAGGCAGCCACGAAGGGCAGTTAAACTGAAGTGTGAATATTCATGTCGAACTGAGATTCGGAGGAAGTCTAGGATAAAACAAACACTTGAAATGGAGAGCCATGCTTCACAGAATTGGCACTGATCCATCCGTCACATCCAGAAATCCTCTGTTCAAACACTTCTGTCTGGGTTTAACACGCACCAGACGTGACGAGAAACTTTGTTTAGTTAACAAGTAAATAGTTGATGATACCCATACCCGTAGGCATTTTTATTGGGTGAGAACTGCCAGGGATCATGCAATGTTTATTATATATTTGAATTCAATTTATTTGGGGTTTGTAAGGTTTTTGTTCTTTTTTTTTTTTTCTTTTTTTTCTCCCAAGAAATTAATACTTAATACGCAATTATTCAGCATGGATGCATTAAACTGATTAAAAAATAGCAGTAAAGACATTTATAATGTTACAAAAGATTTCTATTTCAGATTAATGCTGTTCTTCTGAATTTATGTACATGAAATATTAAGCAGCAGAACTTTTAATATTGACATATAATATTGTTTTTTCAGCAAATCAGCATTTTATAATGATTTCTGACGGATCATGTGACACTGAAGACTAGAGTATGATGCTGAATATTGTGCTTTGCCATCACAGGAATAAACATTTTAAAATAGTAAATTGGATGTTTCAGGAACAGACTCTTTGACTAGAGAAGAGTTTCGTTAACTTTACATTTCTTCTGAGGTTCCACAAATGTTGTAGAGATGTACTCACAGCACTCTCACACCCTGTAGATTTGATTTCGGACTGGCTTTGTAAACAGGCTTGACAGCTTTAGCTATTGACTGTAGCACCCGAGGCAAAGGCAGCATGCAGAATTTAAAGTGAGCTTATTTTTCAATGCCTGTGGCAAAGGAGGTGTAGCTCGAGACCCTGTTGTACGACCCCTTCATTGAATATGTTCAAAAACACTGTAAATGTCAAAGAGATTCTACAAGCCCTCATGCAGAATTTCAGAAATATTTTTATGAACTGACCTCATCCGGGCAGGAGTATTTCATCACAACCATATCTCTCCTGTTTCTGCAGTCTTACTATTGTGTAGTCATGCTTTCCCCATTATTCAATACAAATAAATATAATTTTTTTACACTTTGTAACTAGAAAAACATTTTTTCCCTAAGGAAGGAATGTACCCTGCTTTATCTTTCTTTGTCTTTATAGTGGAGCTGTTCTGATGCGTGACTGTGATGCACATATGCATCCCAATGTGTCAGAATTTCTCCATATGCTCATATGCAAATGGTAGAGAGAGATACTGAGATATGTTATCTACTGTATATTTGGATTATGATAAGATATAATGATTATTTTTGAGCTGTGATTGTCCAAATTTTGTAATACACTAGTATTTTAAAGCATATTTTTATCTACAGTAAGATTCCTTGCAAATTCTCTGAATTTATGTTGAGACGAATGCAATTTTTTACCATGATAGTTTTTCCTTGATACTCACAAGACAATCCCACACAATCGCAAAATTTCACGCCTTGTCATTGCAGCATGTAGTAGTGCAGGTGACAAAATACCCTGAGTAATCTTGCATTCACAGTTTTTTTTTTGTTTTGTTTGTTTTTTTACTTTTTTGCCGTTGTCTTTCCAAGACAGTTGCTGTGTGAGATATTACATGCACTTTTAAGTTATGTGTCATGTGTTTATTTGCATGTATTCAGGTTTTTCCAGATAAATCTACTACCGTATGTTTAAAATATAGGTGACATACACATTTTTGTATTTAGATCATTTAGCCTATACTAGAGACAGATTTTATATGTATGACGTTTAGCTTTTAAATTAGCTGCGGTTAGTTTTTACTGCTTTTTCCAATACGTTTATTTACTTTTTATAAGTAAAGCTAGGATTTTCCTGCTTAAGTTGAGTTAAAGCATCTCCAAAAGTAGTATTGTACCTGTGAATTATTTAAGGGCTGCTAATATTGCCGACGCAAAAAGATTTATCACTTGTGTTTGAATTTTTCATCATTACGTCAGTCTTCAGTGTCACATGATCCTTCAGAAATCAGTCTAATATGCTGATTTGATACATTTCTTATACATTTCTATTTATTATCAGTGTTGACTGATTGTGCTGCTTCATATTTTTGTATAAACTTGATACCTTTTGTTCAGGATTCCTTAATCAGTAGAAAGAACAGCATGTATTTAATATAGAAATCTTTTGTAACATTATAAATGTCTGTACTGTTGATTGTGCAGCCTTGCTAAATCAAAGTATTAATTTCTTTGGGAAAAAAAAGAACGGTAGTGTACGTAATACAGTCATTACACTCATGACTGATGGTTGGAAGACCCGCGTTCTTGTTTTCAGTCTGTGTACAATACAAAGCACAATGAATACAGTAGATTATCAGTAGCTGTGTGAAACACACCTAACAGTTTATAAAGTAACAACCAACCAACCTTGTAATTAGAAACTCTGAGGAGCCAAAACTAGGTGTTTTTTTCAACAATGGAACTTCTAGAAATTAGACTCCCCCACACCCTTTGTATAATGAAAAGGAAATTGAAATTTTGAAGTTGAAGAAACAATCTGCTATGAACCCAAAGGGAACAAACATAACTATATTTCACACCTCCAGGTTCACTGCAGCCATTGCCCATTTTTGTAGCAGGAAATTAGAGCTACAAAACCCTTTATGAGCCTTTTAATCATGATTAATGTACATGGTATAGCAAAAAGTTATTTTCGTTTCCAAGTTTTCCTTCCAGACTGAACTGTTCTTTTTCAACTGCTTTAATTACCTCTTCGTTGAAGGTGTGCCTTGCAGTTTAGTGGATACCATGCATATAATTACACTAATTAGCACTCTCTCTCAACTTCATTATAACCCATTTCCTCACTTAATGCATATTCATAAGCCTGCCAGTTACGATCTGATCCCATGTGCCTGAGAATGCAGAATCAATGGAGAAAGAGATGGAGTGAATGGTGGATATATTTATTTTACACGGTCCATCATTCTTTAAAACACAAAATATATTATATATAACAGGTCAAAGCTTGAAGCAAAGTCGATAGCTGTAAGGAAAGCTCTTGTTGCACATTACAGGCTCGTTTTAATCTTCAGCCGAGGCACATCTTGTGAAACAGGCTGTGATTGAAGCCGCACAATAACCCCCTACGTCGCCCCAAAAGTGATCTGGACCAATTTAGAGACAGCCTTTATACACTGAACAATATACTGTTCTCTCTGCACCATTGCAAATGACTGTAATTATCATTATCATGGTCTTGGTCTTATTGACTGATGTTGGAACAGTTGTAATGACTCTCGGATTCAAGTACAAAGTGATTAAGACTTCGCAGTGTTGTGGGAGTTAATGGGTTTTCTCATATTCCAGTTCGGAGTGGGCTGAAATCTCACTGACTGCCAGATTCGTTGGACATATTCAAGACTAAAGATTGAGCCGATGTGACAAATCAAAAAAGACAGTGCAGTTTTGTGTTAAACCCCCTCATTACAAAGGCTCTGTTCTAAACCCTCGAGAGCTGCCTTGATGGATGTTTTCTACATAGGCAGGTGTTAACCAAATCTTGGAATATTTCATGTCAGTGCAAACATTTCTAACTACAGAACTCAATTCATAACAACTCAAATATTTGTAAGTACATGTTCCTTTTTGTCTACTGAACTTTTAAAAAAAGTTGTAAATAAATCAAAGATTATTGGAGTATGTTTTACAAGAAAATGCCATTTCAGTTCTTCTATTTAAAGGGCCCTGTCATACACCTGGTGCAATGTGGTGCCAGGCGTGACGCAAGTGTCTTTTGCTAGTTCCAGCCCGACGCAGTTATCGTTGTCACGTCCTGTGCCATGTTGTTTAAATAGCAAATGCATTTGCGCCCATTTGTGCGCCCATGGGCGTGCTGGTCTGAAAACGAGGTGTGTTCAGGCACATTGTTGGCACTGCGCCATTGACCAACTAAAATCTGTTGGTCAGATTAAAATCTGCATCTATAGGCAATGGATATCACAATGGATAGTCATTGCATGTATCAGAATTAGGCTACCTATTTGCTCGCGCACGAGCTGCTCCTTTTCCGCTCTGGAGATTCAGTCTTTGCGCTTGCAAATTTCGTCATGTAAATAGCGAATCCACCATGGTGCGAGCGCAATTTTAGACCATGCGCTGGGCACGCCAACTGTTTTTCCCATCGTTAAACTAGCAAAAGTGGATTCGGACACACCCTAAGTGCACCTGTGCCGTGCGCTTTAGGCCATGCGTTTAATTCATTAAAATAGGGCCCAAAATGTAGTTTATTATTTATTTTTTCTGAAATTTGCTAGCAATTTCTTTCAAAGTAAATCTTACACCATTTTGTCATGGTGGAGAGCAAATTTTATCTCATAAACATTAACAACGTATTCTGTAGTAAAAATAGATTAATAATAATAATACATCCTTTGTGTCAGTGTTATTTTAGCATTATTTATGTACAATTATAATTTTTATTAATATTTTTAGCCTTTATTTATTTATTTTTTCCATAATAATAAATAACTTTGTTGTTAAAACCATGTATTATAATGACACATTCTGTCACAAAAATTATCCCATTATAAGATAGACATAACATAGAGGTATTATATTGTTAATTTTTTATATTTTGTATGTGACATGACAGTGTAGGCTTATAGGGCTTTATCACTTTATAATTTTATATTTCAGTTTTCATTTTACATTTAGTTGTAGTTTTAGTCATTTTGATATGTGCTTTTGTTGGTTCTTATTTATATTTTAGTATAGCTTATAGCAGATTTTTATTTTACTTTTAGTAATTTTAGTATTTAATTTTACACTTATTTCAGTTAGTTGCCAATATTTCGTGGTTTAAGTTTCAAGTTTTTCCATTTAATATTTATATTTTATTTCAGCCTTCATTTGCAGCATGTCAGGTGTAGTACTGAATGTTTGTGCATACTTATAGATACTTTGTCAAATGTAGCATGTACTCTGACAAAATATGAATGTTTGTGGCTGATTCAGTTCACAGTCGAGGGTATTGCTAACAACAAAACAACAAACTCAATCCACACATGCAGTAACATAGTCAAGTTTTGAAACGATAAACCTAGTCAAGCTTGTTTAGAAGAGACATCACAACAGAAGTATACTTTTGATGCCTTAAAATCTTGATGACAGACTCACTCGATTATGTGCACAGAGCTCATGACCGCAGCTTTTATTTACAGCATAATAGCATTTTCTAGCACTGTACTGGAATGCACCAATTGAACATATTCAGAGAAATAGGGTTAGACTTCTAAACATAATAGCCCAAAAACTGTTTTAGTCAAATTGAGTCTCTTTGCAAGTGAAATCGCTAGACCATTCCAGGAGCATTTTTCTCAGCATCAGTCAGTGCATATCAGGGTGAGTGCGTAACTTCCAGGGTGTTCTGAGATTTAAAACGAACGCTGGCACTCTAAATGCCTCCTGAATCTTAATATAGTCCTATACAGGATGGATGCCACTTTCATTTCACAAGCAACCTCTCGGGGCTGTGTTTTGCTTCTTACTGTAGAGACTATTGCACAGGTAGATGGCTAGTGGTATTCTCTGCACGTCCTTCCAAGAAAAGGGCTTCAGGATGCATGATGCATACGTGAGCTAAAAGTATGTATTGTCCTTCCTAGAAAGAGTCATTCATTCCTTTAATAAGAATTAGAAATAGTTACCCTATTGTGCAAGAAGTTGAAATTTTATTTAGATATTTATTTATTTTGGGAAAGAAATTAATCATTTTATTTACACTAGAAACTATTTTCACCGACTCAGAAATTGATAGTAAATTTCACAATTAATTAAAAAACAGCAAATTAATATCGAATTGAATATGAAATTTTGAAGTAGAAAGGCTGAAATAGTATTTTTTTTTAGTAAAACTTCAATATTTTTACAACTTTTGTTTTATTAGTAAATCTTTTTTAACAATGCACAGGGATGCATTGCATTATGGAATTATTTGTATTTAAAATAATTTCTGCTTTTGTAAACTTTGTTCATCAGTATTAAGGTTTTTTGCATTTTAATTGATATGAATTAATCTTATAATATTAATGTTCTAAATGAAAATTAATTAACAATGAATAGTAGTAATCTACATTAACCTACATTTAATAAAATGAAAATATCACCCATCTAGAAAATATTCGTAATAAATTGTTCATCGTTAGTTCATATCTAATGCACTTAAAAGCAGCATAAGCTAAAGTCAGTCAGACAGTTGTATCGCCGTGTTGGACAACAGACCAATTATCGGTTTGGTTCCGATAAGGTTGAACCCAGTGCATCAGGACTGTTTAAACAGGTTGTGAGGATTTTCTCCACTTTCACGCAGTAAATGAGCAGATAACACAACAGATATGGCTAGTTTTTGCACACCGCTCGGGATCGGCTCCAGGCATCATCGACATGCATTGACTGTGAGAGAGAAAACGTAGTCAAAGTAACCGAACTGCCGATTCTTCTGTGTCCACCGCTGCCCTTATCAGCTCATTTTTGTCTGGCTGAGAGAATGAACTGTGTGAATAGTGTGTGAAAGAAAACTGGAGAATAATGGAATCCTCTGTGGTCGATCCTGGGAGAGAGTCTGCTATAGATGTGATGAGAGTAGCACATACGTCTTCGCCCGGAGTCACGGTTTCTCACAGAGCTGGATTTGTAAAGGAGATAACTCTATTGTGCCGCTCTCAGGTGGCCAAACGGCTCTCTCCTAATCAGATGTCTAGACAATTATGGAAATGAAGTGGGAGCCGGACACACAAAGCATGAGAATTGCAGTCGAAGGTCACTTTGTTTTCAAATAATCAAGCAGGGGAATAGTTTTTCTGAGAAGAAATAAGAGCTATTTATTTTGCCTTTTTATGTGTCATTGTTGTTTTGACATTGAAATAGCATTTTCTGTTTTTTTTTTTTTGTGGACATGTTTATGCGAACTGATTTAAAATCCGGAGTGTTTATCTCCTCATCTCTGTGTAATACTTATCAAAACCCTCCAAAAGATTGTGTTAAATTATTTGTGCATAACTTAATATTCATGAGCTAAGATTTCATGTCTGTAATTTTATTAGGAATTTTAATAAAATAACAAAAAGTATTCATGAGCGGCCCAAAGCTTTATTTCGTGAAGGCAATCTCAGACCCATTTTTGGAGACTTTCAAGCTCTCTCCCTAGTAACTGAGGGAATTAAAAATTAAAACATGTCTGAAAACGTATTGTGAACTGTTTCATATAGCTTTCTTAAAGGAAATGATGCATTAGCAAACTCATTCATGCTATAAAAAACTAAATAATGTATCGTTTTAATAATTAATCATTCTGGACAAGGCAGTTCTCAGCTGATGGGTTGCAACTTAAAAATGGGTCACATTTCTGTAATAAAAAGGTCACAGACAACAGGGAAACTAACAAATTGCACCTATCCATGGAATTCTACATGCTAATTGCACAGGATAGCAAAATGAATATTTTTATTATTTTAAAGAGAAGAGAAACAATAATAATTAGAATTATTATTTTGTTTTTACCAAATTAGGCAGAGGACAACATGAACAGGTTAACTGACATTCTCTAATCTTCAAAAACCATGAATAAAAATATCCAAGGTGAATGAAAATATTACAATGAAAATTGTTTGTTTTTGTGCAGTTGTTTAATTTTTATACAGCTTATATCCTGCTAATATTCTTCACATGTTGTCAATTTTTGATATGCAGTTTTGGTACTTTTTATGGTCACTTGATGTCAAATGTACACTTTACAACCACTACAGAATAAGTATAGCGAGGAACAGAAAAGTTTTGTTGTAAATAAGGTGTTACCCTCTAAATATAACATCTCAAAGTATAATGGCAAAGTGTTTCCCATATTTGAGCTGGGCATAAATCTTCTGGATTTAAAGGTCAGTCAATGAAAGCATGCTGCAATGAAAGTGCATCAGTTCCTTGGTTTGGCTTTACATGTGTAATGCATTGAAAACAAACACTCTAGATCAGCAAAACAGTGTTTACTTAACCTTTAATGTTAAATTTGTTCTGTGGCATTTCTCTACCTTTTAATCCATCATGGACTGAGCAAGCACAGGTTCTTGTTTCCAAGAAGGTTCTAGAAGATGATGCAACTGTTATTTGATTTAACTTTTGAGTCTCGTTTGCAATGAGTTCTCCATTCTTTTACCTCTCCAGGTGATCTACGCCCTCAACACCAAGAACGACGAGCACGAAGCAGCCATTCAGACCCTGAAGGAGGCCCACGAGGAGGAGGTGCAGCAGATCCTCTCGGAAACGCGGGAGAAGATCATGCAGTACAAGAGCAAGATCAGCGATGAGATGGACTTGAAGCGGCGCATTCAGTCTCTGGAGGAGTCCATGGAGCTGCACGAGCGGATGAAGCGGCAGGCCCTGACAGAGTTCGAGACGTACCGGCAACGGGTGGAGGACATGCAGCTGTGCACAGAGGCGCAGCACACGCAGCGCGTGGTCACCATGTCCCGCGAGGTGGAAGATATGCGACGCTCTTTCGAGGAGAAGCTCCGTTCCTTCGGACAGTTGCAGTCCCAGTTTGAGCAGGAGAAGCAACAGGCTCTTGAGGAGCTACGTGCCGCACATCGGCAGGAGGTGCTTCGACTGTTTTTTGTGGTTACATGTAAAAATGTAGGTCTGTCTTAGGGCTGCACAATTGGCCAGAATTTTGTGATTATATATCATTATGACTATAAAATAGTACTAATAATTTATTATTACTAATTAAGGGCCAGTTTTATTAAACAGGGCAAATTAGCGCGAGAGCGCAATTCCAAAACAGCGCCGATTGGCTTGGAAATTTCTGTGGGTGATTTACTAACAACGCGCAATAAAGAAATAAATAAGCCACAGTACGTTGAAAGGCCAAAAAATGAAGGGTTGCAACAGTTTTGATAGAGCTGGTATTGCGTGACTCCTAGTTGAGGGTTCCAAGTCGTCTTATAAAATAACATGACTTGGCAAACGATGTGTTCGGATAATGTGTTCTTTCCAAATAAATTAATAGGCTACGTGTGGAAAAATCCTCTCCCTTCTACTACACGCTCTCTGTTCTCTGCTGTGCCTCTCCTAGCAACAATAATTGCAGCCATTTCAAGCGCAAAATAGTTTAAGACATGCTTCTTTTGGGTGTTAAATAATGGCGCGAATGCCAGTAATTTGACGAGCGCAAACGTTAGTAAATCTCGTTGCGTGATTCATTTGAATACTCTCCTCCCATAAATTTTGCGTCTGAAAGGGAAACCCCTGTAAATGCATATTCAATAAGGTCAGGCATAAAAATAACTGTGTCCACGCCTTTTCAGCGCTAATTCATTACTGCGCAAACCCTGACAGTACTATTTTAACACCAAAAGACTGTTTGCGCTGGTGCAAGCTGTTAGTAAAACTGGCCCTAAATGTTACAATTTAACAATATTACTACTGTTACTACTATTACTACTTCACTGTAAAATAAAAAATAAGTATTTAAAAATGTCATCATCATCATTATCATCATAACAACAATTTTACATTAGTTGTGAACTTACCTGTACAGTACAATTAATAAACTTGAATATTTAAATTTAATATGTAATACTTTAATATATAAATTTAATATATTTATTTCTTCAATTTCAGGTAAATTATTAAACTTTAATTTTGATGGAATTTTGATTTTTCATGTTCCTATTTAGGCTCTATTTATTCCATTATCAGGTTGATTAATCTGGATGATTGTAATAATTGAAATATATTATTAAGTTCATTTACCTCAAAGAATTCCAAACTTAAATAATATATATTATTATTATTATTATTATTATTATTATATTAATAATATATATATACAGTCATGGCCAAAAATATCGGCACCCTTGGTAAATATGATCAAAGAAGGCTGTGAAAATTAATCTGCATTGTTAATCCTTTTGATCTTTTGATTTTTAAAAAAATCACAAAAATCTAACCTTTCATTGGATAATAAAAATTTAAAATGGGGGGAAATATCATTATGAAATAAATGTTTTTCTCTAATACACATTAGCCACAATTAACGGCACCCTGTTTGTCAGTTTAACAGCTCTGAGTTTTCACCTATAATGCCTGATGAGGTTAGAGAACACCTGACGAGATCAGAGACCATTCCTTCATCCAGAATCACTCCAGACCCTTTAGATTCCCAGCTCCATGTTGGTGCTTCTCCTCTTCAGTTCACCACTCATTTTCTACAGGGTTCAGGTCAGAGGACTGGAATGGCCAGCAGAAGCTTGGTTTTGTGCTCAGTGACCCATTTTTGTGTTGTTTTTGAGGTTTGTGTTTGGATTATTGTCCAGTTGGAAGATCCAAACATGGCCCATTATAAGATTTCTAACAGAGTCAGTCACTTATTGATTTTTTTATCTGTTGGTATTTGATAGAATCCATGATGCCGTGTGTCTAAACAAGATGTCCAGGACCTCCTGCAGAACTATAGGCCCACAACATCAAAAATACAGCAGTATATTTCATTGTACACATGGGGTACTTTTTATCCCCTTGTTCACCAAACCCATCTTGAGTGTTTGCTGCTAAAAAGCTCATTTTTTTTAGTTTCATCTGACCATAGAAGCCAGTCCCATTTGAAGTTCCAGTCGTGTCTGATAACTGAATATGCTGGAGTTTGTTTTTGGATGAGCGAGGAGAATTTTTCTTGAAACCCTCCCAAACAACATGTAGTGATGATGTAGGTGCTGTTGGACAATTTTTTTTAAAGGTTTTCTGACCTCGAGACTCAACTATTTTCTGCAATTCTCCAGCTGTGGTCCTTGGAGAGTCTTTAGCCACACAAACTCTCCTTCTCACCGTGCATTAGGACGATATAGACACACGTCCTCTTCCAGGCAGTTTCGTAACATTTTATGTTGATTGGAAATTCTTAATTATTGCCCTGATGGTGGAAATGGGAATTGTCACTGCTCTAGCTCTTTTCTTAAAGCCACTTCACTAATTTGTGAAGCTCAATTATCTTTTGCTGCACATCAGAAATATATTCTTTGGTTTTTCTCATTGTGATGGATGATTAAGGGAATTTGGGCTTTGTTTTCCCTCCTATTTATGTTTCTGTGAAACAGGAAGCCATGGCTGGATAATTCCATGTTCATAATCACCCTGGAGTGCTCAAAAGTGTGAATATGAATGGGAATATACTTCAGAGATATTTTACTCATAAGAATTTCTAGGGGTGGCAATAATTGTGTCCAACGTGTATTTGAGAAAAACATTTATTTCATAATGATATTTCCCCCCCATTTTAAATTCCTATTATCCAATGAAAGGTTAGATTTTTGTGAATTTTTTTAAATAAAAGATCAAAAGGATTAACAATGCAGATTAATTTTCACAGCCTTCTATGATCATATTTACCAAGGGTGCCGATAGTGTGTGTGTGTGTGTGTGTGTATGTATGTATGTATGTATATATATATATATATATATATATATATATATATATATATATATATATATATAATATATATATATATATATTAACAATATATATAATATATATAATATATAAACAAAAAAATATAAAAATATAAAGATACCTTGTAATGTAATTTTATATATATTTTTTGTTTTTTTGTATTAATATTGAATGGTAGTAAAAAAAAAAAATATATATATATATATATATATATATATATATATATATATATATATATGTATATATGTATATGTATGTGTGTTAAAAAAAATAATAAATTATTATTTATTTTTTATTACTATTATTATTTATTTAAAATTATTTATGTTTGGGTAAATGAGCTTAATAGTTACTCATTTGTTTATCTGTTTTTGCTGATTAAAATTACAATTTTTACATACAGTTGGCTGTGAATGTGTCATGCTCTGTAGCATTTTCATATTTAGTAACAGACTAATTGTTTTGAAGCAGCAAATGTTTTGCATCCATTTTAAAAAAAACTCAAATGAATGTTGTACTCACAGGTCCAAGAACTACTTCGTTCACACCAAAGCCAGAATGCCAACTACAACAAAGACCAAGAGAAACTGGGACAGCTTCATAAAGCGGAGGTGGATTCACTGACCGAAAGAGTTGAGGAACTGAAACAGGACAAGAAGCGTCTGGTGGAGGAGTACGAGGCCAAGCTAAATAAAGCCCAGGCTTTCTATGAACGGGAACTGGAGGCCATGAAGCGCACGCAGCAGATGACCGCAGAGAACCTGCTGGCCTGGAAGAAGACCGAAGCCGAGCTGAGGAAGGAGTTCCAGGCGCAGGAAGCGGCGCTGCAGAAGACTCTGGGGAAGCTGCGCAGTGAACTGCAGCGGGTGCAGGAGGAGGCCAGGGAGAGCAGGGAGAAATCCCACAAACTGCAGGCCTCCCTCATTGCTGCAGAGAACAACATCAAGGTAAAGGCCACCGGATGCATCACATGTCCTTGAAATAAAATGATAGGGGTTAGATGCAACATAGCACTTTATTACTCTTTTGTCTTTTCCTTTTATCTTCTTTTTTTTATTTTATTAATTTTAATTTAAAATTTACTTTAATTTAATGATATTGTTCACCCAAAAATGAAAATTGTGTCATCATTTACTCACCCTGGTATGACTTTCTGGTTACACTTTATTTTGGGGACCGATTCTCACTATTAACTAACTATTAACTATGACTTTTGCCTCAATAAACTCCTAATTTTCCTAATTAATTGTTAGTAAATTACTTGTTAAATTTAGGAATGGGGTAGGATTAAGGGATCTAAAATATGTTCATGTTGAATAAGCCATTAATATGTGCTTTATAAGTGCTAATAAACAGCCAATACGATAAGTAATATATATGCTAATAAGCAACTAGTTAATAGTGAGAATTGGTCCCTAAAATTAAGTGTTACCAGCTTTCTTACTTTTGATATTTAGAAGATATATTGAAGAAAGTTTGTAACCACAGTTTCATTGATTTCTATTGTATTTTTCCATTCATTCTTTAGTGGACCTTTAATTTTATTTAATTGTATTTTTTTAACACTTTACAATAAGGTTCCATTTGTTAACTGTATTTAATGAATTAACTAACAGTGAGAAATACATTTGTTACAGTATTTATTCCTCTTTGTTAATGTTAGTTAATTAAAATACAACTGTTCATTGTTAAGGTCATTGCAAACTGAGTCCGAAATTTTCATCCGAAATTTTCGCACGTTAAAAAATAAGTATGACTTCACATTGTGTCAATCATGTTTGCACACTGCCTTCGAAACTTTTGTCTGTCATAAAAAAATTCGGATCATGATAGATTTTCTGTGTTTTCGCATCCGTAACAAGCATTTTGATAGGAAAGGATGATGAATACGAAAAAAAAAAAAGAGGAAAAATGCATACAAAAATTTTGGACTCCGTGTGCAAGGAATTTCAGTCCATGTTAGCTCAGGTCTATTAATTAACATTAATAGATACGACTTTTCATTTTAATAATGTATTAGTAAATGTTGGAATCAACGTTAACTAAGAGTAAAAAATGCTTTACAAGTATTTTTCATTGTTAGTTTTTGTTAACAAATTGAACCTTATTGTATAGTGTTACCTTACTGAATTAATTTTTTATTAAACTCTGATTGGCTTTGTGCAGAATTTCACTTTCGTAAAGAAAAGTACATTTGTTTATGCTTAACTTATGTTGCACATTTAATCTCATTTTCTAATTCATCTAATGAGAATCATCTAATCTTAATAGTTAAAATGACCACTAAATTCACAACTCATTTCCTAACAGGTTCCTGGCCGCTGGTCTGATTTTTAATTAACTGCTCTACATGTTTTTTCATGTTGAATATCTTGTTTAAATGCATCACATTATGTTACTAAAATGGGTTAAAATTCTGTTTGATGTTAGTTTTAAAAAGCTTAAGTCATTTACAAACAAATTAGAACAAATACAGTATTTCTTTAACCCTCTGCAGTGTATTTTAAATAATTAAAATGGCGTTCACAGAACATTGTAGCAGTGAAAGTCAAACTACTGATGTGTTTTGGTTTCTCTGAACACATCAGATATTTCAGACACATTTACAGAAGAGACTTCAAACGCAGTGGCACACATCCTGAACTCTGAATTGTCTTTCAAATATCTTTGAAGAAAAAAGCCAGTCAGCCAGCATGGCCCTCCAAGGCATTTCTTGGACTTGTTTCTGAATGGAAGAACTGACTAAATGTAATTTATGGGTGTCATCAAAAGATCCATGCTTGGCTTGATTTATAATGTGGTCGTTCAAATGAACAATGATGGCCAGTTTAATATTATGTTTGTCTTACATAAATTCTTGCTTTTATGACACATTATAATGGCTATTTAATGGCAATGTGCTGAGCCTCTTTAGCTCCACACACACACACACAGAGCGAATCTTTAATGGAATCGATCTTTAGTCACTGTGACATTTTCAGACTGGAGCTCATAATGATCCGACTCCCTGAGGTCTGTGCTAGTTTTTGTTAATCTTTGCTGATCAAATGCTGAATTACTTTGGTGAGAGATCCACATCACATACTTGGAGCATTTAGTATAAACAAAAAGAGGTAAAATCATTGAAGTCAGACCCAAATATCTGAGGTCAAATAGCCTGCAGTCACAGTTTGGCAAATCAGACATGCTTCAATCAAAGACCATTTAGATTCCCCAGGTGCTGATTTTCACCCAATTACATGCTGCTGTTTTCCAGATGAGACTCCTGTCACCTTATTAAAAGATTTCACAGGTCATTTTACAAGGGCATTTTTAGTATATCATCAGACAATACAATATATTATTATATTATAATACTAAATACAAGAAAATTATAACAATTTAAAGCAATAGTCTTTAATGTAAAATGAACTTTCAGAAATCATTCTAATATCCTGATTTGGTGCTCAAGAAACTTTTTTTCTTCTTCTTATCAATGTTGAAAACAGTTGTGCTTGAAATGTTGCATTGATTATTATAAGGCAGCAGCTGTTTGCACGAAGTGAAAATAGCATATTTTCTTAGGGTTCTATTTACACTGTGCAAATAGCTATATATTCTATTTACACTATGTAAAAATAGAAGTATTGTCTTTGCAATAATATTGGTTAGATGCTATTTATATTACTTGGTGCAAGTGGCAGATATTTGCACCTCAGTATTGTAGTACATTATAAAACAGTATGCCATAATGACAGCATAATTAGCATTTTTGTTAAAATTATTGAATGGATGCCGCTTTGAGACAGTAAAGCCCTCCCTACACCTAATCCTAACTCTAACCCTAACCAATAAACACCCGTGAGGGTATAAATGTATTTTACACTTTTTGATTATTTCCTTAATTTTATTGAAAATACATGCCTTTCCAATCTAATATGTGATGTGAAAAGGGAGAAGAATGAATTTGGCGAAAGGAGGATTCAAACTCGGGTCGATCGCATCAAGTCTTGGAGTTAGTGTAAAGAGCCTCTGCCAACAAGGCGGGCTATTTGCACTTATTTTAAATAGACACTGTTATTATAAAGGTTGAAAATTTCTGTTTTGTGGAAACCCTTTTTTGTTTTTTCAGGATACTTTGAATAGAAAGTCCAAAAGGATTTAGGAGCAGGATTTATTTGAAATCAGATATCTTGGTTTCACTTTATTTTGATGGTCCCTTTAACACATTTTGACTATAAGTAGCGTTGCACCTACTGACTCTCATTAGAGTGTTAGTAGAGTATTAGTAGACTGTAGGGTTAGGGTTAGAATAAGTTGACATGTACTTGCAAAGTTACTTATAGTCAGTAGAATGTCTGTTGGGATGCCATCACAATGAAGAGTTAGCAGATATTAATCAGACAGTCTACTAATACTCTAATGAGAGTTTGTTGACGTGTAGGTGCAAAGTTACTGATTGTAGACAGAATGTTCAAAAGGGACCATCAAAATAAAGTGTTACCGAAATCTATTGTAACATTATAAATGTTTTACTGTAATTTAATTTAATAAATGAATGTGACTAATTTAAAGCATGCTTGCTGAATAAAAGTAATAATTTCTTTAAATTTTTTAAAAAACTTGCTGGCCTCAAAGTGTTTTTAAGTGTTTTTTTTTTTTAGATGGATGGATGGACAGACAAAAGTACTTCAATAAGTTTTCAATTCTAATAAACCTGAATTCAGTAATTAAGGGTTATATTTTGGATGGATAGATGCAGGTTATAAGCATTTTGGGTTTAGCACCATATTACATTGCCTCAAGGATCTTTGCAGAAAAAAAAAAAACTTATAGGACAATGCACACAGAGCCACCTATTGTGCCATCGGCCCATTTCACAGTGTGGTTGCTTGGCTGCCACAGACTAAGACCTAAGGCCTTGAAATATGGCATATTGCCCCAATGAAAGCCAAATCTTAAACACTTTTTTACAGTACCAGTCTTTTTTATAGACCCTTGAACTTGGCAAATTTTATGCCATCAGCCCATTTCGTGTCATAGTTTCTCCACCGCCACAGAGGATGTGTTAAATTTGACATTAGGCCTTGATATCAGGGGTACTACCATAAAGAAAAGTAACATTTTGAGCAGGTAGATCTCTGCTAATTCATGTGCATCCATGCTATCGTTTTATTCATAGTAAGATGGCAGTGATGCACAAAGGAAATAGGTTATATAAAACTAGAAATTGTATTGCGCTAGCATGCAAAACATTCCCATGCACATGTGAACAGTTTCTTGAGTGCACAAAAAAGTTTCTTGTGTGCATGTAAGTCTGTATTTTTTAATTTTTTAAGAAAATCGCTGAAAAACAAAATAAAAATATTTACAGATGACTGTACTCTATACCAAATATAAAGCTGAAAATAATTCTGTATGAACCATTTATGTTAAAAAAAAAAAAAAATTATTTTGAAATGAAAAAATGTGTAGGAACCCTGTCTTAGTACTGTATATCCCCAGGCAGATATTTAAAAGTTTTTTTTTTTTTTTTTTTTTGTTAAAAAAAAAAAGCTCTTGTGTGCTGAATGGGCAAAGACCTAAATCTCCAAAACTTCAAGATTGTTTTAATAGTACATTTCAAACAACAATAAAATCTGACAGCCGTGGCGTAAAATTGATCTTTTTCAGTTCTGCACTAAAATAATGTATTTTTCATGTTGTGCATGTTCGTTCTACCAAAAAGTCTCTATATGTAGCATTGCAATGCTTAAATTTTCCTACAAGTGGTTTGTTTCTTTCTCTTTGTGCTGTCTTTGCTATAAGAAGAACAAAATACATTGAATGAATTCTTTGAGTGGAAAAGTCGATGATTTGAACATGAGCTCCACAATGGTGGAAATGAAGGAAAAAGTTAGCGAGACAATGAGCGATGGAAGCCGAGAGAAGTTCTTTTAGAAGGCGATGGAGGAAATTGACAGAGAGAGCAGAGATGAAAGGGAGAAAGAGCTAATGTGTACATGCACAATTAATGAGGATGAATTTGAGAACAGAGGAGACAGTGTGAGAGGAGTAAAAATGGAAAAAGTGACGAGTGAAAGAGAGAGCGAGACAAAGCAAGAAACCTCATGATGGTTAAATATAGAGAGGCAGCTCTCAGTAATGAACAGAGAAATGGAGAGGTTTATGTGAAGTGTTTTGGTCGTTTTGTTGATTGATTGGTGTGTGTGCATCTGCAGGAGCTGCATAAACAGTTGGAGGAGGTGACTAAGGACACGGAGATCGTGGAAATCAGGCAGAGGGAGGCGGAGTGTGAGCTGGAGGCATCCAGAGACCGAGTGCAGCAGCAGGCCACCGAGATCCTGCTCAAAGCCAGTGAGATACGCACATGCTCTCCCATCGCCTCTGTTCAATCCCACTCCACTCACTTTCATTGATTCATCCTTCTGCACTGCTTTAGGCTACTAATCCATTACCAGCATGCACAGCAGGATTGTTTCGAGATTCAGAATTAAATGCAGAGTGCCTTTAGGTTCCAACCGACCTTTGAATTGAATTTAAACAAGATACAGAACTGTAATTAAATTAAAATGTAATTTGAAGTAAAATTAAATGAAATTCATAGAGGTTAACAGTTTGTATAACAGTTTCTAAGAATATCTTTTATTAGTCATGTTTTTATTATTATTATTATTATTATTATTATTATTATTATTGTCATTTTTTATATTAAAATAATAATTATTATTAATGTTACAAATAAATGTTTGAAGTGTATGCACTAAAATAATTGTAACTATTTTTTAGGTTAAAATCGGTCATCATTATCATCATCATCATCAATATTGCGAAGAAATTTTTGAAATGGGTTAAATGGGTAAATTTATTATTATTATAAATATTGAAAACTGATCTTAGAAGTTCATAGGTTAAAATAACTATTTATATTTATCATCATTATTATATTGCAAATCAATGTTTTAATGCATGGGTTAAGTTCATTTTAACAGTTTTTTTTTTAGGTTAAAATAATAATAATAATTATTATTATTATTATTATTATTATTATCATCCTCATCATCAATATTGCAATTCAGATTTTGAAATGCATGGTTTAAAATAACTGCAAGTGTAAGACCTGATTCAGTTTGTATTTTTATTCATCTAATTGTTCAGGAATTTCAGGATCTAGGTTTTAGATCCTTATTTTCTTGATACATTTTTCTTTGTCATATTCAAACCTAAACAATTGACTATTGGTTAGTGATATATAAAGAATGAAAAAATATTGGCATATAATTGGGTAAAATAAAATGAAATTCACATACGTTAACTGTTGTTTGTATAGTTTTTTTAATAATACATGCATTTTTATTAAGCATGTATTTTATAATTATCATTGCTGTTGCTGCTGTTATATTTGATGTTAATATGAATAATTATTATTAATATTGCAAATCATTTTTTGAAATCCATGGGTTAAAATAATGACTAATTATAATAATAAACTACTTTTGAGGTTAAATTCTATTGTCACGTCATAGATTAAAACCTGATTCATCTTAAAAAAAATAAAATAAATTATATTTGAATAAATAAAAAACAAACAAACAAAAACTATGCCAATCACTGGCATATTTATTGGGAAAAGTTAACTGGATTTAGTCATCAGTGCATAAGATTAGAGACACAGCTATTCTTTGCAAGGCACCATTGCTGTTGACAGGAAAGTTTGGGGTGACGGATCGGCTCCTGGTATCCTGGCAACAGCAGCTGTGTGTCCTAGCTGTGTTCATCTCCCACATTCTGGAATGTTCCCTGAGGGAGGCAGAGCCCAGCTGGGTCTGTCACACCTAAATGCCAAACACACTTCTGATCTCTTATCTGGGAGAAACAATAGGTGTTTAAGCGCATTAAGATTCACACTCTGTGTTTGTGTTTATGCTTTCTGCACTGCATTAATGAATTTAACATGAAGCAGAAGCCTTTATCTGAGACTTTTATCCAGGCTTGTGCTCCAGATAGACCATGCATTGACCACCAGGTCGTATCACTGACAAGTGCATTTCTTTTTAAACGTTTGTAGTGAGAAAAAGTGCAGATATCAGTAACTGTAATGTAATTAACCTGAATTAAACACTGCTTTTTATTAGTATAATCAACAAGAAATTGCAGAAACATTTAACTAGTACCAGAACAATCAAGGACACTCAAAAACTATTCAGATTCCCGCAATGCACCCAGCTTGACCATCCTTTTCCAGTGTAACAAATAAACTGGAAGCAATATCAATCTAAAACCCAATATCAGTATCAACTCTGTTTATATAATATTTATTAGTATTTTAAACTGGATTTTAGTTTTAGTTTTCATTTTCATTTAATTTAAGGTTTTTGAGTTTCACTAATTTTGTTGTGCTTTTGTCATTTTTATTTCTTTATTTTTCTATTTTTGCATATTTTTATTTAAGCTTTAATTGATTTTTATTTCAGTTTTAGTAATTTTAGTGCCTCAACTTGTACAAAACTTTTTAATGAATACTATAATAACACTACAGTAATGTTTTAATTATCTTTTATTTTTATATTTTTAGTTTTCATTTTAATTAAATTTTAAGTTTTATGGTTTAATCATTTTTTAACTTTTTCAAATTTTTCTGTTTAGTTTTAATTTGTTTTTATTTCAATTTGAGTTATTTTAGTACTTCAACATGAAAAATTGGAAATATTGCCTTGGCAATTAACTGAAATAAAGCAGTAAATAATAAAAAAGCTATATTTTATTGTATTTGATTTCAGCTTTATTTCAAATAATTAAAAAGGATTTAACTGTTCGAGTTTTAGATTAAAAAAACAAAAATTATTAAAAAAAAAAATATCTAGCTGTGCATTAAACGATTTGAATGCACGACGTGGAGGCGAAGAACCGGTTGCCTCCGTGAAGTGCATTCAAATCGTTTAATGCACAGCTAGCCGTTGATTATCCCGTTTTTGCCATGGTAATTTACCAGCATTCACATATTAAAGATGTTAATGATATTTGCGTTGCAATATTTGACCGGAACGATAAAAATTACGGTCATTTTCGTCTGTATTACTATTCAGCTGTAACTGTATGTTACTATGGTTACCAATGTTTATAGAAAGCGCATTAATATAGAACGTGATTAAACTGACCTGGAACTACCTGTGCAGTTCAACGAATTTAATCAACACCTGCCAGCCAATCAGAATCGAGTATTCAGACAGACCATATATAATCTTTTTTTTTTTTTTAATTGGAATTAGAAATGCTAAATAACCATTTTTATTTCTGAGGTGACAACTGTAATTCCTGAATTAATCATGCAGCATAATTTACTCTCTTATACTGTTCAACATACTATTTTTAATAAATAATATGCTGTCTACTGCATGTACTGTGCAGTATGCAGTAAGCATGCTATTATTCTTTTATTAACACAGCCATAGACAGATCTTCAAGACACATTAAATCTGGTGAAGAGTAGGCAAACTGTTGAACACTGAGGTTTATTTGCAGCGTTCAGGTTCGCAGTATTGGCAGCTGGAAAGGATCTTTGACTCTGTCTGCTCTCTGTGTTAGATGACATTCAAAGCATTGACCCTCCTCTACAGTTCTGTCTCTGGCTTTCTCTCTGCCGTCCAGGTCAGATCGGAAGCCTGCAGGCCACCCAGATGACTCACGAGGCGGTCATTCGGGATCTGGAATCAGAAAAGTCTCGTCTGAAGGACAAGGTGTTGCGTCTGGAGGAGGAACGAGGAGCGTTGCAGAAGAAATGTCAGACGCTGGACGAGAGGCAGAGACAGCAGATCCTCTCCCTAGAGAAGGTACGGATCAATCCCATTGAGTTTACTGAATATGGATCAGTTTAGGCTGCTGGGAGTGTTTGGACACTTTGTATAACAACCAACTTTTTTTTTTAAGATACTTTGGACACTTTCTGGTTGCCAAAAATCACAAACATGACACTAGTTGGTTTTATACAGAATAAATGACTCGGATAACTAAAGTTAAGAAAAGCTTTAGCAGTTCTTTTTTTTCTCTCTCTCTCTTCAGATGCCACTTGGTTTGATATTTTATATCTAATCAGTGCCATTTTTAGTGTCTAGATATTTTTGGGCGGCATGATTTCCAGAGTATTTCAAAATATAATTTATTCTTTTGCTGGCATACCTGAATTTTCAGCATCATTACTCCAGTCTTCAGTGTCACATGATCCTTCAGAAATCATTCTAATATGCTGATTTGCTGCTCAAGAATGTTTTTGAATTATTTGGAGACTTGTCAGACATCACTAGCATGATGCTGGTTGGTTTTATACTGTAGAGATTACTCAGAAAAGTGAAGTTAAGAAAAGCTCTAGCAACATTCTTTGTAAATTATATAAAATATATATTACAGATGCTAAAAAATATATATTTTATACCAATGCAATGATGTGTTTTGAGGGCACAATTTATTATTGCACCATATCAAAAACAACAATTTAAAAGAGCTGTTTTCTATTTAAATATATTTTAAAATTTGATTTATTCCTTTGGCAAAGTTTAATTTTCAGCATCATTACTCCAGTCTTCAGTGTCACATGATCCTTCAGAAATCATTCTAATATGCTGATATGGTGTTCAAGAATAATTTCTTCTTCTTATTATTATTATTATCATCATCAGGAAATCATTATACTTTTTTGGAGGCATTCTGGTTGCTCTAGCAGCAGTTTGTGCGAATGCCACTTGGTTTGATATTTTATTTCGACTGCAATGATATTTTTAAGTGTCCAAATATGTTTTGGGGGCACAATTTGTACTGCACCATAAGATCTTGAAGCCTGGTTGGTGTGTCTAAGAGATGGAGCGAGGAATAACAGCTCAAGTTTGCAGAATCGGTCTGTCCGTAGCTTAAACATCAGTCTTCTGCAGAAACATTTATTTCACATGAGTTCCTCCGAGACATCATTAGCTTAAGCTTTAAGCATGTACAAGCCCCTCTCTCATGTTAAACACTAGCTGCTTTATCACAGCCAAATCCAGACCTCTTATGTTTTTATTCAAAACGCTCCATCCTCACTGCAGAGAGCTCGAGACCTCAGAAAATATGTCTCTTTGTGGACGGCCGGTTTGATTCAAAGGGAATTCTTATTTCTCAGTGGTGTTCACTCAGCCTGGCAATCATTTTTCTTGTGCGGAGACAGCATGGCTATTTATTTGACTCGCTACAATATGGCGTTTCGTGCTGTTTTCACGCAACAATCTGCTCTAGCAGTTTGGCTTTTTGGCTGTCCTGTCGCATTTAGGTTTTCTTCCATTATTAATACGTTGAGAGCCCCAATAAACAGATTGTGGGAATGTGGGCTTGTTTCTGCTCCAGAAATATCCCTCTCAGCAGTTTTTACTAGTAGACTTTGGGAAACTTTTAAAAAGCTGTAGTGCAGTCCGTCATGCGACACATTGCGAAGGCATTCCCCTTCTCTCTTCCTAATAGCTTTCTGTCAATCGCCACTGTTTTGACTAACGAAGAAGGCAAAAGCTCAACAAAATTGTAAGCTGAATTTTTGATTTACAGCCTTAGAAAAGGCCATGAAACGAGAGAACAGCCTCACAAAGGAGTAATCCATGTGCATGTACACACACACTATTGTTCTAAATAAATAAATAAATGGTGGGTAGTACTGTACTGTATATAATATTCTTATTTTTGTTCCTCTATGTTTCCATTTTCAAGAGTACAATTTGCTGGAGTATCAAAAACTACTTTGAGTTAACTACAGTACTATAGGGATGGATGACAAGTGTAAAATCAACTAATTATTTAATTTTGATTTGTTTATTTATTTATTTTTACATTTTATTTTATTTTTGTCAAAGGAAAAATCAACGCAAAACATCTCTCAACACTCAAAAAATATTTTTCTTATTTTAAGATTTATATATTTGAATTGCATTGAATTTGAATTGAATTTTCATCCATCTGGATTGCAAGTTTTAACATAAACTAATATTTCAAACTAACTTCATATGATGCATATTTGTCAGTCATGAAATAAATGAACGGGTAAGATTTCTGCACTCAAAAATTGATTTATTTATTTGATTGTTTGTTTGTTTGCGTTTTATATCTATTTTATTTATTTTTGTCAAGGTAAAAATCAACTCAAAAACATCTCTCAACACTCAAAAAATATTTGTCTTATTTTCGGATTTCTGTATTTGAATTGCACTGAATTTGAATTTCATCCATTTGTTTTAACATAAACTAATGTTTCAAACTAACCTCATGTGATACATATTTGTCAATCATAAAATAAATAAAACGTGAAATTCAAGCAAATTAAATTAAACATGGCATTATTTATTTTTAAATATTTTATTTTATTTAAATACTCATGTTTTGATGCAAATTTATTCAGTTAAAAAGTTTGAACATGATTATAATATGGCTAACAAAATTCAGTTGATATGTTAAAGATGTAAAATCCAATTGGAATTCAAATACATAAAGCTTAAATGTAGGCCTAAATGTATTTATTATTTATTTTTTTCTTCAGAAGTCTCCTCTCATCTATTTCCCTTGCGTTCCATTTAGCTCTTTGTGTCCTCTGTGAACATTAGCCTAATAAACACGTCAGAAGGGGCTCGGCTGAAACCAACTTGTCAAAAATGTAGTATGTAGAAACATATAAAGTACCATGGTATTATTGGCTCTCTCTTGTGCGTGGATTTCAGGATAATTCCTATTTGAAAAGGTCTCATCAAGCTTTCTCTCTGTTGTGTTCTGTCGCCCACATCACAGTTTTTTAGCAGCACAGCCTTGAGTTAGGTGTTACTATGACAACACTCACCAAATAGAGCGGGAAAGCATTGTGGAGTGATTCACTCCGCCGACACTTCTGCTGGTCCTATAATGGGAAGTTTATTTACTTGCGGGCAGTTGCTTCACAGTGTCAGTGTGGGCTTTCAGCTTTCACTGTTATACTTTTAGATTGGATTCATAACTTTTCTGAACAAGAGACAGTGTCCTTTATTGATGCCTGTTTGTGCTCTTTTCACAAACCATGCTCAGCTTTCACAGACACGCTTTCGCTTTGCGTCATCGCTATCTATGTGAAAGTGAAAAGCCTTCGTAATACTGGTCTACACTGATTTATGTTTTAAATAACATGGAATGAAAACTATTAATCTATATGATATATAAATTCCCCATGAAAACTTTCAAAACTCTTCCTTCTCAGTCCAAAAAGATGTTTTGTTGAAACCAAAATGCAAAATCCACTTAAAAACCATAACCTAGAAGTAGTAGGTAAAGTAGTAGTCATTAAGGTCAGAAATATGATATGAACTCTACTGTTCAAGGGTTTGGGGTCAGTATTATTTATTTGTTTGTTTATTGAAAGAAAGACACGTTAAATTGATCAAAAGTGACCGTAAAGGCTGATTAGTGCTGTTCTTTCTTTGTTCAAAAATGTATCGTGGTTTCCACAAAAATATTTGTTATCAACATTAATAATAATAAATATTTCTTGAGCAGCAAAACGGTATATTAGAATGATTTCTGAAGGATCATGTGACACTGAAGACTTGAGTAATGATGCTGAGAATTCAGCTTTGCATCACAACAATAAATTACTTTTTAAAATGTATTGAAACTGAAAACAGTTATTTGAAATTGTAATAATATTTCATAATATTACTGTTTTTTTTTTTTGGTGTTGTTGTTGGTCAAATAAATATAGCCTTGAGCATAAGAGACATTTTTTTGAATGATTGTGTCATGTAATATAATAAATAGCATATTTAATATCGAAATAATAAATGATTTTAAGGGATAATTAATGAATACAAATGCAGCAGATGGGTAATAATGAAATTTATGTTTGAAGTTTTTTCGTATTTCTATACAATATATAATTAAAGATATATTACAAATAACTATATAAGCATCAGATCATCTTTTAAGTACATTTGTCTTTGATTTTTTTCCTTCAACAGTCAATTCGAGAGGAAAAGCAGATCTATGAGAAGGAGCTCATGAACTTGCGTGCCAAATATGAGGAAGACACCGCTCACTTTAAGGATTCCCACAGCCGGGCGCTGGACGAGCTCTCCAGGAAGCACCGGGCTGCTCTAGAAAACACCCAGAGCGTCTCCGAGAAAGAGAGGAACCGACTCCTGTCCGTGAGTGAACTCTGTCACAACACCCACTGGCTGTCAGCCTGGGCCCACAAACAACTTTCTAAAGACTCCCAGAGCTGTCCTGTTGAGATATCAGCATGACTGCGCTTCACTCGTTAGCTTCAGACTGAAGAGTAACTCGCTGTCTGGCGTCAGTCAGGAGGTGTCACCTCGAGAAAGAACAAGAAGTACCTTTGAGCGCGAGTGGAAGATCAGAGAGAACAATTCTTACAGGTTCAAGGTTGGAGGACATAATTATTTGACAAACTAGATTTAAAATGTACAAGTTTTGAAAAACAAACAAAAAAACAACAACACATTTATTACTATTTGTTTACAAGCACACGAGAATCTGTCTGTTGAAATAATAATTAGGTACTGACATAGATGAAAGTAGATACAAAATATTGTTGCTGTAGATGCTGTGATGCAAAGGTGTATGTTTTATACACTATTCATTCATTCATTCATTCATTCTAGTGTTGTTAATTGTTGAGTAAAACTATGAAAATTGTTTTTGGAATTTGAAATAAAGCTGAAATGAAATAAAATAAAATATCGATATTATATAAAAACCCCTAACTTTTAAAAATGAGAAAATTTAGAAATGTTTCCTTGGTAATGAACTGTAAAAAAAAAAAAAAGAAAAAAAAAAGTTAAGAAATACTAAATTAATCATTAAAATTAAACATAATGAATATATTATGATAATAATAATAATGGATAATAATAACAATAATAATGAATTAAAGCTAAATAAAAAATATTTATAAAAAATGACAAAAGCACTTAAAAAAACTTAAACTAAAATGGATATGAAAACTGAAAATATAGTCATTCTAATAAAGCTAATTCTAAAATATTAATAAATACTATAGCATTATATGAATAATACTAAACTAGCAGTGGTTAGAGTAGTTTAATCTTTTAGATTCATTCATTCATTTAATTTCAGTGTTGTTGTTATTGTTGTTAATTAAAGCCATTATTTATTTTTGGTAATTGGAATAATTAAATAAAATATAAATATTAAATGCAAATATATATATATTGACTGAAAATAAGTTGACGTTAACAAAATTACTAAAACTAAAATGACAATTAAAATGAAACCATAACAATAAAAGATGATTCAAAATATTAATTAATATGGAAATATTACATAAATAAAATAACATTGGGTAAACTGGTTTACACTTATTTTTTTTTTTTTTTTTGATTTTGTAAACATGAATTTGCAGCAAAAAACTTGATATGTCAAAATATTAAATGCTAGTTTAATTAGACATCAACAACACATGAGACGGAAGTGTATTTCCCTACCTTTTAAAGTTTTATTTTGCCATCGTATCCATGCGGGTCCCCTTTGCATGTCTTAAATGTCAACTGCACCGCTAGCCTAACACATCTTACACTTGAATAAATAACTACTAAGTTGTTAAAAAGTTTTTTCTTCCCTCCCTTTTGTCATGTCTTATCTTGCCTGGTGCACCAAGTGAACCAGAACTGCCAGTTCAAACAAAAAAACAGGTGCATGATGCCTCTGAAAGCACCAGCTGATTTTCTAAAGAACTAGAGAATGGAAGTCACATGTGAATCTTTAAAAGATTCTCCAGTGCAATCATGCAATCATAACTATGTGTATGTTAGAGAGAAAAAAAACGCTAAACCTACAGACAGGTGCCTCAGCTCCAGGAGGTTTGTTAGAAAGGAAGAGTGCGGTACGCAGCTTGGCATCCATGCTTCGTTAGGCACAACAGTGCAAATTCATTTCTCATACACCTCCGCCCTGCTCAAGGTGTCCCAGGCACACTCAAGCTTTATTGATTTAAAAATGAAAGTCATATCTATTATTTCCCTCATCAGTGGAGACAGGCTGGTGAATGGCAAACGTCATGACTAAACCGTCTGTTTTGATTCTGCTGATAGCATATGAAATAAAAGCATACAAAGCTGCACGGGATTGACTCAGTCGGAGCGCAATCTGTCACCCTCCCCCAAAATAGGCTGCTGCCAGCAGGCCGGCACATCCACATCCAAACGCTTCACAACTTCGTATTTTTGTAATTATAAATCACTCACGCACTGGTCGTTAGCTGAGCGTCGCAGAGCAGCGGTGGGTTATTTCTCGTTCCTGTTCGGAGAGCTTGCCCGCAGTTATGGTGTTCCCAGGCTGTGCGTTCATTTTCAGGTCACTGAAGCCAAGGTCTAACGAGGATGTTGACTCATGCCAAGGAGGTCTGGAGTACCTGGAGAGACATCCAGAAGGAGACGCGTTTTCTGACTCATTACAAATTTGCTAAATCTAGCTGGCTAATATAAATGAGGTTTTGTCCAAATTCTAATTGGAACTTATGTAAGAACCATCAGTACTGTTTAGATTGTAAATTTTATCCCATTCTTAATGTTTTGCCATATGAAAAATTACATCATTTTTCAGTGTTTAAGTATTTATGAATGTAAGCAGTTTTGGGGTTTCATTTATAATTAAAATAACTATCATTTCCAAGTATTATTTTCTTTGTACAGAACAGATTTAATGGAAGAAAAAGAATTGCTCGGGGTCAGTGAGATCTTTTAATTTAATTTTTTTTTTTTTTTTTTTTTAAGTCTCGAGGTTACCAAGGCTGTATTTATTTGATTAAAAAAAAAAATACAGTAAAACTAATAGTATGAAACATTACAGTTTAAAGTAAATATTTGGATAAATTTTAAAAGGTTTTTAACATTTTTAATATTTCAAAATACATTCCTGTGATCGCAAAGCAAATTCTTTGGCATCATTACTCAGGATCATTTAAATATGCTGAACTGCAGAAACATTTATTATTACCAATGTTTAAAACTGTTGTACAGTGTAACAATGTAAAAGTCACTTTTGATCAATTTAATGTGTACTTGCTGAATAAAGTAATTTAATTTATTTATTTTTTTTATTAGATCAGAAAGGTCCCTTCTTTCAAGGATATTTTTATAATTATGTTTTTTTTATTTCTTTAAAAAAAATCTTACTGACCCCATCCTGTTGAATAATGGTAAATGTGTAAATAATGTGCAATAATATGCAAATTATATAAAAATTAATTATGCAAAAGATAATATTTAAAAAATATATATACATTTAGAAATGTACAAAAGTGTAAAAAGGTCTTAATTTATATATGTGGCATTAAACTGATTTCAGACTGTAAAGACTGTTTTTAGCTATGATTCAGACTATGATTCCATCCATTATATACTTTAGAGCACACATTATTTTCATTTGTCATGTGTCTTCTGGCAACAAGGCACGTGTTTCTGCATGAGTTTGTTGTGTTTGAACTACTGTTTCAAAAGTAGTGGCCACAATACCAGTCGGTACTGTAATTTCAAAAACATCCATTTCCCGCTAACATTTGAGCGCTTGTTGAGCAGATTCTTAAACGCCATCGATTGGAATCTTTTCAGATTTTAAACATTGTGTATTCCATCCTTAACAAGCCGAGCAGTGAGTTCCCACTTCCTGTCCACGCTTACAAAGATTAAACCTGCCCAAAGCCGGCCTGCTCCACCATTATCACCTGCCGTCAAACCCGTGCGACCCTTCAGCAAACCTTTGTGCCGGTGACGCCAGAGCAGCTGACGTTTAATCACATTACAGCGTGGCCGTTTTGAGCTTATCGCGGCGCCGCCGTAGCGCCCGCCGCTCTCAGAAATGGAAATGCAGTTTGAAAAATTGAGGTGCGGATGAATAATCAATGAGAGTGGCCTCTGTTAGAGTGTGCCGCTGACTCACTGCCTTGTACAGAAGCAGCGTGACGACCGCGCTGACGTCCTATTTTAGATGAAGCCTAGGGCCCTTCCACTCTCTCTTTCTTTATCTTTCTTTTCCAGAGCGCATTCGGTTTCTACTGTGTGTCCAAAGTGGGTTTGGTGACTCACTCCTCTGATGACAGACCCTCAGAGCATTAGAGGAACCTTTATTTTGGGAACCTCCACAGAGTAGAGCCGCTGTAGGCAAGCATGTATTTCATATTTTCTGGGAGGAATTTTATTTTATTTGACATGGATCACAGCATGGATCCATTTTTACCGTTATAACGCATGTCTTGTGTCACTGAGGCACAAGTGAGACACTCAAGAGGTGGCATTTGCATATTTGTGTGGCTTCAATTAGGGATGGAGTGAATTATGCACACATGCCAGCTATACTGAGCGCGCGGCCCATTTGTTCGTCTGTGCTAACCATCAATTTTTTAAACAGGCTTACTTAAGGCCTCTTTCTCCTCAAGGCCCACGCGCCCACAGATGCACAGGCCTTTCACAGCGTGTTCCTTTAGGTGGTGTGTGTATGAATATGTGACGTGGATTGGATTCGATGTGGACTTCACTTTAATCAACATGGGCAAGGAGCTCACCGCTGCTCTTATAAGATAAGAGGAAGAGATGATCTCATCTCTTTCATCTTTAATTCGTCAGCATCTATCGCTCTCCACTTTTATGTTACCAATGTGGTTCATGCTTGCTGTTGTTTTAAGACATATCTTGTTATCATGCATCAATGATATCTGTCTTAATCTGTATATAGCATACAGTATAATGTAGCTAATGATGCCATTTTTGTAGAAATTTAAAGGGATAGTTCACCCAAAAATTAAAATTCTTTACATTTCTTTCAAATTCATTAATTACTCACCCGTAAGACCGTCATTCATCTTCAGAACACAAATTAAGATATTTTTAATGAAATCTCAGCCATAAATGTAACTGGTTGATTATATGGTTTGAGGTCAGTAATTTTTTTGGAAAGGATTTAATACTTTTAGCAAGGGTGTATTAAATATATCAAAAGATACAGTAAAGACTTTTGCTGTAAAAAAAAAAAAAATAATAATAATAATAAAAAACTTTCTGTCCTATAAAGAATACTGGAAAAGAAAATTCCACAAAAATATTAAGCAGCTCCTTTCAACTTGTTTTCACCATTGATAATGATACTAAATATTTGCACTGTAATATTTCCTCTTTTTTATAGAAGGAAGGACATCAGAAAATATATATAATAGCTGAAACATTCTGGGAGTTAATGTGAGATATTCTAAATTTAGTCCGAAGTAGTTTGTGAAAAGCCAACATGAACCAAGACAGAAATAATCTGCAGAAATTGAAACAGAGTCTGTAAGCAGTTCAGTTTGAATTAATTGTAGAATTTTAATTATTAGGGTTGTAACCAGATATATAACCAGAATATTGGAGGAATATTAATTTTTTACTACCTTGCAAGTGCTGTAATAAGACAGATTGTATCTTCGACTGTGGAGGACAGGACACAATGGAAAAACTGCATTTCATTCTGTAAATGTCACAGGATGGCTATGATTAGTTTCTTATTATAATATTCCAGGAGAGCTCAGTAAAGCTCAAGAATCTTACGATGAATAATATATAGCTATTAATTTCTTCCCGTGTCTTGTTTTTTTTTTTATTGCAAATCTTGTCATCTTATTTTTTCCTGCTTCCTGAGACAGATATTAAGTGGATTTTCCAAGGCACTACCCTGACATGTTTGAAATTAAGTTTCCAGACATTGATGCCTTCAAAATGCCACAGCCTAAAAAAGATTTCCATCATGATTAAAGGAATAGTTCATCCAGTAATGAAACTTCTGTCGTTATTTACTCTCCCTCAAGTTTTTTCAAACCCATGGGCTTCTTTCCTCTATGGATTTGGATCAACATGAGGAGAATAGTAAATGATAGGATTTTGACTTTTTGGTGAACGATAACAGTAACGACGCAATCCCTATACACGGCTGCCTTTTTTCCAATAGCATAAATTGTTTCTCATGTTTATGAGCTGTCGTCATTTGTAATCAGCATCTTCTGTTGGATTTGTAGGAAATGGAGGAACAGTTCGAGAAGGAACGTAGCTCTCTCGAGGAACAGAAGAGCCTTTTACGAGAGGAACTGGACAGTCTGCGAGAGGAGCTCACAGCCAAACTCAACATGGCCAACAGTGAGGTACAACCTTTGTTTGTCTCTGTGAAAGTGATTTAGAAGGTAGAAAGGAAGGCACGGAAGCAAAGGGAGGAGGTGATTAATTTCAGTGTCATGTGTTTATCATCTCATTAGTCTCAATGTGTTTTAATGGGCTTCTGGAACACAAATCTGGCTGAGTCCCATGTACCTTAGCCACAGCTGCAAATGGGCCGAGGAGACCCCTGAAGAGAAGCAGCATCACTGATTATTACTCTAACATTCAATTTAGCCAGATTTCATTCACATGCTTGAAGTGCACATTACAATTTGCTCAGCATAAATGGAATGAAGCTCTGAAATTGCTGGAAAATCCATCTTAAGATGGTATATGTTTTGAAATATGGTAGCTGTGGTATCTAGCTAGTCTAAATTGGTCATTGGCTGATTGATCATTATGCATGTTCCAAAAACCAGTCCAGCTAGTAGCTGGTTTGTTGCTGGTCAAAGATGACGACCAACTTGGACCATCTAGAAACCAACTATATACCTAGGGTACATATTTAGCCATACTCCTCACTTAAAGGCTGTTCCACAATAGCTGAGTCTCATTTAAAAAGCCATATATCACTATATTTGCAGCATTTTATTAACATTCTTTGTTGGAATGAACTTTGACCATTTGAGAGTCTGAATGAGCATGAATAGCATCTCAAATCTCAGTCACGTAAGAGGTTATATTTAGGTTAGGATGCTGCCTTTTGAAGATATCCTGCTGATTTGCTGGTTTTAGCTGGTTTGCCAACTGGCCTAGGCTGGTCTTTGTCTGTTTTAGCTTGGCGATCAGCTAAAAAGTACCCCAAACCCCTCTAAAACCAGCCAACAGGCCCACTAAGACAAGTAGTTGGCTTAAGGTTTTTTTTCAATTGAGTAGCTGCTTACGTAACTCACTAGGGTATGAAATTTACAGTTGTTTTTTAATTAATTTTTTTGCAGTAATTTTTTTTTATTGGGTTATTAATTAGTACAAGGTACAATTAAAAATGTATGATTATAATAATTATATAATATAAAGAATTTAATTATTTTATTTTATTTTGCCTCATTCTTACAGTGTCCTTTGACTCAACACAGAGAACAAGCATCTGCACAAAAAGTAAATTACTTCTCCTGTTCCTCAGGTGAATCGACTCCAGGAGCTGGTGAAGCAGGGAGAGCAGGGACTCAGTTCTGCGGATGGACACATCTCCAATCTGAAGGACGCCCAGAAGAAGCTTCTAGAAGAGCTGGACGCCACGCGAGCAAGACTCAGAGAGACCAGCAACCTCCTAACAGCCCTTCAGGTCTATTACCAAAAGCAATTACTCCAAAAAATGAGAATGAGACTTCATACTTCAAAGTCACATAACTTAGCTGCTCCTCCCAGACATTTTTATCATTAAAGTTGATGTGGGTGAATTTTAAAAAAAAATTTTATTAACTTGCTGCATTTGCCCTCAGTTTCCATGAATAGCTCCTAAAAACACCTGCAATGAGTTCATCATTATGAAACGAGTAATAGGTGCTCTGTTGAATTACACCCACCTGCAGTTTTGGCCCCTATGTGACAAAGACACTTCATTAGAGAGGCCTCTTTATGGTTCCTCTTCCTGTGTCCTTGACCTGAAGCACAGTTTCTCCGATTGACCATGCATAATGAATCAGACCTGTGTGTGCGTGAGAGAAGAAATGAGTGAGTGGAGAAATGAAAATGGATTTCCATCTCCTGGCCCCTGTTTGATTGATAGCTGTGAAGAAGAGCCCTCCCTCTCGTCCTGAGTGCCGCGTGTTAGACCTCACAATTACGGGTCATGCGCTTAATGGCTCATCAGAGCTAATGTCTGCTCTCATTCTTGTCCTCAGGGAGAGATGGAGTCTCAGAAACAACAGCACGATGCCAAACTCATCACTACCAAAGAGGAAGAGAAGCTCAAAATGGATAAGATGGCCCTGGAGCTCGAGCTGAAGTGGACCGAGACGCTCAGGTAAGAGCACATGCTTTTTGGGTTACACGAGGGAAGTTCTTGAAAATGTGCTTTCAGAGATATTTACTCACCCCCATGTGAAATTAAGGGTCATCATCGAAATACGGTGACAAACCTGTCCCTTGAATTTTCAGTTATGAAAAAAAATAGTCAAGAAACTCCATATAAATAGCATTTTTCTCAAACATATTTGTTTACTAAATAATGTCCATCCATCTATGTCTCGGGGAAGCTGTAGCCTATGAATGGATGGCCAGATTAAATCACAGATTAAAATGATCAAACTTTTAAATGATTAAAAACGCACTTGCTCCATTGTTTTTCTGTTTTTGTTGTTGTTGTTTTTTAATTTATTTGTTTGCTTGTCTAAGTTTTAAGCATTTGTAATTCTTGTATTCTAATTATTAATTAATAATAATAATGCCAATCACACATTAAATGTTTTTTTTTTTAATTAAAAGCTGCCTTTGTTTTCTTCATCCTTCATTTTCATAATTTATTTATTTTTAATGATTATGTTTTAAGCATTAATGTGAGGTACAACAATTGTGCAAAAAAGGAAAGTATTGTATTCTAAATAATTATTTCAAGTTATAATTAAAAATTTGTTTTAATTTGTTTATTATTTATTATAGTTTTGTTTTAGGGGTTATAAGTATTAGTGAAAGTTACAACAATTGTACAGAAAGCAAATAAAAATGTTACTTGAATATTTGAATGTTGCTAGAATAATATACATTACTAGAATAATAAAAGACATTTATTTATTAGAATAATAAAAGACATTTATTTATTTTTCCATTTATTTGTCAGTGATGTTGTCAATGTTAAAACTTGTTTACAAAAAAGTTGTGGGAAAGTATTTCAGAGTAAGAAGAGGGCTGAACTGAAATCAATATTCTTAAAGAATATTCTGGCCATATGACCTAAGGGAGAGTAAACAATAACAGTTTTCTTTTCTTTCTTTTTTTTATTTGTGGTGAACGATCCATTTAAGTGGTTTGTCAACATGCAAAGCACTTCTCATTCGTTCACGTTCTCTCCTTCTTTGCCAAGCTGTGTGATGACTTGTATACCCTATAAAGTTCCCAACAGCTGTAAGTGTTTTGGCATTGCCTCAGAAAGCCCAGCCTGCCTAATTCATTAGCAGGGCTTACAACCAGTGTTTAATATCATGGGCCTTCAAATAAGACAAATAGGTCATTAGTACAAGCCTGAGCTGTATTTAACTAAAACAAAAGCCATTAATGGGATAGTTCACCCAAAAATGAAAAATCTGTCATCATTTACTCACCCTTAAGTTGTTCCAAACCTGAATTTCTCTCTTCTGCTAAACACAGAAGTTGTTATTTTGAAGAATGTGGGTAAGCAAACAGTTTCTGGTCCCCAGTATTTTTTCTTTATGGAAATCAATGGCTACCAGCTGCTGTTCGGAAACCCTGATTCTTCAAAATATGTTCTTTTATGTTGAGCAGAAGAAAGAAACGCGTACAGGCTTGGAACAACTTGAGGGTGAGTAAATTGTTTTTGTTTTGTTTTTTTCTTTTTTCTTTTTTCTTTTTTAGGGCGAACTATCGCTTTAAGGACATTTTGGCTACTCGCCAGTTTGCCACCAAAACATCCCCCGAAAATGATATAAATGAGCTAACTCGGAAGGTTGAAGTTGAATAGACCCTAAGCAGACACTCGACATGCCTTAATGACAAATCAACAAGACATTTATTGGATTTTGTCCTTGGTAGCTCATTTTCCACAACATTTATTCAGGATGGTGTTGCGGTGCCCTGGAGCATGATATTTGGGCTTGATAACTTGTTATTTTGGAAAGTGTGGACCAATGTAGAGCTCATTATTGCTCTAAATAAGTGCTTGTAATGATTTTGGATCTAGGCCGAGAGACTCGTATTTCAAGAGACTCCTTGATTTGAATATCTAGGAGTTTCATGGCCTCACACACCTAAGTCAATTTTTAAGTCCACAATTAGCAAAGGTTCTCAACTAATATCATTTATGGTGCAAAGGAATTATTTAATGACAGTTTAAAGAGGTCTAGTCCATGGAAACATCATTAATTGGGTTTACAGTAGGAATTTTACTGTAGAAATGTGGCAAGGAATGCAATGCTAACAGATTGCTAAAGATGCTAATAGACAGTTTTCTCATTGTTATTTTAGTAATATTTGCTATTACAGTGGGGGTTTTTTAAATAAAATTTGGAATTGGCTTTTATTTTTGTATTTTTGTTTTAATTTTTTTCTTTTTTTTTGTAGTTTTGTTATGCAATTTGTTATTTTTAACATATTTAACTTCCGGTAGTTGCCAAGGCAGCATTTCTCATTTTTATTCAAAATTTCATCTGTTTTGTTTAAGTTTTTTGTCTATTTATATTTTATATATATATATATTATTCCATTGATGAAAACAATTTTTAATCATTTTCAGTATCAATAACAGCATTGTAATTTGGTGGAAACTTAATGTAAAGGGTTAAAAATGTGAGAACTAAAAATATTTTAGAAAGAAATATGTTTTAGCATGTAAGAGAATAATGAAGTAAGCCTATAGACAAAGTCTTCCTTAAGCTGATCTTCCATTAAATGCAGAAAAATATGTTCAGGCATCATCAGAAGACAAATGCCTTGCAGACTTTGTTGCGAGTGTTACAAGAGGGTTTGTTCATCACTGTGCCAATCTGTCAGACACAGGCGCTTGCATTTGCAGAGTCCTAAACCATCACTGACTTCTTTATCAACACTTGAATTTGCATCATATTACACTCACAGCTGCACCGCACAATGAAGTTCATAAAAACTCCAGATGGATCCTCCCCTTCGAGGCAGCGCCGTCTGGATATCGTGTGCCGAGTGCAACAAATCAAAACTGTTTATGCCAGTTTTGTTTGCTGGACTGACAGCTTTGCACTGAGATCATTTATGAAGACAAATGGACTCCCTGTAAGAGTTTATAAAGGTGATAAAGCCACATACAGCATTCTGCTCGGCAGAAGTGCTGGTTAATTCACCAGCTTCTCTTGTAATGCACACCATGAGTGTGTGTGTGTGTTTGTGTGTGATTGTTTCTGACTTAGCTCTAATTTTAGAGACAAAACTGCATTAACAATTCCCAAGACGTCTGAAAAAAACCCTCTTTTCACTTGCTCTGAATTGTTTGGAAGAAAGAGGAGTAATGGGTTTGAGACCAGGCTGAATTTGAACATGCAGTTCATGGAACATGTCTAACCACTTGGCCATGACTCCTTTTTGCCTTGTAATTTAGCTTTTTGTCTGTTCATCTGACATATAATCCATACCTGGGGTGGGGCATTTTTCAAGAAGAATATTGTGAATATATTAAGCTGTACACTCAAAAATGCTGGGTTAAATATAACCCAGTGCTGGGTAAAATATGGACGAACCCAGCGATTGGGTTGTTTTTACCCAGCAGTTGGGTTAAACATTTAACCCAAATGCTGGTTGAAAACAACCCAGCACTGGGTTGTATTTAACCCAGCATTTTTTTAGAGTGAAAATGTAATTTTTACATGATAATGAATAATATGCTTTTTTTAACTTCAATATTATATTGAAGGATCTGGAGAGATTCTGCATGAAGGAATGGTCTCTGATCTCTTATCAGGTGTTCTCCAAACTCTTCAGGAATTATAGGAGTAAACTCAGAGCTGTTATCTTGGGAAAAGGACGTTGCAATAATTGGGTGCCAATAATTGTGGCCAACATGAACTAGAGAAAGCATTTATTTCACAATGAGATTTTCCCCCCACTTTCAATTGCTTTACTTCAATGATAGGTTGGAATTTTGTGAATTTTTTGAATGAAAGATTAAAAGGATAAACAATGCAGATTTATTTTCATTCCCGCCTTTGCTCATATTTACCAAGGGTGCCAATATTAGTGGATGGCACTGTATTACATTGTTAATGTTTGCTGCATCCTCTCTCTCTCTCTCTCTCTCTCTCTCTCTCTCTATATGTATATATATGTATGTGTATATATATATATATATATATATATATATATATATATATATATATATATATATATATGTATATATGTATGTGTGTGTGTATGTTTGCGAGATAGTAATATTTATATAGTATAGTAATATGTATATAGTAAATAAATCAGTACGTAGTAAATATATGCTATTCTGCAGTGTATTATCAATTAGAGATTTTCATTACCATAAACGAACAGATACATCAGCATGTGTAGTTTTTTAAAAATCCAATTACAGCTTCTGTGCTTATTGCTGTGGTCTCAGGCGGCTTTCAAGGTGCCCAAACTCTCATTACAGCTTCCATTTCCTCTTAAGCAGCAATTAAGAAGAATTTCACACCTTTAAAAGGTTTCGCAGTGTCTCCGAGTGTGTGAGGTACTCCGCGCTGACAGCTATTTGGGCATTTTTAGAACAGTCTGCAGCACAGACTTAATAATCATGAATTTAAGCCCAGCGCCGCACTCTCATGACGTCCTGCAATTACACCAAATAATGTGTCAGCTAACCTCTTCTGTGACCTCCGCTGCTGTGGAGCAGAGAAATGCAGGTGCATTAAAAAGATCTGCGGCTCATTTAGCAGCCATTAATGATCAACGGACCATTGACCCAGTATTCATGTATTTAATATTTAAATGTGTGCAACAGCAGAAACCAGTCGTGTCTTGTTTTTATAGGATTTGTGTCAAAAGGTCTCGGCAAGAATGTAGTTTTTGTATAAGCACAAAACAGAATGAACATTAGTGTGTCTTTGTGTGTGTGTTCACAGGCAAGAGTGTAAGAAACTGCGTGAGGAGCTGCGTGAAGAGCATGAGGAGAATAAAAGGTCAGCGCTCACTCAGCTGGCACAGAATAAAGATCAGGAGATGTGCTCCGCCAGAGAGAGCTGGCAGAGGAAGGTGGAGGACCTTCTAGAGCAGGTCAGAAACACATTCATGCATCTACTGTACTAACACTGCAAACAGTTCTCATGTTGAGACCACTGCAGTCATCCAATGGGGGTCCATTGGTGCTGTGCAAGAAATTTGTAAATCAGCTGAGAAATTGATAAATTAACTGAGCAATTAATTATATTACCAAAAAAAGAGATAAAATTGAATTTGGGCAGGGATGGGCAGTATTTGAAATACATGTATTTTTAAAAAGTATTTGAAATACAAAATACTATTATTAAGGTATTTTGTATTTAAATACATTTAATCTTAGTATTTTTGTATTTTCAAAATACATAAAATACTTTTTGCCAATCAACCTCTTTATTAGACTGCTGATTTCCTGTATCAACTAGTTCAAACGTGACACTTTCATGCATGTGAACTGCAGCTGTATGACTCCATCTAGAAATGAGTAATGACATTTTCTGGATTCCTGTAAGGAAATAAGGAATAATACCGCCTTCGTGTGCTATCAAAATTTCCTATTTCCAATTTCAGAAGTCCTGATTACAAGCATGTCGCATTCAAGTGCGTTGCTGTTTGAAAGAATAGGAATCGTGGAGGACGCCAGGTTTCCTGGGTAAAATCTTATTAAAGCCAAAATCGTAGATATTTAAGATATTTTATTTTGAATAAAATGTAGCATCCCATTTGTTGACAACTATATCATCATTCACAGTGTTATCTTTATAGTTAGCTAGTAGATGATTCTGGATTTTCAGTCAAATACATGCTGTTTTGCTGTGTATAAACCATACAAAATGCTTGAAATGGTTATTGCACCACTATGTGCATGACTTTAACATTAAAACAAGGTGATCTTGCTTTTGTGGGGAAAAAAGCATTTCTCTCCCAGCAGGTAAAAAAGAGCACTAGCTCTTACTGCTTGCTATGGCAATATGACAATATATATGTTGGAGATGATATAAAGTGTAAATCGACTGAACTTTTTCTATATCTTTTATATATCGTTGTGGTATGCAAATATATCTGTGGAGCTTTTAGCTATTGACACGTCAGAGCGATAAAGAAACATGGATAAATGAGTAATAAGCAGCTTCCTGTGTGTATGTGTGTGCCCCAAGACAAAGATAACTGTAATGCTAATAATAAAAATATAATTGAAAAAAATTGCTCTAAGGGTATATTCACACTAGACACAGTTGCCTTGTACTAAAGCCCAAGTGTGATTTTTTTCCTTTCGCTAACAGACAGATATCACAGGATTATTACAGAGGCAACTACATTACTACATTACCCGTTCATCAATAAGATGAGAACCAGACCCATTATAAATCTAAATGTGCTCGAATGAATTGAAAAGTGTGATATCCAAGTAGCAATAAAGATTTTTGCTGTCATAATGATAACAATAACGCATACAAAAATAGTAAATGAACTGTTCCCTGGTCCGGCACGGTTAGCGATCACCCGAGCCACCTCTTCAAGCGGGCCAGGGCATGGTTAAACGAACCGCACTGGACACGGTACAGAGCAGTCACACTTGTGAAATGAACTGGACTTTGGGGGTCAGTCGCGCTCGAGCACGGATCAGATCCCCTAGTGTGAGTACATCCTAAATCTAAGTGAATAGCAGATAGCACACCACAACTATAACCACAACAGCACAAAAAATAATGTTAAAAATAATGTTAATTAATGTTAAAAACATTGACAGCCAATTGGAATCATTTCTGTTTTAAAGAGCTTGAGCATTTAAAGTGACAGATGACACAACTGCATTGTATACTTAGAATGCACTAATATAGTTATCTTTATAATTCTCATTCTTGGTGTAAACGGGCCTTAATAGTGTTACTTCACTGGATGGCCAATTTCAAATATATTTAGTGTATTTTCAAAATAAAAAAATACTGTATTTGTATTTAAATACATTTTTCCACACAGTATTTTGTATTTATATTGTAAATACATTTTGATGTATTTGTGCCCATCTCTGAATTTGGGTTTTTAATTTGTGATTATGAATTGCTTAATAATGGCATTTTTAGTTTTAGTGTTTTTTTTTAATTATTTATTATTATTATTATCTATGGCTTTTTTATTGATTGAATCCAGAGGCAACACTTTGCTTTCAATGTGAATTTATTGATCGATATTCTGATTTACATTTTTTTATTTTTTTTTTATTATTTAATTATGTTATGTTAATTTTGTTCATTTATCATCACAATTCAATTATGTCATTGTTCATTCATTTTAAATATGCATCCACATTTAGGCATTTTCTTGTGGATTTTTCTCAACTTGTTTATGAATATTGTAAATTATTATTGATTGGCACAATTGGGCCCCACAGAATCACAATTTGCGTACTTCTTCAAAGTACAGAAAATAAACACACTACCATTCAAAAGTTTTGGGGTTAGTAAGATTTCTTTCCTTTTTTTTTTTCTTTTTTTCTTTTTTTTTTTTTAAGAAATTCATACTTTATTCAGCAAAGACATTATATTTATCAAAAGTGACAGTAAAGACTTTTATCATGTTACAAAGCTTACAATTACTATTTCACAAAAATATTAAGGAGCACAATTGTTTTCAACACTGATAAAAATGTTTCTTGAGCATCAAATAAGCATATTAGAATGATTTCTAAATGATTACTAAAGGTTTCTAAATGAGTTGCTGAAAATTCAGCATTACTATTATATATAGTTATAAATGACAAAATTACATTTTAAAATATATATTAAAGTAGAAACATGTTATTTAAAATTTTGTAATATTATTTCAATCAAATGCAGCCTTGGTGAGTGTAAGAGACATCAAAAACAATACAAAATCTTTCCCAAACTTTTGAACTTTAGTGTACTTTTAAGCAAGGGTAGCAAGCAAGCCTCCAATTGGTTGAGCATCCTGTCCTGACCAACCAATTATTTAAATCTGTGGCGGTGCTATGTGTTTGTGACCAATGGTAGATGGGAGGATTGTTCAGAAAACCTCACATTATTTTTTGCATTTCTGTTTGTTGAAGCCTGTGGCAGAGAAATTGCATAGTTCATCTTAACAGTAGCGAAAGACTACATGTAAACCCACAGTTAGCCAGACAAACAAGTCAATATGGGAATACATGCTTTAATAAACTGCAAACCCCAAAGACACTTTTTCAAACGGATAAAAGCATCAGTCAAATACAACAGTAGTTGAAAATCCACCGCTCATCCTCACTTTAATATTACCAGATATTGCAGATGCATCCTTGGGTTCCCCTCTGTGCATTTTTCATATGCTGAACCCTCATATCTGCTGACTTAGTTACTATTGCATTCATGCTGTACAGAACAGAACCACACACAGTTTTCTATAATCAAATCAGGCCCCAAAAACAATACAAAATCATATGCAGCTTTTCAACTATTTAAAGCAGTGCATGATTTTTTTATTCTATGACCCTGAAACCAAAAATTATGTAAGAAAGTCGTTTTACAGAACTCATTTAGAACTGCTTTTTCATTCATGAAGCTCTCAGTTATTTCGGATGGAGGTAGAGGATTGGGTTTTGTACATGGTGAGCGAATTGTGCAAGTTATTTTCAAAAAAGATCATAATTGAACGTCCTCTTTTTTTGAAAATCCACTGGAGTTAATGCCAAACACATTCTTCTGACTATTGTCATTGGACTTTCAATGGGATGCAGTAAACCTAATCTTGCATATAATATTGGATGAATAATATGCAATTTGGGATTTATCCGAGTCAGTAATCATTTCTACAACAAGTACAATGTGTACCACCGCAGTTTGTATTGCTGATATTACATTATTTCATTTATCTCACATGATTTCAGGTTTGTGGTGGCTATATAATAATCAAAGACACATTGTAACTTACAATTCAGTTGATTTGCTTTTAAACTGCGGGTCATGAGATACACTCACCAATCCGAAATTCTCTAGATGCCTATAATGATCATTTTCAGCTTTAATCACAAGATTATGACAAAAGCCAGCAGTTCAGGCTTGCGTCAGTATAGTCATTAGCTCCATTCAGTGACCTCCTGGTGTCTGGACTCTGTTTTATAGCTAATTATTTTTCCATGGTCTACTTGTCCTCGTCTAGAGTACGGAAACAGAATATTACAGATGGAAAAAAGAAAACAGGCTGAAAAATGACACCGCGGCAGAAGCATTTCAGACTCTCTGTTTGAGACCATATGCAAGTTCCTATTCAAAATCCACTTGAAACCGCAAGGGACCTCAGGCAAGCGATGCTAGCATTTTTTTTTTTTTCTCATGACAGAGCATAACTCTTCCAGCACCGGTTAAGGAATGCATGTTATTAATGCATCAAATCATGAGGTGTATTGAGAAGAGGTATAATATTACATTACTAAGCATTCGATCTTGTGGTTTTTGCATCACTAGAGATGAGAATAGCAGAGAGCCAGGAACAGAACACCCTAGCAACCACATAGAAACATCACAACAGCATCTTAGCAATATGGTAGTGAGTTTTATATAGACAAGCACCATTTCTATTGAAATGAATGTTTCATATTAGTCCATCTCCTTTATTAGGACACACAGCATTCCTGGTCACTTTTTTTTTTTTTCTTTAATTTATATTAAATTTTTTATCATTATATTTATTTTGCAAATTTTTATTTAATTTTTTTTATTTAAAAAAATCTTTATTTTAATTACATTTTAATCTGTCATTGCTGATCACTTTTGGGGAAATGTAACAAGTTGTAATATTGTGTATTTCAATTATTTATAGGAAAATTAACTTAATTAAATTAACTTAATCTTAATCTTTTTTTCCTCATGTCAGCTGGTTCTCTTCTTCAGATTAAGAGTGTGATACTTGGCTCGCTGACAATATTTATATTAGAAATGCTATTTTTTGCTGTGAACAAGAGATTTGTGCCAAATTAGTTTGCATACTTTTTTATTGCAGATCACAGGAGACGTGTGTGTGTGTGTGTGTGTGTGTGTGTGTGTGTGTGCACCCAAATGTTACAAAAATGTATTTTTTATTTGTGGTTTTAATTTGATTAGATTTATGGCATCTGTACCTGTGGGGTCAAGGCTGGAAAAACGGCTATTTTGAGTCTCAAATTCAGTTATTTTTTCCACTAAAAATAATTATAACGAATGGATTCAACTCACTCAGATTTAGTGTATTTTACCAGCTGTATTTTGACAATTTAAAAACACACTTATTGGGTCAGGTGAAAATAAGACATTACTTGCGACACGTTACCCCTCTTGTCATTTTCAGCTTCATTACATAATTTGTCTGCTTTCATCATCATAAACTTTGTTTTATTTTCTTGTGTATATGTGTTGAGTGTTTGGCAGCCAACCGAGACCTCTTTCTTTCTCAGAGCTCTAAATGTGTCAGAGCAAGTCTTACTGCAGTGGCAGGATCTGTAGAGCTTATTGGAGAAGTGATTGCAGCCACTGCAGAGACGTCCTCAGCCTCACCCATCAGCACTCTCTAGTGCACTACATGCATTAGAGTGGAGCACAAGATCTCCACACACTGCTTATAACTGCTCATATTGTTTTTAGTGGTGCTTGCTGAGAATCTTAAAGACACAATGAAATGGAAGTAGTGACAAATCTATTCTTACATATGTTGACTTGCAATCCAAGGAATAAAGTAATATAAACAGTTCTTGATTAGATGGAGGAATATATGAATAAAAGCTTGAGATTGATCGTAAGAAAGGGGTGGAGTTTAAGCAAATACGTTTTTTGGAAGTTTTGAATGAACGTTATTATGGATTCATTTACAAGGAAAAATTGTAAAAGTGAAACTTTTTTTCTAGCAATTTCTGAGTGAAAATTGTTTGAATGAAAGGTAGTTTCAGTTCAGTTTTGTTTTTAGCAGGTCTAAATGTGAGTTTATGGGCAATTTTTTGAAATTTTGTTTTGTGCTTTTGTAATTTTTTATACATATGTATTACTGTTTAGGTTTTATTTAATTTTGTTTACGCCACCAGAGAGAAGCCTGTCGTTTCATTGGAAGATTGTGCTATGAAATTTTGACATAAATACGTGGTCAAGAGAAATAATATTAAACAATGAGATTAATTAATTTAATCTGAATAATTTCATGCTGAGTTTTCACCTGTGAGACCAGATGTGCGCAAAGTTTAAAGCAAAGTGCCAAAATCAAACTTGAGGGTCGTGGGCCAAAAATAAATACTGCATTCAATTTAAATAACAGTTTTTTTAAATGTTTAAATAATTTAAATAAATTTAAATGCAAAAATAAAACAAATAATATTTTTCAAAATATATAAATGAGAAATTATATGTTTTATTGCCATGTTTTTCCCTGTTTTTGTCCCCTGCATGGTTTGCCTGGTTGGGACAAAAAATAAAAAACCGGTATTGTAAAGAGGACAGAAGGCTGATATCTTGAGACCAGGGGTCCGTTCTTCGTACCTTGCTTAATACATCTGAGATGATTTGAAAGATGCCAGATCTTCTAATCCTGATAACTGATCTCTGGCTAATTTGGTTTGTCAAATGAATTTGCATATTAGATTAAAAATATCTGGATTAAGTTTTCTAAGATTACTGCGCGTTCTCGTGTTCCCCGAAAAGGGCAAATGTATCGATACTCGAAACCACGATCAGCAATGCAAAACTTTACAAACTTCTGTACTTTTATAAGGAAACAGCTAAGCGAATAAAACTGCATTAATGTTATAACAGATAAAAGATTTTTATTTTATTTTATTTTTTACATGATTTTCAATTATTTATATTCACGATTTCAAGTATATGTACAGGCTTTACATTTTTATTTTTTATGTTGCAATTAGCAATTCATTTAATTTTATCTTCAAAACTGATGTGTTACATAACAGCATTAATTAAAGTTTCTTAAGGGTCAAGACCACGTTATCTGGATCTCCTGCGCTCCATGAAGCCACTCAATAGCTGTCACCACTCAAATTAATGCACGACTCCGATTAACTGAATATGCAAATCTAAAAATATGCAATCTAATCCCGTTTACATGAAATAAGCCTGCTCCCGAGCAGGTTTAAGCTTACAGACCTGTTGCTATGACAGCAACTCCGGGATGAGCTTCGAAGAACCAAACAATCCAAGATCAAGCGAAATCGTCAACCATCAAATCCAGCTAAGTGAGTTAGCGACGTACAAAGAACGGGCCCCAGACCTTCTTAAAGCTTATGTTATGGCTTCAAGTTTTGCACTAGCAAGCTCTTTTCCCAATTTCCTCAAATGTAAAAATCTAGTATTAACATGACGACTTGCGTTCATCTTTTTGTTAGCGTCAGCAGTGCAGCAGCTGGGATATGAGCAATGATATCCCGGGCATATTGGAGCCACTTCCAGCCGGCTTGAAAATGAAATTATTCGCTGATGCGACGACAAGCGCAGCATCGTTTTATTGCCTTCACAAGTCTCAAGTTGTTGGCGGGTACGACACAAAAAAACTCTCTCCCTGTCACCCTCCAGTCATAAGCGACTCCTCTAATGAGGCTATAGCAGGCCAACGAGTGGGCCGAAGCCACTGAAACCTCCAGTTCTAACATATTGATTGGTGTGAGGAGAGTGTATCTGGCGCCGACGTCTGACTTCTCACCTCGTCCCAGACTGAGTCCTATTCAGTCCTTGTAGACATGGCTGATAGACACAAATTTGCACCCACATACTCAACTCACAGCTCTATGCACAGAGGAAGACTAGAGCCAATGTGTGTTTGCACACACAAGCCTACAAACAGTTTGTGGAAATAGAAATGTTGTGACTGAAAATGAATGAAGATTTTCAATCACTGCCATTTTCCTGTATCATCTTCTAGTCTCTATAAGGAGTTTTACACAGTTTAGCTAATTAGTGGTGCTTGCTAAGGGAAGCGTCATGATTACTATTGCTCATACTTAAAGGAATATTCAGGGTACAATATACGCTAAGCTTAATCGACCGAATATGTAGCATAATTTTGATTACAACAAAAATAATTAAGACGCATCCCTCATTTTCTTAGAAGGAAATAAAGAAATGACTGTTCACTGCGACAACTTACAATGGAAGTGAATGGGCCACGTGTTTAGAGGATTATGTATAAATGTAAAGCTTACAATTTTAAAGAGACAACTTTTTACTGTAAATAATTTTTACAGAATTAGCCTTTGTTTTTATATTTTCAGGTTTTTTTTTATTTCTTCTGTAATATTTCTTTTTATTTTTTTTTTATTTTTTAAGTTCAGTTTTTAGGTTTCATTTATTTACAGATAGTCATTTTAGTGCTTCAACTTACTTATTGTAGTTATTTGCCAGGGCAGCATCTCTAATTTTTGTTTAGTTTTTCATCTAATATTTATATTAATATATAATATTACATTTAAGCTGTATTTCAGTAATTTTGTTTCCTTTTTTAAGTTTTAGTTAATGATAATAAACTTGCTTTTCAAGATGACAAAGTTGCAAAATTGTGACCATACTATTATTTCAGGGAGTATTTTAACATTTACAGTTTTACCCCATTCACTTGCCATTGTAAGTACCTGGTTTTGTTTTGTTTCGTTTCGTTTCGTTTTAGGACAAGTGGAACATCAATATTATTCCACAAATTTGGTTGAGTTTAACTTGCATTAAACCCAGAGTAAGGTTTGTTTAAAGTTCATTGTTGGTGTTTCGTTTGCTTTCTTTTACCTGCAGAGTTGTTTCATTTATCAACCAGCGTGTCCTACTTCCTGTGTGCAGATTTCCTTGCTGAAACAGAGCCTGGAGATGCAGCTTTCCCAATCCCAGCATTCCCTGCAGCAGCTGCAGGCCCAGTTCAGTCAGGAGCGAGAGCACCTGGGACAGCAGCTGCAGGAAATGGAGCTGGAGCATCAGTGCAGGGAGCAGCGGCTGCAGGAAGCCCACTGCTGCGCTATACAGGACATGCAGGAAGCCCGCCAGCATGACCTCAAGGTAACCACAAAAAAACATAATCTCCCACCTCTCTCACGCAGAGAGACCACTCTGACCTGTATGCACGCTCTTATCTATTCCTTTCACCTCCTAGCTCTCTGTTATTTGAGTTATTATGACTCTGTGTTCCACATCCACTCTTATCTTAGCTTCAGACAACACTCCTACAGACCATTCAGAGACCAGCTGCCCCCTGCTGCTTTTTATACAATTTTTCGTTTTAGTAACAGTTTAGTTTATAACTTTAACTGCCAAGTCATTTTAGTCAACAAAGAGAACGTTATATTGTGGTCAGGGACTTACATGAAAAGTAAATTAAATATATATATATATGTATGTGTATGTGTATGTGTATGTATCTATGTATGTATGTATGTATGTATGTGTATATATATATATATGTATATATATGTGTATATATACATATATATATATACACATATATCTGATCGATTTTTTTGTGGACTGTTTGTATAGCTTTGAAATGAATCACTTGTGTTGCTTACATCAGCAAGGGTTAGATTATATTGTTACAGTTTCTTTGTACAGTCACTGGTCACTGGTGTGTAACATGTTTTATTTGCTCACCAAAGCCATTTTTATTTGTATCTGCTGTTTGGCGAGCATCCATTTCCAGTCTTTGTGGATTGTGGATGAGACTTCATAGCAATTGTCAACAGTCTGACTACATGAGACCACATTCACTCCAACTTCCATTTGCTGCCGAAGCTCTTTCCTTGTACAGAGGCAGCCAAGCAATTGCGGACAGTAATCCTTTCAGCCTATTTGTCCACTGGTGAAATTGACCGTTAGCCCCGTTTGCCCTCACACAAGGCCCTCTCTCTGTCCCCCAATAGACTTGATGTGGTGAGGCAGATCTGCCACAGATCCAGCCCTGCCCACAGCTCATCTCTCAGGTCCTTCTCTTCCCTCAATCCTGGAATAGCCTGCTCTCTCTCAGCTCTCCTGTCTGTGGGTTAGTAATAGCTGAGCGCTTGCTGTCACAGGCTGTAATGTCTGCTTCATCCAGTACCTGGCCCCTGACGACTCCAGGGGAGAGAAACTCTCACTCCGACTGGAAATGATTACCTTGAGCTAGGCTGAAGTGGCTCCACACCGCAGGCTGAGAGATGAAGGCTGCGAGCGGGGACGGCGGGAGGAGACCGCTTGAATAACTGCTGATAAGTTGAGATTGACTCACCAAATGCAGCGTCAGTCAGAATCACAGGCTTCACTTCACTGTTTTACAAAGTAGTGGAAGAAGTCGGACTGCACAGGCTTGTTGTGATGGCACTAAATGTAAAAGGTATAAATGGTGTTAATTATAACATATACATTGTTACATTCACAATATATATATATATATATATATATATATATATACACATATAAATATAAAATACTTAAAATGCTTCAACTTCGGCTAATTTTTTGTTTTATTAAATCACTAATTGAAAATAAATAAACTGAACTAAACTAAAACTAAAATTAACTTAAATATTAATATTTGTTATAAAAATTACAAAAGCACATAGCAAAATGACTGGAAAGTTTAAAAAAAAAAAGAAAAAAAAAACTGAACATATAAAAATAAAAACTAATTAAAAATACTACTAAATACTAATAATAAATAAATTATAGTATGTAAATAATACTAAAATAATACTGATGATAACCGATGGCGGAAAGCAGCAAACCTTAAAATAGCTGTAAAAAAAAAATAATAATAATTATATATACACATACATATGTTGTGTGTGTGTATAATGAATAAAAGTTGTGTAAGTAAATTCTTAACAATGTTAATTATAATAAAATATATGATTAAATATAGAAGTAAAATATAATTGTATTATATTATATTATATTATATTATATTATTACTTTTATAACAAATAAAAATAATAGTATTGCATAAATTATATACAGCATGTGTAACAGATGTATGATAATACAGAAGTATTTATTTGGTTGTTTGTTTGTTTGTTTGTTTGTTTAAAAGAAAATTATTATATTATTATTATTATTATTATTATTATTATTATTATTATTATTATTATTATAATACTATAAATTACTCAAATGTGGGATCTCAACGCATCCACCATAACTGACGGCTGTGGTCAGAATGCTTGGGCATTTATTTGCTGGTTGAAATGGGCTCTAAAGTTGCTATGCCAGTGGCTCGATTTGCTGTTTATTTCAGCAAACTGCTGTGTAATGGATTTCATTGCACCATGTCACAGCTGGTTTCTGAAAACATTACGTGTGATAACACCAACTGACCTCTATTACTGATATGCCCCACTGTCCAGGACAGGACCACACCTGGCAGTATGAGCCTCGGCCACCAGCTGTCCATGGATGGAGAATGGAGGGAATTATTTTATCTGCCAGTGATGCCATTAGGAAACATACACACAGAGGTTAACTGTTTTTGTTAACCCAGTTTGCCACAGAGACCTGCTGTTTTGTACTCTAATCTAATATCAAACTGCTAACCAGGGCCCGTATTCGTGAAAAATCTTAGTGCTAAGAGGTGCTCCTAGTAACAAAATTCTAAGAAAATGCTAAGAAATGTGGGTGTTTCCTCTTAAAATGAAAGAAAAGATACTAGTAAAGAAAAACGTAATTCATAAAACATCTTAACCCTAAAAAGAGGTCTTAAGGTCCAAAATTGTTAGGAGTACGGACGAGTTAAATGTGTATTTTGTATATATTAGCAACTCTTTAGTGGTCAGTTCTCACCTCCACGCACACAGGACCCCCAACCAACCACATCCACTGCTAAAACCCCCATATTCTCCTTCTGTCCCCTGACTGAGGCTGAAGTATCCAAACTTCTCCTCTCCAACCATCCTACAACATGTCCTCTTGACCCAATCCCCTCACACCTTCTGCAAGCAATCTCTCCCACACTCTTACCGGCACTCACACACATCATCAACACATCCCTCCTTACAGGCATCTTCCCCAATGCGTTCAAGCAGGCTCGGGGTAACCCTACTGCTCAAAAAACCTACATTAAACACTTCTTTTATAGAAAACTACAGACCTGTCTCTCTCCTTCCATTCATAGCGAAAACACTTGAACGAGTTGTTTTCAACCAGGTCTCATTGTTTCTTTCACAGAAAAACAAACTGGATGCTAAACAGTCAGGTTTCAGGAGTGGCTATTCAACTGAGACTGCGCTACTCTCGGTCACTGAAGTCCTGCAAATTACAAAAGCCCATTCCAAATCATCAGTCCTCATTCTGCTGGATCTATCCGCCGCTTTTGACACTGTCAATCATCAGATACTCCTGTCCATCCTCTCATCACTGGGCATCACTGGGATTCCACTTCGCTGGTTTGAATCCTATCTCACTGGTAGGTCTTTCAGGGTGGCCTGATCAACTGGTCACTGGGGTTCCTCAGGGATTGGTTCTTGGACCCCTCCTCTTCTCCACATACACTAATTCACTGGGTCCCATCATACAGGCACATGGATTCTCCTACCACTGCAATCAGATGATCCAACGGTAGCTGCACGGATCTCAGGTTGCTTGGCGGACATCTCGGCATGGATGAGAGAACATCACCTATAGCTCAACCTGGCAAAGACTGAGCTTCTTGTCTTCCCTGCCACTCCGACTCTACAGCATGACTTCACGATCCAGTTAGGTTTATCAACAATTACCCCATCAACTTCGGTCAGAAATCTTGGTGTAATCTTTGATGACCAGCTAACCTTCAAAGAACACATTGCAAAGACTGCTTGATCTTGCAGGTTTGCACTACACAACATCAGAAAGATCAGGCCCTTTCTGACGGAGCATGCTGCCCTACTTCTTGTCCAGACCCTTGTCATTTCTAAGCTGGACTACTGCAATGCTCTTCTGGCTGGACATCAAACACAGTCAAACCTCTACAAATGATTCAGAATGCGGCGGCACGACTGGTCTTCAACGAACCCAAAATGCAAAATGACTAAATGTAAATGTTAGCAGTGGAGAAAATGGACGAAACATGAAGAGGGAGAAGAAACGTGTTGCACACAATGTATAACAGTGAGTTAATAAGATGCTACACGTTAGATTGTGCAGGGATCATGTTTGTGACCGATCTTATTAGAGACACACTAACATCTCAGACACCGCGCAGAAATGCCATAGCACCAGAAATGGAAGTAATCACTACATTAACATATTTAGCAACTGGAAAAATGCAACTATGTAGCAGTGATGATCTGGGTCTGTCACAACCTTCTATAAGCAAAGTGATCACACAAACAATTACAGCACTTTCAGAACCTTATTGTGTCGCTGTTCATTTCCTATAAAATATGTTAAGTATGTCAGCATGGTGAATAAAAAATAAAGAATATATGTACATATATAATGTGTGTGTGTGTGAGAGAGAGAGAGAGAGAGAGTACGGTAAAACTCATTTCAAAGTGAAGGCTTTTAGTAGACCCTACTCTTAAAAGTGCTCTTTTATTTCCTTCTTGGACAACCAACCAATCACATTCTTCAAAAGACTGTGTCATAGCTAGCAACGGGGTCAGCTCCGCCTCCTCACTGAGATAAAAGTTTTTGTCTTTTCCTCGCTCAGAGTTACTCTCAGATTGGTCCCGAATCACTTTTAAGCTAAATTAGGAGCTCTCTGAGAGGATTCTTAGAATCTTTAGGAATATGGGCCCAGAACCCTAAATCAGAAAGCCTAACCTGATGTTTCGGTTATACATATTGGCTGTGCGTATGCGATTGATTTGTATCTTTTGCTATAATTTGTGTTGAAGCTCATCTTTTTTTTACCCCCTTTTTAACCCCCTTAAGCAACATGATGATAGTATAGTGAATATTTAAAGAAACCGTTAACTATACAATTAAATAGTTAAGGAAAACATAAAAACATTAAATGAATGAATGAATTATTAAATCACCTAACTGATTTATTAAATGAACTATTATTAAATCACCTAATAAATTAATAAATTGTATTTCATTTCAGCATTAGTTTAATTTTTAGAGTCATTTTTATCCTTACATTTTAAAAATTAAAATGTAAAAGGTAATGCTAAAATGAAATGCATTGGACATTTAATTGTTTGTAATTACAATATAATGTAATTTGTTTGTATTCCATTTCATTAATCATTTTTGTCATCGTAAAAATGTCAAATGCAATGCTAAAATGAAATACAACATATTTATGAATAAATGTACTGATTTTTGTTAACAGTTTTGTATTTCACAATTTATTTAATTATAGTCGTTTGGCATATTTAATTAGATCTGTGAGCTAATTGGCTAAAAATCACTCATTTGACACAACATGGGTGATCCACAAATTATCCGGTAAAATGAATGCCTGTGATTTTTCATATTTGGTTTTCATAATAATAATAATATAATTTTCCCAGTTATCAGCGAATAATAAATCTGCATGTTAATCTCTGATTATCTCTAATCTATATCTGTTGTCACGATTCATTGTCAGAGTGTCAGCATGGCGTGTTGGCTGTGGTTATAGACATATGAATGATTACCATATAATCGGTGCATAGTGGATATAAAAAATCAGACACAGTAATAATTTGCACATGTTGATGAGTTTCCCGGCAGCACAGGCAGATGTGATAGAGCAAGTATAATTGCGGTATATGAGTTTTACCCAGTTGCCATGCCATTAAAATAAGCCTCTTCGTGTCCTTGCTTCATTCATGTAATGAGTGGAGATCCAACAGAAGGCTTATGAAATCTCATTTAATAGCTTTCTGCTCCAGAGCACCACGTCTGAGGTAGACGTGCCGACACCAGGAGCCGATTTATTGACTTGTGTTTAATTATCATCAGCGGTTCAGTGTGATAATATCTCACACCTACTGCATTACCATCACTCTCTCTCTCTGCTCACCAACGTCTCAATATTGAGCATTGCTCTTTTGAAGTCATGCGGAGGAACACTCCTCTGCTGCTAATGGGCTCGGCAGCACTGCAGAGGAGAAAGACAGCGTCAGTCTTACCCCTCGCCGCTCCGTCCTCAGAGACAAAAATGAGCGTGCAATTCCTCCGTCTGATATCCCGCTCCAACAGGCAAAAAGATCCACCTCAGCTACCTCCTGTAGCTTTTTGCTGATATCAAGCACTGCTTTTTACCCGGCCGGAAAGAACAGGCCAAAATCCCGCAGCTGCCACAGTAGGTAAAAACGCTTGTGTGCGCCCATCCTCGACAGCATGCCGGCCGAGAGCATATGGACCTGATGAGTCACTGTGGCTAAAGGAGAAGAAATCTGAAGATACTTGGTAATTTCAGAGATGCCTTTTACTGCACTCTCTTTCCTTCCTTTCAGAGATTTCCTTGCAATATTAATTTATATCTCAATTCAGACTTTTATCTCACAATTCAGAGAGAGAAAGTCAGAAATGTAAGATATGAACTCAGATTTGGGGGGTGGGGGGAGGGAATCACAGTTGAGAAAAATGTCAGCATTGTGAGACACAAATTTTCAATTACCTTTTTATATTTGTTATTCCATTGCAGAAAAAAAAAAAACTCAATTGCAAGAAGAATGATTTCTCGCTATTTCAACTTTTTCCTCAGAACTGCGAGATATAAACTCAGATTTGCAAGATATGATCTCTGAATTGTGATAGTCACAATATAAACTTGCAGGGGAAAAAAACAAAGCATAAAATCACAGTTGAGAAAAACGACAGCATTGTGAGATATACATTTGCATTTACCTCTTTATTTGTTATTCTGTTGCAGAAACGAAACAACAAAAAAAAAGAACAGAATTGCAAGATGTAACCTCAAAATTGCAAGAAGAATGACTTCTCACTATTCCGAGTTTATATCTTGCAAATCTGAGTTTGTATCTCACAATTCTAACTTTTTCCTCAGAATTGCGAGATATAAACTCAGATTTGTGAGATATGAACTCTGAATTGCAATAAAATCACAATATTATCTTGCAGAAAAAAACCTGAAAATCACAGTTGAGAGAGAATTTTTATTTAATTATATACATTTGTGATTACCGCTCCACTGCTGAAACAAACAAACAAAAAAACAGAACTGCAAGATGTAACCTCAGAGTTGCAAGAAGAAAGATTTCTCGCTATTCTGCGTTTATATAATGCAAAGTTAAACTTTGAGTTATGGGATATAAACTTGCAATTCTGAGAATAAAATTTTAAATTATGTCATTCACAGTTGCAAGAAAAAAGTCTGAATTGTGAGATTAAATCCAAAATAGGCTTTAATACTCATCCAAACATATAGCATTTATAATCTATTACTATTTTGAATCATTTGTTTTTATTTATTTTGAAGCAGCTGCACTGATTTAAGTCTTGTCATAAATAGTCTACTACTATAAGAATTACTGTGAAAGTTTGGCGAGTCTAAAGAGGAATCTGTTTTGTGGTCCTTGAGCTTTTCCAAAGTTGAGTAGTCCTGACTCAAAGCATCATAAAAACTGCTGGAATGAAAATAAATAGCCGGTTTCCAGGTCCCTTTTGAGGGGGTAAACTACATTAAGTGCCTACCAAAGCTAAATAAATCTAGTTTGAGAAGACATGACATAGGGCAGTGGTGAGGCATTGCAGAGCTCTTATATTGTGTTATAGCCACCTTTCACTGATCACACAGTTTTTCCCCTATAGCCTCTAGTATATTCCTTATATATTCTAAGGATTTCTCAATCCTTTAGGTGTTTGAGTTTCATTTTTATACTAAAGGATACACCGAAATTCTACAAAATTGTGTACTTCATTGCCAGTAATAAATAATGTGTATTTACTTACTTGTGGTTATTAATAGTAATAGCAATAATTATTATTATTATTTTTATGCTACCTTGATTTTACTGTGGTTAATTTTAGAGCAAACTAAGAAATTCTAGAGAATTGTGCTCTTTCTTGCCAGTAAAAACACAGGCACACCCATAGGGTCGTTTGTTCGTTCGTACGTTTGTTGCTATTATTAATAAGAGGTTTTATTAGAAAATGTAATTAATCAATTAATAATAATAATAATAATCCATTATTATTATTATTATTATTATTATTATTAATATTATTATTGTTGTTGTTGTCGTCCAAAAACACCCCTTAGCCATGATAAAATAATTGTAGTACTGTGATACTTTTAACAATAAATCACTAATGCAGTGTTATTTTAGCATCATTTTAGTATCTATTATAGTTTATATTAGTATTTTGAATTCACTTTTTTTTTATGTTTTCATTGTTTGTAATAAACTGTTACTATTTTTTTGTAATTGTTTGTGCTTTTGTCATTTTCATTCATTTTTGTTTGTTTCTAAATACTACAGTTTTAATTTATTTTTTATTTCAGTTTTACTTTTATTTTACTTTAATTTGTAATTTTAGTGTTTCAACTTAAAGGCAACATTTCTAATGTTTTGTGTTTTGTTTTTGTTTAAGTTTTTCCTCTAATATTTGTTTTATTTTAGCTTCATTTCAAGTGTTTTAATAGTTTTAATGTTATTTACACTTCTATCAATATAAACTGCTATACTTGTTTAGCACTTCAAGCTATCAATATAAAGTGCTATCAATATAACTGTTATCAATATAAACCTTTGAATTTATAGTGGGTTGTTTTCTGTACTTCAGTGTTTGATGGGGATTCTCTCATTTATCTGAAAACCGTGTGAGTGCTGCATCCTAAAATAACTCACTAATTAATGCACAAGCTGTACTGGCAGGGAAAG